>OY282580.2:22547098-23147098 GCA_958299025.2 Drosophila histrio
CAAATCTTGGCTACTTCACTTTTTAAGTGCCACAAATTGTGGTATAGCACTGCTGCTGTTGCACACATTTTTATACCACTTGCTGCCAGTTTAATTAGAAAAAATGTTAATTTAATGCTTCGTTGGTTCGCTTGGTTTCTGTTGAATTGAGTTTCCTGACCAAGTTGATGTGCTTCTGTGAGTGTGTGTTTGTGCTTGCCACTTTTGTCTATTTGTTTGTTTCCACCTAACCAAACTTGCATGCAAAAAGTATGCCACACACACACACACACACATCCTAACAGACTCACATACACACACATACAGACCGACAACATGTGCTGACCAGCGCCATATGTCTGTGTCATATTTTGCTTGTAGCGAACAAATTTCAACATAGGCCAAAAAAATGAACAATCGAGAAACGCTTTGTTAAGAGGGTATATAACTTAATGAATACTCTGTAAAAAGTAGTCGAATATGCTCAAATTTATGCTTTAGTTTTATATAATATCATTCGATAATTAACGATAACTAGCTGACAACCTGCATTGCTTATCGATATTAGTTAAGACTCGACAAGGTTATGAGCGTCTCATATCTGTGGGGACAATACACTTATGTTTATTAAATTTCAAGTATCTTACACTTACAGGTACCCTTCTTCTTTCTTCCTTATTTCTGTTACATACATTACAACGAATATAGTATACCCTTTCATTGTACGAGTAACTGAAATATGGATAAACCTTGTATTTATTACGTAAGGTAGAATCGCTTAATTATAACATATTTGAGAAAATGCAATAACTGTTAAAAACATATTTCGTAGTGCATAATATTTAGACTATGAACTATAATGAATACCCTGTAAAGAGTAATATATGCGATGCGAACAAGTGGGATATGCAACATTATAAATATTAAAAAATGGTTTAGTTTCTAAAATTCTTGTTGTAATATTAAATACATTTAAGAAGTTATACCCATAAATGGAATATATTTAATAACCAACTTTTTTTGAAGCGGTTGACAGAGTTGTCTTGGATAGTGGAAAACTTGTATGTGAGGTGGGCATATCATAAAAGGAGATGCTATGAAATGGGTCACATTTGGTGACCTTAGACCTTTGGCACATCAAACATTGCCCTTTTCAACTGCAGATGGGAAATCCTCGCGCTGTTTTCATTTAAAGGTGAAGAGTTGCTGCCAACGTGTGAGTGTCTATGTGTGTGTGTGTGTGTGTGTGTGTGCTAAATGATTCATTACTCATATGAGTTGTGTTTGTATGAGTGCCGTGGGCAAAAAGTGCTTAACTCGTAATTTTTGAGCGTTACGTGCAAATAAGGCCACTGAGGCCTCACTGGTCGCCGTTTAGCGACGAACTCCCCGACGAACTCACAGCAACAAATTTGAGTGCATTTTATTGTAGTAGTTTGTAGTTGTAGTTCTGATTGTTGTTGCTGTTGTTGTTGTTGTTGTTGCTTTTGTACGGCCGCTGCACATGAATATTGCAGCTGATGAGCACAAGGTTTCGCCCTCAACTTCTTCTCCACGGAGCTTGCCGCTGGCTTCTCTAGCAAAGGGTCAAAACTTTTAATTAATGTTTATGGCTGCACTGCGGTGGCTCGGAAGCTCTTTAAGTACAATTTATTTATTATTTTTGTTAGGATCCAGAGAGCCAACACGCTCCAGCCAGCTAAGACAGACCCAAAATGGCCCAAGCAAGACGCTCTGCAGCCTAAAAGCAGACAACGCAACGCAACGCGGCGCATTTTTTAATTAATTTGTTTGTGTCCCCGCCTCCTTTCCCTTCTCCCCTTTAACCACGAATTTTGTGGGCTGTTATTGTTTCTTATTTTGGGTTGGGGTTTACATTAATCAATTAAGGTGCGCTAGCAGCTATAAGTACATGAAATTTTAATTGCATTCCTTCAGAGTTGCCCCAGACATTACACACACTTTTCTTCTTTTCTTTTGTAGACGGTGTGCGTGACAATAAAGTTCATTTATTTCACTTTGACAACGGTTCAGGGTTACAGCTCAAGGTTTATTTTGGGGTCCTTCGACATTGTTATGAGTCGTACATATTTCTATGGTTTTTTATTTCCATTTAATAACTAGCTGTTTGTGCATTAAATGTTAAATACTTAAAGAATTAAGGACTACAATATTGAATTTAATATTTATGTTTGTGGAAATATATAGAGAAGTATTTAAATGCACTATTCAATTAAAAGAATCTCTGATATTGTGTGGCATAATATGCATATTTTGTTTTGATTACCGGTTGTTTATTTTCAAATATATGTTTTTAAGAAGTCTTTATTACTTGATAGACAAATATATTATATATTATGACTTTCACTTAATTATAAAGAGTTGTTTCCCATACATATAAGCAAAAGTGCAATTCTACTATTGCTATCTACTATATGCTGTCGATAAATAGCTAAATATTGACTAACATACTCCAATTTCACTAGATCGAATCATCATTATTCACACAAAGTCTGCAATTCTTTAGACATCAATATATAATAAAGATAAATGTAAATTATCAATTTCTATGAGACAAAAAGTTAATAGCAATATAGTTGTCTTTCTTCTTAGTTTAGAACTATACAATTACTGATATTATATGCTGACATAATTGTTGTGACTTCTGAGATAATAATTGATGGAAGATCATTATTGACTATTCACATATTTTGGCGTTGAACTCGCTTATAATTTTTAACTAGAGCTGAAGGCCTCAACGATAGGTATCGCTCATAACTATTAACTTTAGTATTGTGTTTAACGTATTATTGTTAATTATACATTTTGAACTCTTGTCTCTTAGCTTTTTATATATTTAGTTTTATAACTCTGCTGTTTGAACATTTCTAAAACCTCTCGCAAACTTAAAATGACATGTTTATTTATCAACAACGGATGTATAAATTTAAATTCATTATAAAATGTTTATCAGATATATTAAACATACTAAGCGCTGTTTTCCCGCTAATTCCCCTTTTGAAACTCTTTGATTTTAATCAGTTTTGAAGTCGCGCTTGTGTGAAACAATATAGTATTTCATCTACTCATATAGTTACTTATATGTACGTAAGTTTTACGGTACACAAGTAGATGAAATATTCATACCCAAAAATTTCATCGCCCATCGTTGATTATCCTACTCTTCCTTTACCCCTCTCTATTGCTCTTGGGAACTTTTGCCATGTAGAATGCGTGTGTGTTCATTTTTTTTTTTTTTTGACTGTTTCTTTGGGCACGCAGGGGAATAATTACAAAATTTATGAGCACGGCAATGGGCGTGGCCTCATAATTGTCAATTGATGGGGAGGGGCCACAGCGGGTGCCTAATAAAACTGAAGTAGTTGCCAGTCATTGTTGTTGTTGTTGTTGACTGTCGACTGTTGTTGCTTTTCCGTTTGCATGTCGTGTGCTCACGCCAAGGGGTTAAGGTTCAAGCGGCACGTGCTACGTCTGCTTTGGGGCTAGCAAATCGGGCATCGGGTTTTAATAAAATGCGCATTTTAATGTCATTATTTTTCTGTGTATTTGTGTGTGTGTGTGTATGTTATTTTTCCTCTTTCTGGCTTAAAGCAGTAGCAGAAAAAGCAAAAGTGCAAAAGACGTCAACAAAGCGGGTAATGCAAATTGCGGGCATAAAAAAGCAACATGAAACAGGTGGCAAGTGTATGGGGCAGTGGTACAGGGTGGACAGACGGAAGGGGAAAAGGAGAACATAGCAGAGAAAGCGAGAAACGCCATTCGCAAAGTGAGCTATTTTTGTATGGCACACAAAAACAAGAGGAGCAACAACAAGTAAAGACGCTAAAGAGAGAGGCAACGACTATGAAATACCCGTTACTATATTTAATAATCAGGTCTGTTCCGGTTTTCACTTTCGGCAAGTTTTTACGAAAGTGAATTTACT
The DNA here is from genome assembly GCA_958299025.2 of Drosophila histrio. Taxonomy (NCBI): domain Eukaryota; kingdom Metazoa; phylum Arthropoda; class Insecta; order Diptera; family Drosophilidae; genus Drosophila; species Drosophila histrio. The sequence continues at coordinate 22,551,024 of OY282580.2, forward strand.
TTAACTGCAACATTTCGTGGGTTGAATTCCTTCTTAAAGTAAGTTTTAAATAGTAGAATGATTGATATTAATAATAGAGAGTTTTTACCAAAAGAAATAACACTAAATTATAGAAATTGAAGTCTCTAGCTCTTAAGGTGAAGATGCTAGACTTTTTTATTGAATAGCAATTGTAAATTTGATTAGTGTGTCAAATTTGGTTGGTCTAGCTCTTATAGTCTCTGATATTCCCCTGCTCCCTGCTTATCACAAAGCAACAAATACAATATACCCTCTTACTTTACACTTAACGGGTATAACAAGAGTCTGCCTGCAACCTCTCTACTTCTCCTCTTACCTGCTTTCGCTTCTACTGCCCCTGCCCCTTCACTTTGGCAGTCAGACAAAGCGACGGCATTGTCGCTTTTGTGTTGCATAGTTGACATTGTTGGATTTCCACAAAGGTGTAGCCCAAGCAAGCGTCAGGCAACAGGCAGCACTTGAAGAGTTCTGCTTGTTGTGGCAAGGTGGTAGAATCAACCAGAGGGAAGGTCACATACATTGAAAGATATCAGCACATTTGATTTGGTTTTTGCCTCGTATTTGCTTTACACACACACACACAGTCAAGATGTATATGTGTGTGTGTTTTAGGTGCAACAATAACGTCGTTGGACACTTGCGACTGTTCATCTTCACACCTCATTGGTTGCCACATGCCACTTGCAAGGCAGCTAGCACAAACTTTGTTTTTACCTCTCATGTTGGCCCCATTTCTCTCCCCCCTTTCTTTTACTCGGTAACTATCTATCTATATCTCTTTGTTGGCATATTTACTTTAGCAGCTCTAGTTGAACTTCGAGTGAGTTGACAGCTGCCGCAGTCAACTGTTTAAACTTTAAACCCCTTGTTTATATTATTTATTCGAATTTATTTCAAGAAATTTAATGTCTTTGACAATTTGCCAAAGATAAAAATACTGGATAAAGCTCTATTTTCACATTTTGTGCGATAAAACATTTAGTTGAGTTTGCTTTAAGTGCTGCGAAATTCAATAAAAATTTATAAATTGTTTTTTTTTTTTTTTTTATTGCCGCTATTATTTAAATATTTATTTTATAAAATATTTACACCACAAAAATTAGTAAGTGAAATTTCACATATATTAGATTATATATTTTGCTTTTCTCTTGATGCCCTAAAAAAAAAACATTTTAAAATGTCGTTTATTTTGGCCTTTTCATGTGTTTTCTTATATTAATTGATCATATTATTATAATAATTATTATTGATTTTTCCTCTTATTTCGAATGGAATACTTATCGACTCTGAAACGACTCTTAAACTAAAATCAAACACAATTAAAACTATTTGCTTTCTGCATTGTCAATTAAATTGTAGAAAATATTAAATATTATAATAAACTGCCAAAGTGAACTTTTGATGTTCATATTGTTCATTAAAGCGTTTTTTCAACTTTATATTTCAACTATTCATCTTTTTTTATGCAACGTTTTTCAACACTTTGCTGCCAAGCACACAAATTGAGGACAAGTTTATTTTTTGTCAGCTTCTTTTCGCAGTCATGTGACCAGCACTTAAAGCACACGTCGCATCCCAAGACCGCGCTGCTTGCCACCTCAATCCGCTCGCATTCCCCCAGTTTCCCCGCTTGGTTTGCATTTTGTGTTTGACGCTCTAACTAAGTACTTGACTGGACGGATTGTGGCGAGAGAGAGTGGTGAGATGTTGAGGGGAGGAGCTGCCTGTTCATATTGCACCCATGATGCAAACTTTCCAATTGTTAAAACTTTGCACTTGAGCGATTTTTGTGTAGCATATTTTTTGGCATATTTGCGCGCTCGCATGTACCAAGCACTTTGCAAAGAAAACTTTTCAATGTGGTAAACATACACACACCAACACACACACACACACACTGAGGCACATACATTGCCGCAGACACAACTATTAAAAGCTAGCAGCAGCCGAAAGAAAAATGCATAAATAATGTAGGCAAGGCGAAGCAAAGCTGCTGGCAAAAAACAACCAGACCAACAAGAAATATGAGTTGCTCAATTTTCAAATAACGAATATTTAATACCCTGACAATTGAGTGCTTTAAAGCAAATTGTTGTTAAGAAATATAAATTCTGTGCTGGCAGTTGAGAATTATAAACTTGCTGTTGCCAAAGAAAACTGTGGACATGACTTGATATGTGATAAATGAAAAGAAAATAAGTGCAGCATACATTTTTTAAGCGCTTGACAAAATTCCTAATTTTATTATATTGCAACTTTGCTCTATTATTATTTATTTTTAAATGATTCTATGATAATTATAATTATGATATATTATGATTAGTATATGAAATGGGGTAGTTGTGGTTGTTGACATAAATAAATCAAATAGCATGCTCCAGATATATCTAATAACCCCAAAGCAACGCCAAAACAAATAACAGTTTACAATATATTTAATTAATTTTGGTTAACTTTTAAATTGAATAAAAGTCATAAAATATAAAATATATTTAAATTAATCTGTTTATTTTCTAATATATAATAATAATGTATAATTTTGTTGCAATACGAAATTAATTTATTGCAGCTGTTGGAACTCTGAAAATATGTCGCAAATTAAACTCTGACATTTCAGGAAAACCAACATTTCTTCAACAATTGTCCTTAAAATCACTAGAGCAAAGTGAAACATAGCTGAAGGCATGATATATGGTACTTGATGTCTAGCACACTTTTGAGAGTTGTTAAAAATTGAATGTAGTTGTAAACTGTATCCGGCAAGTAGGCTGAGAATGAGAGTTGACATTGTTCTTTCGTTGTGTCTGCTTGCTTAGCTTATATACCCTATGTGCAGTTGCATATCCTTTAAAAAGAGACATTGCCGTGTGTCAAGTTGACAGTTTTTCTTTTTGGCTAGCGCAAGTTCTTTTCCACACATTATAAAAAACTTTCTTCTAGCGCGCACTGATAAACGTTCCCGTTTCCCCATTTTCCCCTGACACTCTATGTATGTGTGGGTGTTTGTGTGTGTGTGTGGGTGCATCTAAGTCAACACAAACAGGCAGAGAAACAGCAGAGCAGCGAGTACATTAGGCAAATGCTTGGAGTTTTAGGGGGTCTGTGTGGTTTGCTGGGTTTTGGGTTCGTTGGGTCTTTTTCTCCACTGTTTTTTTTTTTTGGTCGGCCGCTTTGCGTGTTCGCAGCGCATTTTGAGTTACCTTTTGCCAAGTTGTTCGCTGTCATGTTACGGCAATTTTACGCCCTCGCCATTTCAGGGGCAGCAACAAAACAAAAAACAAAACAAAAAAAAGTTGACGACCAGGCGACAGAGCTGCCGACAAGTACAATGTTAAAATGTCAAAGCAATTCAAGAATATTTTTCTTTTTCCATCATTTTCTATTATGCAGCTAAGCGTGCGTGCGCCTTGGCTTATGCAGCACTTTAATGCACAGTTTGCAACCCATCACTGCCCCTGCCACATGTTGTGCATAGTCGTTGAGCCTCCGGTGGTCGTTGCAGTTGCCGTTAAGCCGCAAAAACACGCGTCCACTCATGAACCTCATCTCTGGTATTTTTCGAGCTGCATTTGCAGAAATTGATGCTACACTTTGGTCCACAAATTTCCATTTTCCATTGGCTTCCTCTTCCACTTCCATTTCCCCTTCCTCTGCTCCTTCCTATGTAAATATATGCCAGTTGAAAACTGGAAAACCTGAAAACTAGAAAACCTGAAAACCATTTGCCATTGAGTGCATTAATTTGAAATTATGCCGAGCTACGCAAATATCGCATAGACCATGGCAACTTTTTCAAGTGTGCAGCCTTCTGGGGTTTTGGGCCCCAGCTGCCATTTTTGGTAGTTGTGGCTGGGGTTAAGTTTTGTTTGGCTTGCTTTAAGCATTTAATAATGCGGGCATTTTGAGAGCTCTTATTACGAGTTGAATTAAGTATAGTTGTGGTTATTGTTGTTGTGTGTGGGTGTGTACTAATAGCTTAGGAAATTTAACTGTCTATCTATAAAGGGTTATCAGCTGAAGAATGAGACTCTAAGTAGCTAATTAAATATTACAACACACTTTTAACCCTTATTTATATCATATGTGTATTTGTTTCATTTGCTACTTTTTAATAAATTTGTGCTTTAATTTGTTTAGCTTAATAACTGTGTTTTCTATCTGAGTTAGAACAATGTATTAATCAAGACTGCAAAGTTAACGTTAGAAGAAGATTTCTTTTCGTGGACAGGTTGCAAGAGTCTTGCTTCAATTAAATACAAACAAATATTTAATTTTCTCAATTGTTTTCTCTTTTTCTTAGATTTTTTAAGTCAATAGTTTGAATTGTTTACATAAATTTAGATTATGATTTAGTTATGTATATGAAAGAGCAAGAAATATATGTAATTATTATTTTTTTTTAGTAAGAAAGGCGTTTAGTTCGAGAATTTTGTGAGTTTGAGAATTAATACACACTTGTGTCTCTTAAGTTAGTCTTATCAAGTATTCTACTTTTACTATATAATTAATTATAAAATATTCAAGAAAAGTAATTAAGAATTGCTTGTTTAGGATTAAAATTTAATGTTCATCGACTTAACCTCAAATACATTTGAATAGCTAAATACCCAAAATGAATCGAAACAGTTGAAGACAATTAAACTTTTAAACTAAGTTCTTAAAAGAGCTATTTTCGATAATTAACCCGCCACGCCCATTAACGCTATGTACGCTCATTAATAACCCTAATCAAACCAAAAGTAAAAAAAAACACTGAGGAACGACATTCAATTAAAAACTTAAATGTCGTTGTTTCTGGCCAAGTGTCAATAGCAAAAGTGCCTAAGCAACTTGACTAATTATAAGGCTTGTCAGCGCGAAAAGGACAACAATAATGAGTGCAAGAGAACGATAGAGACAGAGAAATAGAGTTGAATAGATATAGAAACAATGCAAGTCAATTAGAGCCGCTGTCAATGGCAGACAAAAAAAAAATACATATATATATATAGACTAAAAATGAAGGAAAAAATGTAGTTAAAGGCTTTAATCGTCAGTTCATTTAAAAATTAACAAACTTACAGTGCGAAAAATGGAGGGAGAGAGAGAGAGCGAGCGAGAGAGAAGGAGGGAGATGCAAGATGGAAGCAAAGCAAAACAGTTACAACTGTCAGCCAAAGGAGCCAAGTTAAGTAAAACGGACTTAAAGTTTTAACAAGCTCGCCCAAGTGTCTGTCGAGGGGCACTGTCAGCAGTTAGGGCAGAGGGGTGGTCTGAAGGGAAGTCACAGCGCCTGGAGGCGCGGCTGCGAGGCGCTAAGCCCCTTACGGATCCTTGGCGAGGGGGTGCCGAGTGGGAGAGAAGGGGCGCTACGGTGTGTTGCTTCTTGCTATTTACTTATTTTGTTTGCATTTACTTAAATCGGATGAAAGGATTTGCTGCTTAGTGCGCGACTTTGTTTTTCCCTTTTTCTCCCTTCTCTTCCTCCTTTTGCCTCCTATCATTTCCACCCCCCCACCCATGGCAGCAATTTTAAATGAACTTCCCGTGCAAAACTGCAAAACTGTGAGCATTGTGTGAAGCATTTCAATTGAGTGTGTCACAAAATGTTGTTAGCACAATTTTTGCACTCTGGTTTCATGGATTTATGGTCATTGGACGTCCCAATGTGTGTAACAGATATGATGCTCTCCATAACAACAACCCCTCATCAGCTGTCACCAGGCAACATTGGCTGTAGTGGCCCGAAGAGATGAAGTAGAGTAGAGAAAAAAGGGATTTCTCAGCCGCTTATAATAATGACAAAGGCACAAATCACTGGCAAAGGCAGCTGAAGTTGTGTGTGTGTGTGTATATATTGTTGTGCTTATTTGTAAAATCCTTTTTATGTAAATAAATTTCAGCAAGTCCATTTTCAACATATTTATGCGCCATTTTACACACCAGGACCAAAAACCTACGAACCCAATTTTGAGTCGACGGTCTGTAGACATTTTTTTCTTTTTCTCTAAATCCCATTAAGAGAATCTTTACCCAAATAAGAAAAATGAGCTTTCAGCGCATTAGAAAAGAAAATAATCAGCCCAAAAACCAACAACCAACAAACAAACAACCAACAAACGACAAACGACAATAGCAAAAGTGTAAGGTAAATTTACTGTTGACATTTCATTTTGTTCATGGAATTTGTCTGACGGTTTATTTCTCTCTTCTTTTTATTTTTTTCTTCCTCTAAACTTTGTCCGCTTCTTGTTGGCACCCGTTTTCTGTTGTTCAAACGGAAATACTCAAGTGTTGTTTGGGTCAATGACGAAAAATGGTTCTACTACCAAATGGTATAACCAAAAGAAGTGCTGAACCTCATAGAGTGTCAACGGAAATTATTGTCAACGACGATTGATAATCGTTGAGCGAGTAAAGTGTAGTCCAAATGTTCGCTTAGATTCAATATTTTAGTCTTAAATTAAGTATATTTATGGAATTGTTTATCATCTGTCAATGAGCCAAATTTCAATGCAATGCGACAGCTAAAACTCAATTAGAGTTGAATGTATTGTTTGTTTGATATCTCCTGCCTCAGATATATTTAAATGCATAGCTGATCAATCGATCTAAGCTTTAACAGTTGTATCAATAATTAAAATTAATTAGATTGCAATTGCCTGCATTGTTAAGTTGAAATTCCTAATCATGCAATTTGTCTGATCATGTGAGCTTTAATGCTAAAATCAAAGAAATTAAAGAAACTAGGTTTGGATGAATGGAAGCTTAATGAAATTCATAATAGAAATCTGTATTTTAGCTTAAGTTTCTACATATTCATTTAAGCAAGTGGTGGCTCTAGGAGTTTATAGTGTACAAATATTCATGTATCAATTTTGCTATAATTTTTTTATTTATTGTATATATTGTTTTAGAGTTTAGTTGGATCTGAGGTGATCGCTTAAGCTTTTCCTTTTAATTATTAATTATAAAATATTACGCAACCCTTTAAATTGTTTCATGAAAGTTCCCTTTTCTATTTATGCAGTCTTTATTTACTTTGCTTAAAGCGCAGATCACATAGATGAAAAAGCTTTAATAGCTTTGAAGCGTAATTGAATGTTGCTTGCGGCATTTCATTTGACCTTTGACAGACGGACAGCGGCAAGTTTCTAGGTTACATCATAGAGAAAACTGTTCTCTTATCAGTTGGAAATGGAAATTAATATTTAATATGCGCACATTTTTATGATTTTGTGTCTTGTTTTTTTTGCACTGGGTCCCAGACGGTTGGCAGAGCTTTGAAATGTTAGACGCTGCTTAAGCCTCATTAATAAATAATGAAGGGGAATATTACGGAGCCAGGAGCCAAAGTAAATGTAGAGCGGTGTGACGGTAAATTAAGAGGGAAAGAAACGCAACGAAATGGAATGAAGGTTGAATTTTGGCGCTAAATATTTCTATAATTTCGATAGCTGCAGTTATTTGCTAGGGGTTCAATGAAAGGCGGTCATAAAGTGGGGGGGGGGGGCGTAACGGATGGTATTGATAAGCCAAGAAAGTTTTGCTAGCCCGCAAAAATCCCTGGAGACAGAGAAAGAGTGTTCTACAAATTTGTTGTTTTCTTTTTCTTTTTCTGTTTTTTTTTTTTGACAACTGGGAACTGGGTTTTAGTCTGGTCGCAGCTTAAACGCAGACAAGCAAAACTTTTTGGCCGCAAAAGTTTTAACTGGTTGGTCGTCATACTTGTTGCCCCACTACACAGTAATGTCTCTATGTGTGTGTGTGTGTGTGTGTGACTGTGCTGGTATGTGTGAACAAGCTTTGCAAGCAGCTGCTAAGACAAACATAAATTATATACCATTGTCCAATGGAGCGCGTCCGGGACCACAAAGTTGCCTCTAATGATGCCACATTCAGACGTCTATGGGGCCAAGCGGCATAAATTAGCCAAAAAGCACACATACACACAGAGAAAGACATGCATACTACATACACACACACACACACACATATAGTGAGGCAGGCAGTCGCTAGATGGCGCTCCAGTTCAGCTCAAATTAAATGTTAATTTCATGCCATCATAATCACCGACGTCGCACAACCAACACACACATGACCTCATTAAGGCCAACCGCTTGCCAACAACAACAACAACAATTAGAAATAAGTTAGATTTCGTTAAGATTAGAGAGTGCACGACTTAAAGATACCCAGGACATTTGAAAGAATTAGTTTTGATTCGAGTTTATAATGCATTCTGTTTATTTAAGTTTTAAGCAATTTATCTACTGACAACTTACGTTCGTATACTGAGAATTCTTGGTTAAGAATTTTTAAAATATAACAAATATTTTAATGACAATTGTTATGGTTTTTTTGAATATTTATTGATAATTTAACAGAAACAATAATTTCATATTTATTTTAAATGCATGAAATATGATTTTAAAATGAATGAATGAATGATTAACATAAATTACATATGTATTCAATTTAAGAGTGAAAGGATAAAGAATGGATGATGGTGTTAAATTGTTGATGCTTCAACTAGTTACTGCAAAAATAAGATAACTTGTCTAGTTTACCCTATGGACCAATATTTATTTAATTATTATTACTAAGCAATTTAACAATCAATATTCTATGTCTAAACAGTTTTAGTTTAACTTCTGTTGAATAGATTTTCAATACATTAATATTATGCAATTTTCCCATAAGTAGTTTTGATCTTTTTGGTATTTATTAATCATTTAATTAAACAACAATTTTTAAAATTTTGAATAAAATTGGTAAATATGATTTAAAGTAAATAATAATTAAAATAATTTATATATAATTAAAAATTTGGACTGAATAGTTATAAAGTAGAGTTTAAAGATTAGATTAAGACAGGAAATATAAATGCATTACGAAAACTGCTTTAGACTTCCTAGAGACTCAAATAGCTCCTGCTAACATAAGCTGACATTCTTAAAGTCTGTCGCTCTTCTAGTCTAGCATACCCTATTAGCCCATACCGCGCTTAGGTCAAACATCACGAACAATACCGGGGCCATATAATAAAGGGCAACAAGGACCGACCACACATACAGCAAGCTCTTCCATTCGTTGGACAGTTGGGCAAAAGGGGGGAATGAGGAGGATTGGGCAACGTCTATGCCGCCGCGGTCGCCACGCTCTGCAAATAAACTGTAAAAATGTTTACCGACAATTTTCTACACAATTTTACGCTACGACAGCAGGACAAAATTAGGGGGGGGGGTAAGGGTGAGTAGTCAAAGAGGGTGGGAGGGTCTTGACTAGGAATTTTAGCAAATTAGGGTGCGCATGAGGTCATATTAATGTGGTTAATTACAATAATTAGAAATTTAATTAAGGTGTGTGTGTGTTTGTGTGTGTGTGTTTGTGTTTTTGTCTGTGTGTATGTGTGACGGACCACTAAAAATCGAATTTACATGTTAAAAAGCTGTTAAAGAAATTCTACGCCTCGTCGCAAACACATGCCATAAATACCAAAACAATATAATTTGTATTTAAGGGGTTCGGTCTTCCGACAAAAATCAAAAGTAAAGCTGGAAAAATTGTTGGTAATACCCCAACGAAGTGACTAACAACAAAAGGGAACCGTTAAGTTGGCAATGCGACAAACACTAACTGAGTTGTTGTGGTTAATGGGCTGTAGGCTCCATTTTTGTTTTTTTTTTTGTTTTCTTCTTTTTTTTTTTGTAGCCAAAAAGGAATTAGAACTATGTAAATGGAATTCTTTGGTTAAGAGGGACTGAGGGATGGAGGGGGTTAAACAAGCTAATGATGATAAATTTTCATATAGTTGTATGGGCACATTTGTCGTATAGCCAAAGGGTTGAGTTAATAGGTTGGAGTTGGGTCACATTCTGTGTACTCAGCTGCTAGAGAAGTGTGATTTCGGTATTTTTGACTATTTAAAATTTATATTAATAAATCATAGAATTAATATATATGGTAGAAATTGTATATTTTGTAAATTTTGGCTAAATTAAACATTAAGTGCTAAATAATTACAGATTTATAAGCAAAAGTTGTTTGGAAAACTTAACAAAGATTTTAAATTTAACGAACATTTAGATATATTATTAAACGATTATTATATTTAAGATTATATTTGAATTGGGTGATTTGAAATCAATTTATTGTCGTTTGTAAGGAAGTTTCCGGCCGGGGTACAAATCTCAGTCTGACCAAGTCCGGATCTTACAAGAAATTTGTAAGATTCGCTGGACGACGTTACTAAGAGCAGGAAATGTTCAGCTGTTAAAGAAATAACATATAACCAACGCTAACTAACAACTACACACGTGGGACGAACCGGAATCGGGAGCGTTACAGGGTATTCTCACCATGCGCTCAACCGACTCTACGACAAACACAACTACTTGGGTTAGAAAAACGATTCTCATGAACCGGAATCGAGAGCATTACCGGGTATATCGACAGTGCGCTCAACCGACTCTACGGTAGCTACGGTTATTTGGGGTTATCTACTGAAGTAGAGGATTTGCCGGGATTGCACACAGCCAGCGGGATCAACCTCATTGTCCTCTACTATTGTTAACTGATCGTCGCTCATTTACGTGCCCTTGAAAGCTTCGCGCACGTCAACCTCGGCCACACAACTCACCACAGAGCTTTCGCTCTTCACCTCGGAGCTTTCTCTCTCTCTCTCTCGGCGAGGTGAAGCCGCGCTCTGACTGGCAGTGTTGTGTAACCGATCGCTGCCGACTCACACGTTATGACAAATAAATCAAAAATTTAACAAAACACAAAAATACTTGGCAAAAGGCAAGTAGCCAGTCTTGTTATACAGCTGTTTAATGAGATGCCAATTTCCCTCATCAGTTCCACTTGAGCTAACTTATCTAACAATTAAAGCAGTTGACAATTCATAGTAAAAATGGATTATAATTTATAAACATTTTGGTTTATGATTATCAATTTGGTAACTTTGAATTCATGGCGATTCTTTGCCTTAAAAAAAAAACTTGGTTTTTCAACTACCATAACATTTCACCGTTCATGCCAATAACAATCATATATTTGCATTCTTCTTACTTATGGCAATTTATTGTTAAATTTGTCGATTAAGCATCTCATATTTCCTCAGATTACTAAAAGTATTTGACTCGACATATGTATTGAATGGAGAAAATCTTAATTTCTAATCCTATGGCTTTCAGTACAGAATGTAGAAAAGTAGATATAATAAATATGCTTGTAATGGAATTGGGCTATTAGCTGCTTTTAGAATACTTTATGATTTCCTTCGCAAATGTAAACATGATTCATAAATTGACTTAACATTTCAGAACATAACAATTACATTCAAATGTAACCGACTCCACTGAATTATAGCTTTGGATTGGTTAGGAATAGTCGTATATCATATGTATATGTATGCCGAGTTCCCTTCAATTATTTCTTCAACATTTGCCACACACCAATTACAGTAACTGGGGTAACAGGGCTATAGGTGTGTGTGAGTGTGTGTGTATGCGATTTTATGGCCTGTTATACGGAAATGAACAGAGCGCGCCAGAAACATGCGTTTAATTAGAGTTTTTACATGTCATTGATTTGCCACAAAAACCCACACAAATAAACAAAATATATTATGTCCTGCGTGGCCCCTTTGCGCCCAACAGTTGGTAGCACCCTCGGCAAACAGCCTAAAGTCGTGGCATGCCACGCATAGCTGAAATTTTTATGTGCAATTTGATTTGTGTGCCGCACTTTTTGTTGTTTTAGTTTATTATGTAATGAATATTTGCAAAGGCATTTACCAGGCGTCTTGCATGCCCCATGCCCCATGCCCCATGCCCCATGCCCCATGCCCCATGCCCCATGCCCCATGCCCCATGCCCCTTTCCCCATGCCCAATGCTGCATGCCTCATGCCCCAATTGTGTGTGTGTGTGGTAGAGGAAAGGAAAGCGTGGCACATAGCTGAGAGCAGAGAACTTGGGATGTACATAGATTTAATTTGCGTATGAAAAATTCCGTTGGCTCTGCTCTCTCTTTCTTTCTTTTGCTGTTGTGCAACAGCAACAACAATCAGTGTTGCCAGAATTTCAAGAGCTAAAACAGCTAATTGCATACATAAAAAGTAGCTAGAAAAAGCTAAAATAAAGATTAAACTTGCCTAAAACTAAGTAAACTCATTATTTTTAATGCAAACTGCGTTAATTTTTATATATCTCTGAATTTATTTTGCTGTTTTTGTAATTTTGTTGCATCCGTAACATGCGTTCTGGATTTTACCTTTGTGTAACTTTATTTGCTCAATATTTTCTGCATTCAAAAAATCGAATATCTTAAATATAAACTCTTTGTTAACCTTTTATATATTATCAATAGATAATATAAAGAATTTCTTAAGTATATTGAAGATAATCTGATTAATTCATTTATTTAAATTGTCAGTTCTCTAGATAATATCATTTTTGCAGCAGAATTCGAAATTGTAAGCATTGAATCAATTACTTAATCTACTATCTGAAATATAAACACTTTGTTAGCTTTGTAATATATTTTTGGCAGATAATGTATTACACTTCTTACTTTTATTCCAGTTACTAACACATCTTTTAGTTAAATCAGTTTTAAAATAATCAGATATTCAGCTATTATCAGTTTTGGCAATTATAATTGACATACTGCATTTGGCTGTAGTATTTTCTGCATTAAAATAATCAAATATCACAATTATACAATACTCTATTTATTTTCTTAAAATTGATCAAAGTTTCCTGACTATTAAAATGGTTAGATTTCTAGCTAGCCTTTTGTGCCATTATAAGACCAGCTTTAATATAGCTAAAGATAACAGCACTGACAACAATTCCCCAAACGAGTCGACGGCGAGTTAAGGCAAGTTGTGTTGAGTTCTTGCCTCCATTTGTGCTGTTCGTTTTGCTTTTCTGTGCAGTTGTTTAGAGGATATGCATAAGAATGCCTTGCATTTCCGTTTCAGTTGTTGTTGCTGTTGCTGTGATTTCCTATTTGCTGCAGCTCCTTTGTGTGCCTGTATGTGTGTGTGTTGGTGTGTGTATGTGTGTGGCAAGTGGCATTGCGCTGCGAGTTGATTTTATGCTTTGAGCAAAGTTTCGTTGCATATTTTAAGGCTGTTATGCCCCAACTACCATAGAACTCGGCAACGACTACGTAAAACAATCAACTGCGATTTGTTGTAGAGCAATTGCAAAATTATGCAGCGCACCACAGCACCACCATCAGCACTATCAGCAACTCCCTAGCATATTTCTGTATCGTGCACGCCAGGCGTTTGTCAGTGAACTGCCAGACAGACAAACACTTGGGCATTTCAAATAATTTGATGTTTTTCATATTTATTAAATTCGCCCCAGACAAACAAAGGCAATAGACAAAGTGCCGGCAAATCAATTACACCTACCACTCAACAGTCCAGCACACACACACACTCACACACACTCACACACACACAACACACCCACTCGTTGAGGTGTTGTGCCGAGTTCGTTGTCCGTTTTGTGCAGTTCTTGCATGTTGTGATTCGTATCTTTAATTAGTGCACCGCTTGAATTGATGACGGCTCGAAGTCAGCGGCTTGTTTGTAGCCCATCATCAGGTAATTGCCTGGCAGGAAATGCATATTCTTTCCATACAAATGGCTTTTTGGGCTCTATAAAAGTAGGCAAAAAAAAACTTTTGCTCAATTTGTTGAACCAAAATCCCTTTCGTCCCTTCTCATAGTAGTAAGTATGAGAGGAGCAGCAGCAGCAGCACCATCATCATAATCAGGCATCAGCTGCTTCAGTTGTTTGGGGTCACATCAACAGCCAACATGTCAACCTCAAAAACCGCAAAGTTGGCAAACAACTTTCGAGCGTAAGAAAAAGGAAAATTCGGCCTAAGCTTCGATTGAAAATCAACACACACATGTGCACACACATTTGTTTATTTGTTGGCGTTGTGAAATTTAATAAAAGGCGCACAGTGGGCTGCAACTGATTGAGAAATGCCAACTTGACATGGGTTTGAAATGTGGGAAGTGCTGACAAAGGGGGAGGGATCAGAATTTTTGTCATCAAATTGATATTTTTTGCTTAGCCTTTTTGTTTGTTTGCCAATTGATTTTCATTTCAAGTTTTTTTTTGCTTGAACGGCATTACAACGGGATTGCAAAAGTTGTGTTAAAACAAAATCAATTTCAAGCAATCTAATTGTTATTAGTTTAGCTTGTAATTGAAAACTTTTCAATACAGGTTGCAGAGTATTTTTAATATGACAAATATATCATTTACTTTTATTTTTAATTAGAGCTTTGAGTTAAATTTTTCTTCAATTATTGCATTTAAATTGAGTTCTGCAAAGATCGTCAAAGACATACTTATCAAATTATTCTGAATTTACGACAAAAGCGCAACTTTTTTGCAAGCTTTCTCCAAGTTTAACAAAATCTCTTAAGGAATCAACCTATCAAAAAAACTGACTAATGTTTAGAAATGTGACCAATAGTTTACAAATGAAAACATACCAAAGTTGACATAGACAAAAATAATGGATTACTTTTTTAACCAAACTTATATATGTATTATTTATATATGAAGAAGCAGGTAGATAATAATATGTTGGGTGTTCAGATAGTATTTATTTCTTTTGAATGAATTTGTGAATCAATTTAAAGAAACTTAACATTAAATTAGATAATATGTACACAAAGTATTTATATAGTATACTACATCATGAATATACCGGCAAACTATTCTACAAATAAGTGAAAGTAAGTTATATTATAGAATATATTGATATATATAATAAATATTAAGAAAATAGAATTCTATAAGAGTAAGCGTTTAGTCGTTTTTGTATTTTGATCCCAAGCGCAAGATTGATTCCAACCATAGATTGTTGAGTAAGTTAGCTCAATGGTACCTGTCAATGGAGACAGGTATCTCTTCAAATAGGTGTATACCAAGCCTAGCTCATTGCTTTTTGGCAAATATTTGTTGTTTTCTATGTGTATATTGATATTTTGTAATATCTAAAATAACTTGACCTCGACTCGACTTAAATACTTTTTATTTAACAAATAAAAACATTTAACATTCAACATTTATTGTTTTGTATAGAAAAATCAAGCTTAATTCATTTCTGATAAAATTGCTGCAATTTTAAACCAATGTGCAACATTTGGTGGCAATATCCACTTTATGGATCGATTTGTCTAAAGCCTCATTTTCAATTTTCTCTGTTGATAAGCATAAAAATCACTGAGTTTGGGCTTTAAATTTGAATGTAAACAACACACCTCTCCATCTCTCTCAGCATTTTCCTGACTTACACACAGTGCCACTCACGCAGTCACTTCAATGTCAAGCATCAGCAGAGCCTGGAAAAACAGCTAAGCTCATCAGCATATCAATGGCTGGTTTTGATTTTCTTTTTTATTTTCTTTCTCTCTCTCTCTCTCTGTCTCTTTCTCTCTTTCTCCTTCTGTCGATTTTAATTACAAAGGCGTCTGTTGTGGCTCTTGTTAGCTGCTGTTGTTGTTTGTTGTTATTGCGGCATTTCTAATTTTCCGCTAGACAAATTTTATATGACTGAATTATGATATGAACCGTGGCCCTGGCCTGGGTCCGAGCTCTGGTCCAACCAGGTTCAAACGTTCATAATTTAAAACTTTAAACGTTTTCAACTTTTCCATCTAGCTTCTGTTATTTTTTTTCTTCTCTTTTTAATTAAGCCAATTCCAGCCAACGCGTTTAAAGCTGACAGCAGAAATCAAAGTTTGTAGCTGGCGTCTAAAATTATGCTAAGCATATGCCGAGCACACAGAGCCAAGCGGCAGGATGATGCTTGGTAATGACAAGGACCTTCAGCTTGGCTTAAGAATTGCCTGCTCAGCCAGGCAAAAAGGACAACAAGCTTTATTAATGTTTTATGTGTATTGTGTGCCGCATACTAAGTAGGTAGCATGGTGGCGTAGTGGAAGTGGGAGTGGGACAATGTCCTGACAATGTCAATTGAAAAATGTTTGGGCAGTGAGAGTGACTCAGTCACACAGTCAATAAGTGAAGCTAAATAAAACTAATTAGTTCCAATGAGCAAACAGAATGAGTACCTGGGACAAGTGCAGTGGCTGGGACCGAGACAAGCATTTTTAATTAAACACGGAGCGAGCTAGCTGCTTGAGGACAATAAAACAGAGACCGCCTAAAAGTATGCAGCGAAGACAATAAAACAAAGGCAGCCCAAAAGTATGCAATGAAAAGACTGCAATTAAAATTCAAATAACATTGCAAGGCGCAAAACAACTTGAAAAGTACCAGACAATTTCAAGAAAAACCGCCAAAAACACACACTCACACAGGCACACGTGCCATGAATCACACACATACACACACACACACACGCACACACACAACGACACCCTCACACCGTCGTACATAGTAAATGTAATAAAGCTTTCGTTGGCATCCATTTCAAAACTCGCATGTGGCATACTTTTCCGGGCACTCGGCGCATATTGCGTTTTGTGGGGGAGGCTGCTTTTGCGGTGCTGTGGCTATCCCTCTCAGACCCCCCCACCCCCCTTCCTGTCACTCCTCTGCCAACAGACCGCATCGCTAGAGTCTGGCAAACATCATCATATTCATTATTATGACAGTTGTTGTCACAATTAAAACAATAACAAAAACAAAAGTCGTAAGTTTACATGGTAATTAAATATTTTAATATGCCCCTGTGCCGCGTTTCCTTTCGCCCCCCTCCCCCCCCTCTGCCATCGTTTTGGCAGCGTGTGTATTTCTCATTTTGGGTTTTTGGTTTTGGTGTCTCTGCGGTGAGACTGTGTTGAGACCAAACCCAGCTGGCAGCTGAAGACAGCAGCACCACTGATGCTCCTACTGCTGCTGATGCTGTTGGTGGTCGTAATGGTGGCAACAGTGGTTGCAAATTGCCAGCCAGCAGCTTGTGATGACTCTCTCTCTCTCATCTCCCAATTTGCTCTTTCATTGCGAAGGCAAACAAAATTATTGTCATTGTGTAGCAGTTGCCCCGTTAAATTCATCTTGGTTTCTTTTTTGGATATGCACTGCAAACAATTGTTGAAGAGTTGGCAATAACTTGAGAAAATCTTAATTTTTTCTTATTTTAGAACTATACAAATGATAATATATGTATATATTATGAGGAGGAACTCTGGAAAGTGGAAAGTGGAAATTGGTGATTGGATAATTCCTCATTTTTAACCACGAGTTTTATATAGATATTTCATTTTAAATTGCCAGTTTTACATATATTTTAAAAATAAAAAAAAATATATATGTTGATAACTGTGTAGTCAACAAAATAATGGTGAAAAATGTGTAAAAACGTTGGAAAATTTACAAATGTACCTAAATTTATTGAATATTATTAGTAGATAATATTGGAAATTTCTGATTTTAATATTCTTAACATTATTTTTATAATTTGGCAAATTCAATTAGATAAATTGTATTGAATGAAGTATTGCTTTCGTGCAGTGTAATTTTAATTTTCTAATTATCCAAGTTGTATGTGGTATTTCCCGTTATTTTTTTTTCATTTTACACACGCACACTCACACACATGCGACATCTTGTGAGTAATTTTCATCTATTCAACTGTTGCTCAAGTTTTACAGCTCTCTTAACTTACATATGTGCGTGTGTTGGGGCCGGGAAAAGGTGTGTGTGTTGGAGCTGAGCATTTGGCAAGTTATGCGAGGCGTTTAATTACAACTTAATTTTAATATTTTGTGCCATGTGCCATGTCGCTGCTGTCAGCATTTGTCAACTTCATTTTCCGCAATCTACTGCGTTCCATCCAACTTCCCCATCCGCTTTTCCGACTTCACCTCAACGGCTGCTCAACTGGCATTAATTAATTCAATTCTGGGCTGTCATTTCCGCAATGCCATCGTCGTCGTCGTTTTAATCTGATTTGAGCACGCACTTAGGCGTTATTGAATTTAAACTTATATATATATAAATATATATATATATATATATATATTGCTTATTTCGGTTAAGTAAGACAATTCATTCAATTTGTGGCCACTAAATCAACCATAATAATAACCACAACAAATGGACCAAAGACCAGAGAAAAAAATCAAAAAAAAAGAAGCATAGAAATGAAAAGAAAAGAATGGAAGTGGGAAAGAGATAGAGAAAGAGAAAGCTAAAGCAGCTAAACGAAAAGCAAGCCGCAAATTCAACGCCCAATTTGTGCCGCACTGCTGCTTCCGTTGTCAATAACAATTTACGGCAAAAAGGACTTGGAACAGAACACAGGGCGATGGCCAAGACAATAATCGAAAACAGCAGCCGGTCAGTAGAAAATATATTTCCTTTTTCTAATATTAATAATCCTGGCTGGCGTACGCAACGAACAACGCCATCGTATCTCGATATCAGCTCGAACAGTTTACGGGTGCTACAAGGCAAGATGAGAGTTATAGAGAAGGAGACTCTAGGCCAGGCCAACAAATGAGCATCGACAGGCGTGGAGTAGGCGCTCCTAATATGTCACTGTTGGTGCCAATAACAATAATAAGCAGCAAAACAAAGCCTAAAAGCTGCCAACCATAAATTCTGAGCTGCTGCTTTGTTGCAAAAAGTGGGTGGCAGGTGGAGTGTTGGGGGCTGGGGGTGATGTACCGAGCCGCAAAGCTGCCAAAGACGTTGACAATGTCAGTACGGCAATGGGAACTGAGAACGGCAGAGCATAGAACCGACGACCCTTGCCAATTTCAGTTGCAAAATTTATGAAAAGTTCAATTTATTATGCGACATAATTTTTGCACATAGTTGCTGTAGATAATACCCTGTAGTCTGTCGTTGACAGCTGTGGTATGCACGAATTGTAGGAAAAAAAAATGAAATAATAATTGCTTTTGATGGCAAAACTAGTAAACTAAATTTATGCAATAGAGACAACTTCAAAAAGTCACTTAAATAATTACCATTAAATACTGATTGTCCAATAAAAGTTTAATAAATTGTCTACTACTCCAAACTGTAAATAACTAATATAATCTTTTGTAAATCTTAATATTTCTATAAAATCTATTAAAGTTGCTGGGAAATCCTGTTAATAAATGAAAGAGCTAATGAATAAACTAGAAAAATAATTGAAATGATGCCAAAATGCTTATAACAAAAAATAACAATGAAAATAAATTCTAAAAAATATACAGAATATTTCGGAATGTTAAAAAATACAACTACTTGTATTTAAATAAAAATATTAATAAAGTAAACTAATCTTTAATTAATCTTTCAAATCTGTAGGCTTGCAAGATCTGTTAAAACTAAAATTTGAAAAAGTATCAAGAATGATTTATACTATTATATTGTGTATTTTGAAACTCCTAAATCATACACTATTTATAGGGTATAAAAATCGATTACAACACTTGGCAACATTATTTTTTATTTTATTTAAAAACTTTATAAATTTTACTTGAAAATTACTCACACATGAAAAAACGTTGGCATATCAATTTTTATGCCATACGCACATGTATTATTTTAGCATTTACATATGCGGGTATTCGTCTCATTCACTGTGTATCCATGTGTGTGTGTGTGTGTTGGTAACATATGCCATAAATTGCCTGAAGTGGCCTCTCAACTTCGTTTGCTTCTTCCTCATCCTCATCCTCATCTCCCTCATCTCAACACAAATGCTTTAGCCTTATTGAAATTTTTACTTTTCTTTTGACTTTTTCTTCTTTTCGTTTGTTTTTGCTCCTGTTTTGGTTGTTTATATGCGGGCCAGACAATAACCCACTCGGTATGGCATCAATTTAACATCAATCTATTGATATGTGAACATACACACAGACAGACAAACTCACACACATATATCTTTTACACCGTTGCTCAAAGTTGATTTGCATACGAATAATTCTGGTATTATTTTCCTTTTGCTCTGTTTGTTCTCTCGTTGCTCTCAAAACATTAGCTGTGAGTCCTGAATTTGACTTGACTTCTACTGCAAGTGCAGCTGGTAAACAAGAAATTTTTCCATTTTCCAGCTTTATACTGAGTTCCCAGCGTTATAGTTCGCTAAGGATTTGTGGTAAATTGAATATTTTATCTTTGATTGATTTCAAATGAAAGTGTGTACTACTTTGGAATAAGCTGAATTTGACGAGTATCTCTACTAATACTTTCCGGTTTTCCACAACGATAAGGAATTTTTAAATTGAATTTGTATATGTCTAGAGTATTTTATGGACTTAAGACTATTTAAATAGTGTAATTATGACCTAACTAAATGTAACATATAATAATATCACAATAACTGCAGTTATGCTAGGAAACCAATCAAATAATAGCCAAATATGTGTACTAATCCTGCTTATAAATCAAACTTATAGTATCTTAAATGAAATCTCATTGCCATCAATACGTATACTGACAGTAATAACTGTAGCCAGGTTACGTGCTCTCGGTTAATATTCTGTCTGTTCATGATAACAACGCCCATCGTTTCCTCCTAACTTGTTACCCTGTAGCTGGTGGCCAGAATGATAACGCGCCTTTGGCTATAATTGCTTTGCCTTTTGATATGCTGAATCATGTAAAATAATTTCCTTATTGGCCGAAAATGCCGGTCGTGGCCAAAACGTAACTTTTTGACAAAATGCCTGACTCGTCTTCCCGAGATTTTTCCCCAAGCCAATGGGGAATGACTATATGTTTTGGGTATTTTTTTTATTATTATCTATGCTTAGCGTAAATCTGGCTTATGAGTTTGGGAATGAGATGTGGTTTTAATTAATGAAGCTGCAATATGAAGACAAAGCTTAACTAATTAATTTATTGGCAACAACAACAACCAAATACAAAACATCTCTAAGCTTAAGAAACCATAAAAAAATAAAAAAGCATTTCAATTATTTTTGACTAATGCTAATTCAGCTGAAAATTCAAGAGTTTGTCAGTTAAACGAAAGCTAAGAAGATGACAATTAATATTTTCTGTCTCTGCTCCGTTAAAATTACAAAGCGGGGGGGAAAGAATGTTAGGGAATATACATTTTGTGCTATATATATATATGAATAAATAAATAAAATAAATATATGAATAATTTTGTTAACATATAGTAGAATTTTTCAAAAATCCTCTGAGTTTCTTTCTAAGAATTTATACTGTTTGGTCTTTCTTTTTTAATAGGTTTTCAATTGAAGTACGAAACATAGATGATCTTAATTTTATTTGCACTCTATATACACATCAATAATTTCGCATACAAATTTATCATTCCTATAATAGTAATAATGCAATATAATAAATCTATTTCTACCATGTTGCAAAAGGAAATACAATGCATACTTTATGATAGCAAATAACTTAGCTCATCCCTCTATTATCTCTTTTTCTCGTATTCACCATAATTATGACTTGGCTAAGCAGTTATACGTGGCAGCATTTAAATGAGAGATAGTCGACGGGGACTTGATGTAACTTATTCAGCAGTTCTTTCTTATCAGAGCTGCTATCAGCTGTTTTTGGCTCTTATAACTTTACTTACTGCATAACTTGCACTTTCACCAGCCACATCAGCACTCACTATCTAGCTGAGCTTTCAATTGCTTTTTGGTGTCCATTTGTTGGTCTCCCCCCCCCCCCCCGAGTCCGCGAGTTCCCCTGGAATCAAGTGACTTTGTCCCAGTGGCTCCACGTTACGTATACGTAACAATGCGCGCACATGACCCCTTTTGCTTGACCTCACTTATCTTACTTAGTGGTTTTAGTACGCTCGCTTGCTGTGCTACAACTTGGTAACAAAAACATTTATAGACAGTGCCACCCCGTCTTCTGTTGCCGCTGCCGCTGCCACTCAATGATCTCCCAACCCAGTGCTGATATTTATGTGGCCAGCTGTTGGCATTAGTTGAACTGGCTTTTAAGGCGGCAAAAATGTTGTGTGTCCCGCATGGCAATAATGTGGGCAATGTTACACCCCCCTCCCCTCCCCCACGTTGCGTTCCCCTTTATGTTGGCACTTTTGTTGTTGGCTAAAGGCATTAGGTTTCAGGCCACAAAAGCTTAGGCTTTCGTCTCCCTCGTGTCTGTCTCGTTGTCCGGCAAGAGTTTTTGTGGCTGGCCAATGCTCTGTACTGTTGTGTGTGTGTGTGTGAACAATAAACTTGTCACTTGTTATTATCGTCTTAATCGTCTCGCTCGTCTCAATGCCTTTTGCTTTAATGTTCGCCTTCTTTTTGTTTTTGGGTGGAGGAAGGCTTTCTTTTATGTACTACATATGGTTGCCATTCCCACCATATAATGTTCCCCTCATAATTGCTATCATTGCAACAGTTGTTCCGAAAATTGTTGATAACACACTTGACTATTGGACAACATGCGGCGCTGACTAACATCAGATTTTCACAAACCCCTCAAAAGTGGAAGCATTCAACCAGCAAAAAACAAAGAAAATAAATAAAAGCTGATGCTCAGGCTCAGTCGCTGGAACATTTATCAAAACTGTAAATGTAGAGAAGTAGGAAAGGAGGGAAGCCCCTTCCCCCCCCCCCCCCCCGTTCAATGTTCTGGCCCATAATGTTCTTGTTTAAAAGTAATGCGTGTCCCGTGCCACGTGACAAAGTTGTGCAAATGCCTCGACGAGCCGACGACCTTTATAATCTGGTCGCGGCACGACGCATGCTGCATAATAATAAAACAGCAAAGTCAAAGCTCTAGTCTGCGACAAAAACAAAAACAAAAAAAAAAGACAAAGAAAACAACAGCAACAACAACAACAACGACAGCGATTTGAGAAACAATAAAACAAAGAGCAACCCGTAGGCCGTAGACAGAGTCAAAGTCAAAAGCAAAGGCAAAGGCAAAAGGCAAAAAGACATTGCATACTTAACGGCTGATGTAGCTGTCGTCTAAACATTTTAGCTGTTTTCTTGATATGTAGACATCACAGCGTGGGGGTCTTTATAACAATAAGGGTGACTGTTAGTTTCTTAAATACCCAAACAATCCTAAAAACTTTCGTTACAGATTTGCTAAAATCATTTAATGGCAATAGATTTGTTTTTGTGCAAGTTTTGGAAGTTACTTGTAATGTTATTCTATTTTTCTGGCATCAAACATCAAATCAAAACAATAAATACAATACATACATAAATAAATACATTATTGTATTATTGAAATTAGATAAAATTACTTAGCATTTAGAACTGTTTTAAAATGTTGCACCAGGAAATAAGATACTTAATTTCAAATATTCTTGTATTTTAACTCAATCAAGCAAAACAGTGTTATCTTTTATCATTGTCTACTTCGCTTTCATTTCTTGTTTTGTAGTTCATTTACTTTTCAGTCCTTTGCTTTGCCAGATCAACAGTCTTGCTAAGTTTTTGCTCAAAGATCAAGCAAAACAGTGTTATCTTTTATCCTTGTAAAATGTGCTTAAGCGTTGCCAGATCATTGTCTACTTCGCTTTCTTTTCTTGTTCTGTATTTCATTTACTTTTCAGTCCTTCGCTTTGCCAGATCAACAGTTTTGCTAAGTTTTCAGTTTACTTTGTTGCACATTAGTTTCTTTGCACAAGCTAAATTTCTAATTCTTTTTAGCTGCTTGGCAACTCTGTCAGTTATTTTATACTGGTTAATGCTCAGCTTTACGTCTGACCATTGATCAATTCCTTTGGCTTTTCAGTCTATTCTGGCTGCAAATGTTTTTTAGCTTTGTACAATGTTTTCTTTATACGAAGAGTATTCATTCTAAAGCTGAGTGTAAGTAATTTCAGCTATTTATCAAGCTATGACAATGCGGATTTGAAGGCAGCTGAAATGCCAACACTTGGACTGACTGGAATCTGGCGAACTTCACTTATTGTTGTGTTGCCACATACTATATAGAAAGCGCACTTAAAAGCGCCCCCTACAGTTGCCACAGGCTTAGTGCGCTTCTTCCCTTCTCTTCTTTTGCCGCTTTTTAGCTCTGTTAGCTGTTAGCTGTTACCAGTTTCTTGCATTGTTTTTGCTGCTGGCGCGACTTAAGTGTTGCCTGTTTACCTTTGTGCACATTTAGCTGGCTGATGTTGTTGCCAATGGCAAGTGCTAGACAAGTTTTTCTTTTAGCCATTAGCCCAGGCCGTAGCAGCAAGTGAGCAACTGCCCGAAGCTTTTTGCCAGCTTATAAATAACACAAATTAAACAAAACAAAACCAAGGGAAAAATGAAACTTTGATGTGAGCAAGAAAAAAAGTTTTTAGCTTCATCAGGATCATTAATATACAGATATATATATACATATAATTTATATGTATATATGTACATGTAAACTCAATATCATTTCTGTCAAAAGTTGAAACTAATAAAAGCCAAAAGACATGGCATCGGGCTTTCTTAATGCTAATAATAATAAAAGTTTTCAAACTGTAGGCAAAGTTTCAGCATTGTCCCACAGACGGACGATGAACGGAGGTATGGAGGAGATTACTGCATCAAGTTGACAGTGGCCTGGACCATTGTCCTGATATTCCTGGCAACACACATCAAATACATATCATAAATATTATGACAAGCTCAATAAAATATCAAAGCCTGCTTACTGGCGCCTTTACGTGCGTAAAGGACGAAGACAAAAGGCAAAGAGGGGTGGTTACTTTAGAGGTGGGTGTGGGTATTGCCAATTTGGCAAGTGTCTGCACAGTTTATGAAATTGCCAGGTTGTCTACAAGATTTCGTCGGTGTACACACAGGCAATCATAAATTGCCTAGGCCTAGGATGAGGCAGAATAGAGTGGCGGCAAGGTGTGCGGAGTGTGGCACGTGTATTGGGTCTCATAAAGTTTGCGGCATTTTAAGCCATAGCCCAGCTTACGCCATAATCCTGCATAGAGATATAATGAATGTGGGCCTCATGTGCCTAGCGTCGTCATCTTGTATCTGTAAAAAACAGATAGACAGATAGATGGATAGATAGATGCCTTAAAACACAAAGATACAAGCTAGGTAAGTGTGTGTGTGTCTGTGTGTGTGAGAGTAAATCCCCATTTAATAGAACAGGCGTGAGACTAAAATTTTTGCGAAAAATATGCTGCGGCTTATAAAATGCTGGCAACCGACCGCAAACTCAAATAGTTTTAGACCCGAATCGACCCACCGCACAGTAACCGCAGTCAAGTCAACTTTGCTGTCCTTAAGGCAACTTGAACTACTGCTACTCATACTCTCGCACTTGCCCTCTCTTTCCCCCTCTATGTCTTCAACTTCCTGTCTCTCTCTTTTCTTGCCACAGCACTTGCTGACATTTTTTGGCCGCACTTTACATTATGCCCGAAGCAAAAACTAATTATATTAAAATGTCATGTAAAATTTTCGTGTGTTGGCAACGGTCAGTAATAGTTGTCAGTGTGTCACATTCTCTCCCTCTCCCTCCTCCTTCTTCTTCTTCTCTATCTCGCTTTCTCACTCTCTCACTCTGTATGTGTCTGTGTGCAGTTTTGGGCCATTTAACGCTGACTTTGCCAAGTCATTTTTGGGCTGGCCAAAGCTATTTTTTGGTCGACAAGCCAGAGTTTTAGAATTGCTTTACAAATTATGTTGAAAACTGTAGAAAATTTACATAGTATTTCATTTGGGTCAATAGAGTTTTTAAGCAATTTTTAAGATTATTAAAATGCACAAGATTCTCTTTTTTTTAATAAGTATGCCTTAATAAGTTGAGAAAGAAATTGCAGGTCAGTTAAAGTGCTCAATTTACAATATATATTTAAATATATATATAATATATATTTGTAAGTGTATATTGTTTATTATTATTTAATTGGAATTTAGATTTATATTTATAGAAATAATAAATAATAAATATAGATAGATAAATATTTCTTAACAACTTTTGATAAATCGAAGGATAATATTTAGGTAAAAACATTGCTAAGAAATGAAAGCTTATCTGAAATTTAACAGATGTCAACCACCTGATAATAGTAAATCATTTAACGTGTAATAAATATATATATAATATATTTATATATTTAAAAACATATAAAAACCAAAGAAAATCCAACGCAATTTCGTAGTTTTTAAGGCTGCTTCCAGTTTTATGTTTGCCAGAAATTCTATTCACAAAAAATCGTTGATAAATTGCTTTGAATGTCTAAATATAAATTAATTCGCATAACATACAATACGATTTCAAAAAAGAAGAAACCCAGAATAACAAATGATAATTATTTAATTCACAGGTTTTACTGTACCTGGGTTAGGCTTATTGACTTGCAGATTGTGGCCGGGTTAAATTGACATTTGTTATGGCCGACAGTTGACAGCTGATTGAGATTTCTGTAAAATAGGACAAAGTTGGCATTTTGCTTGGTTAATGGTTTACCTTTTTACCGGTTCATTTAGCTGATGCCAAAAGTTAAGGGTCACTGCGCACACAGTACAGGAGCGCAGCTGCACTGCTAAACAGGGCCCAAAAAGGGGGACGGTAAAACAAAACCAAAGGCTGAACTTATACTAGCACGTATTCGTAGTTCGATTGAAATCGCAGGCTGATATTAGTTGAAACAATGCTTGAAGTCGTGCCCACGTCCCAGGACCACCACGTTCCCCGACCAAATGGTCACACTTTTAATTTTGATTAATGATGGGCACACGGTCCACATCATTTATATGCCTGACTGAGCAGCGAAACCTGTCGCTTGATAGGCCCAAAAACTTTATCCAGCATCTTTGTCGGGGTGGGTGGCAATGGCGTTCATCGATTTCATCATTTGATGAATTGTTTAATGGGATTTTGTTGACACTTCTTCTTTTTTTCTCCAGCTTTCTGGTGAAAATCAAAGCAGTGACAGGATTTGCTGGTGAAGCTTATGCCTGGAGCTTCACTCTGCCTTCTGTTTGTTGTACAATTTAATTAAAATTTAGCATTGCATACTTGCAGGTCTGTTGCGTTGCCATGTGATATAATCAGTGCCTTTTGTTCAGGGCGAGAACGAAGCAGCAGCTCGGTTCTCAGATCTCTCTGTACTCAGTTCGCCATTCGCAGTTCTCAGTTCTCAACTTGCGTAAACTTTATTTTTATTACTCTTTCAAGTAACATTAACATTTAGTTGCATACGGCACGACGCCAACGCCTGGCATTGGCTATAAAAACTGCAGTAGCAAGACAGTGATAGACTGGCAGATATTCTGTAAATATTTCAGAAATAATTGGCTTACTGCAAGTTTTATAATTCCTCGACAATATGAATTTGCCCAAGTAATAGTAAGAATATCAATATTTTGGGAAACAAATATGTAAGGAAATCTAAATTAGGAAACATAAATCGCAAAAATAAAATTGTGAAAAATGTTATTAGGTAATATAATTTAGGAAAATACGATTTGTGAGCCAAATAGTAAATGATTAGGTCAACCAAATATAGATCAATACAATATATTTAATTTATTCTTTTGCTCTTTCTTATACCCTTGTTTTATTATTGTTTAATATCCACAAAATATACTATTTTTGTCAAACTATTTCTTTATCATTTAGGATAAATTAAATTCGTTTGAGTTACCATTTAAAGACTGGCATACACTATTTACAGCCTCTGCTGATTACAGGGTATACGCTTGCTGCAGTTTATATTTTATTTGCAGTGCAGCGTGTCCAGGCACCAAAATCGAGGCGTTCTGTTTCTTAGACTCTGCAGATTTAGCAATTCTTTGCCAAAGTTGCTGCATTAAAAATACACAACGCTGTGAAGTTAACGGTGAATGGGCGGGTAGGCGTGGCATGGTTAGGACTTTCGACTGCGATCAACAGAGTTGCAATTTTCCGTATGAACGGGAATGGGTCAAAATGAAGAAGTGTTGGGTAGCAAAATGCAATGAATCGTTAAATTTAGCATCGCATTTCAATGCAATTCAGTAAAACGAAATGCTGCTGATGCTGACAGGTGAATTGCTGCTGTCAGTCAACAGGACGACAGTACGTGCGAAGTGTGGATTGAAGGGGAGAGAGGGCAAGCTGTGGAGGAAAGGAACCTTCAACTAAAGGACTCTCTTCCCATGCATTTGACTCACCTTTTTTGCGAAGCATCTGATAGTTTTGTTGGAATGATTTGTCGTCAGCACATTTACAAACACACTCACCAGCAGCTTAGGATCACAATCCACACTCTCGTCTGGGGGTTCCCCCCGCTTCTTCTTCCAGCACTTTCAAGCTTAAGCTTTTTCCTATTACATCAGCGTCTAACCCTAAAATGTTGGCAAATTTTCCACAACTTCCGCCCGCACTTGGCACTTATTAAAAAGTCGTACAGATGAAATAGAAAAACGTTACTCGTGCGACGGGAAAATGGCAGGGAATGTGGCCTGGGGAGGGCTTAGAAGTAGCATCATAAATTGCCAGGCCTAAAACATTTTCAGGCCTAACTTTCTCAACTAGGGTTAGGGTCATAAAAAACAGCTGCATACTTTACAGCGCATAGCATATGCTGATTTTATATCCTCCTTCCTCTTTAACAAATTCAAGCACACCTTACCCTCTGCTTGCCGCACGGGGTCAATTTTTATGAGCATTTTGGCATATT
Source organism: Drosophila histrio (assembly GCA_958299025.2). Classification (NCBI taxonomy): domain Eukaryota; kingdom Metazoa; phylum Arthropoda; class Insecta; order Diptera; family Drosophilidae; genus Drosophila; species Drosophila histrio. The sequence continues at coordinate 22,579,610 of OY282580.2, forward strand.
GGAAACAAGGCCAAAAGTTATGGCTATAATTCTACAATGTTCTAGAAACAGAGGCGTCACTGCGGAAGGAGTTAACAAGAGGGGATTTATGGAGGAGTCAGTGAAAATTTTGCTAACATAGTGTGGTTCTCGTTTGGCGAGTGGCGAGTCCAAAAGATTGAGTTTGGTTAGCTTAAATATAGTATTTAATTCAACATTTATACTAAGATTTTAACTAATTTTAAATACTTTCCAAATGAAGATCTTTATGTTTTATGTTCTATATTTGATATCGTATTTTATATGGTTTTAAGCAATCTAATCCAATCCAATCCAATGACACTTTAATGCATTTTCTAATTATTAAACTACGCCACTGTCTGGCAAAACGTTTTCAGCATATTTTTAACAAAATCAATTGGATTTTATACATATAAATATATATATATTTCTTTTTTTTTACCATTCTCTTCTTTTTGCTATAGTAAAAATGTTAGTATTAATTTCCATATAAATTGCCAGGCTGGCTGGGTTTCTGTGTGTATTGCTTTAGTTGAGTGTGTTTGCTAGTGTATTTGTGTGTGTGTATGTGCTAGTGTGTATCTATAACTGCACATTTCAAACGTTGAAATCAATTTGCACATATCAACAACGAAATTGTTTGCTCGCTCTATGGAGCCCAACCTACAACTTTCAAATCCCCAGCCAGCGAATCGTGCGAAATGAAAAATCAGCAAAAAGCTGCACGCAAGGCAAAAAGTTGGTTGCAGTTTAACTATATATATATATATATGTGTATATCTATATATGTACGAGTATATAGAGAGCCCCCATATAAAATCAAAGCAAACCTGGCGAGCTAATACTATCTATGGCATCTACAAATTTCATTTGGTATTCCTTTAATCTTTGTAACAAACTCTGTCTGCCCTCTTGCTTCTACTTCCTCACTGAATACAAACATAATTAAATTTATTTAAATTTTTGCTCTATGGCAGGCAATGTTAGCAATCCAACAAATAAACAGAAATCCCAGTTTTATGGCTGTAATGATACGATTTTTATGACTCGTCACGCAAGTGTCTGACTATCTCTCTCCCACTCTCTCTCTCTCTCTCTCTCTCTATCTGTCTGTGTGTGTCTGACGCTTCGCAATCAAATTGTTTAAGCAAACATAAAACTTTACAAATGCGCCAAGAGAAGGCGCTGAAAAAAAGATGAAGAAATCGCTGTAAATTTGCTTTGCCATCTTGTGGTGAGGTTGGATACGGCGGGGAAGGTGGGGCTGTAGCTCATTACAGCCACAAACCAATATGCTTATTGCTGCTGCTGCTTCTGATTCTACTTGGGCTATAAAAACTGTTAACGTAAGCGTAAAATGCTTTCAAGTGCTTCGCAAATCCAGCGACGAGGCAAATCATCTTCATCTTGCCACTGAAATCCGCAAAACTCCATTGGGCGTTTTATAATGAGCAACAGGAATTAAACGCAGTTCTGTTTGCGAATGTTCTTTAATACGCATGTTGTCTTTGCTAAATTCAACACCGAATTGAAGTAATATTAGTTTTCTTGGAACTTTAAAGCTGAAGACATTCTAAACTAAATTAAAAATAGACATGACAAACAAGGAAATATCAAATAAGATAAATCATTCAAAGTGCAAAAATAATGCTTAGATTTGTCAATCATAACTAAATCATAAGTTAACCAAGTTGTATGATCACAACTTACATATCTAACTTTTCAATTAGAATTCGCTCTATTTGTTTGAGTTGAATTCAATCAAAGATGTTTTCACATTCATTTGTCATTTGTCTTGATGCTGTTTTGATATTGTTTGCAGTTAATTTCGTGACCACAGTTGCAATTGCAAGTGTCAAATTTGAAATATTCAGCTGAAATTGAGGTAGACAGAAAGTGACATGTGAAATTGGCCCAACCAACTGCAGTTCTGTTGACTGTTGGCTTGAAACTTGAAAACCACACACACACACACACTCACACAGACAATGACAATATTTCTATTTTCTTCTCATTTTTCATATTGTTGTTGTTGATTCTGTTTGTTGTTTGCGTATTTTCCACATGCTTGCTGTACGGAAAAACTATGTGGCTAACAACAACTTGTCCAGGCAAAAGTTGAACGCAAAACTTGCCAAATGATAGCAAAAAAAAGTATTTGGTAACAGCAAAAACAATGGCAGCGCATTAGCAACCAAATGGTCTGCATGTTTTGGCTGTGAGCGCCTTGAAGCAAACTTTAAATTATTTACAATACTTCTACTTACAATGTCCTCAGCTTTGTGACCAAGGAAACAATGCAACAAACACTATATCTCTTTTTCTATCTTACTAACTCTCCTTCAGTATTTTGTATCTGAGAGTCTCTGCTGTTACTTGATTGCACAGTAATTCCTAATCCCACTTGTCATCAGTTCTGACAGAGCTCAAAGTTTTCTGCATAAAATGCTCAAAACTTGAATATTATATTAAATAAAATCCGAAATATCTGAACAAAAGTCAAGAGACAGTTTCTATCAGCTAATTTTTAGAGTCTAATGATGACTAGAATTTTCTTTTAAATAGTTTAGTAAATAATTGTGTTTGGATTATAGAAACTCACATTCTAAATCATATTGAACACAAATATATAAGCTTGTATTTTAGAAATGTGTATATATATTTTATTTATTAGATTAAAATAAATCTAGTATGTTATTTAGTGCTCATCGATCTAAGATAAAATAGTTTTCAACTATATATTCAAATTAATTACATTTAATTACTTAGAACTATTTCTTATGTAAGTTAAATATAAGTTTTAAACTTAAGTTTATGAAGCAATAAAAAATATAATAAATTATAACCAATAAACGCGTTAATCGGAAAATTCGTGTCGCTGTGTTTGCTGTTAAAATGATTAACCCGTTGCCGACCATTTACAGATGCAAATTTTTCGGATTTTCCTTATATACAATATCTGACACGTAAGTTTGCTGCTTGAGAAAAAGTGCAGCGCAATAATAAAAACCAAGAGAAATGAGAATATAAATGAAAATTAAATTTTAACATTTATATTGAATAAAATGCATAAATCGAATTGATATGTTGGGTAAACTACTTTACACACACACTGCCAGGAAGACTGGACAAAAAGGCGGCAGGACGACAATGCGTTGGGACAATTGATAGTGGCAATGGGAGAGGGAAACGGGATGTGTATTGGAATGGGAGACATGACAATATTTTGCTGCTTGCTTAACGTTTCGTGATTTTTGCCAGATTTTTAATGTCACACACACGCTTGTAGCATTTCCTGCACGTACGCAATGCTGTCTTTGTGTATACAAACGTGTATGTGTATGTGTATGTCAAAAACAACACGCAGCGTTATATGGACAGCATATTGTGACAAATATGTAAAAAAAAAGAAATGGTAAAGAAAAAGTGAGAAAAACGTTCAAAACACACAGAAACGCGAAATAAATCGAATACGCTGCAACAGCAAAAGTGCTTTAAAAATGTTGTTTGGTGATTCAGCTGCCACAACACACGTATATTGCCTGCCACGCTTGTTGCTGTGCAGCAATTACGCAAAGTCTGGCTAAATCCCAAAGGCATTGCGTTGACTCGCAAACTTTTGCCAACTCTTTGGCATGTGAGCTAAGGCCGCTTCAAAGCTTACTGGTCAAAGTATTGCCTACTTTTCAGCGACATATCTATTGCCCACCTTGCCAAGGCAACTTTGCAGCGGGTTTACCAAGGCGAAGGTTCTTTTCGCTAATTCTAACCATAGAGCAAGATTACGGCTCGGAGTTCAAACCATATTCAACTCAAGGCTTTATTTCGAACTTTGTTTAAATTTAAACACAAAACATCTTATTCTTTCTCAATTGTTTTTTTTTTTTAATTTTTCAAGCTTCAATTTGTTTTCGATTACCTGGAGTTTTTAACAAAGCAATACTATTTTGTTAAGAATGGAATTTAATATATTGATTTTATTATTTTATCTTTTTTATTGACTTATTACCCAAATTATTTTGTTTTCCAATTTTCCTTGAACTTCAAAAACTATTAAAAAAGAGAATCCTAATTTTTATAGAATTTAACTTAAGATAATGTTTTTATTATAATTTTAAATATAATTTATTAAGTTATTGATAGTACAATGTAAACAATTATTATTCCTTTTAATTCAAACTATTATTTTAAGAAAGGACTGCGGTTCAGGCTCGAAATCAAAGGGGTAGATAATTTTAAGGGTATGGCTTATGAGTCAATAAGGCAACTAAAAAAAAATCAGAGCCAAACCAGTCTTGGTGTTAACTGCACACGTTGTTGTCCTGTCGTCTACCTGCAACGTTTGATACTTTTTTACTAACCTTTAAATGCTGTTCTTTTGTCACTTTCACAGATCCACCGGAGATCATCAGGAAGCCGCAGAATCAGGGCGTACGTGTTGGAGGCGTGGCCAGTTTCTATTGTGCGGCACGCGGTGATCCGCCGCCATCGATTGTTTGGCGCAAAAATGGGAAGAAAGTTTCAGGTAAGTTGCCAGCGATTTAATCGTATGCATTGCAAAAAAGGTCATGACCCACCACTCACACACACACACACACTCACACATACTTTTGCATACAGGCACTCAATCGCGTTACACGGTGCTGGAGCAACCGGGCGGCGTTTCCATACTGCGAATTGAGCCCGTTAGGGCGGGACGCGATGATGCGCCTTACGAGTGCGTGGCTGAGAACGGCGTGGGCGATGCCGTATCCGCAGATGCAACTCTAACCATCTATGAAGGTAAGTGGCAACCCATACAGCAGTCAACCATCTATCCATCCAACCATTAATCTAACCAGTCAGACACAGAGAGAAAAAAGAGTACTTAAATTGGGTTTAAATGTTTACAAATTAAATATTTGCTAATCTTATTTTCCGTACTTGCCATAAGAATTTGTTTGTTGTCAGTTACACAGTTTGAAGAACTTGAAACAAGTTTGAAAATTCTGGCATGCTTACAGTTTCGCACTTAAGAAATTGTACTTGAAATAAGAACGAGTTGCTTGATTTTAGCAATTTCGAAAGTGTTAGGTTGATTTTAAATACGAAATTCTTGGATTTTTCGCTCTGTGTAGCATATATTGTAAATGCAGGCGCCTTAATTGAAGCCGCAGTCGCAGTCCTAAGGGGCAGGGATGCTAGTGCCTGCGAGGAGAGGGGATATAGCAAAGTTTTAGCGTAATGTAAGTAAAGTTCATACATTGATTTTGAATTAAAATTGGGCAAAGAACTTTACATGCCTTGCCGTAATAGCAGACACCTCGTTCCCGTTCCCGTCCTCGTCCTCGTCTTCTCAACCATAACATCCACTTGTCTACCCCAAGGGGTAACTGCAAAGTTGTTTGCCAGCTTGTTTGTGTGGCTTAAATTACTTGCCAAAATTTACTTTTGCTTATTTACAACTGTGCAAAGGATAAAGTTTTTGCCTAAGCCTAATCAAGTCTATGCCAAGGGAATGGGCCATGAGTTTGGGCCAAACTCTGCTCACTTACTGGCCCTGGCAATTGAACTAATTTGCTTAAACTGAGAGAGAGCCAAACCCGGCCAAAAGTATTTATAATTTTTGCACTAAATTATAAACAGCTAAAAGTTCGTTGTTGGCTTTTTGCCTCCGCAAATCAATAACAAACATTCTTGTTGATTTCATCTGGATAAAAGGGAGGGGAGCGGGCCAAGAGTCTTATAACTTTTGGCAGCTCGAAAAATGTTAATGAGCTTAAAGCAGCCTTAAAATAATTAAGTGTGCAATAAACTTATTCGAATTAATCGCTTGCTAAATCAACACAACAAAATTTGCTTAAAGAGAAGGAAAATAAAAACAAAAAACAAGAAATTAAAGTTGTAAACTTATAAAGTTATAATTATATTGATTTAATTGTGAATTCACGAGTGATCAAATTTGTGGTACTACTTAGTATAAACTTATAATTTGTTGAGGCAACCAATCAAAATCCTTGTTTCGAAGCGACTGAAACAATATTTAATTTATTACACATTATTACATTTACTAAGCAAAGTTTTATGGTCTTATGAGCTTAAAGTGAGATTAAGCAAATGTGTGAATTGCACCTGTGTAAATTGTATTTTCAGACAACTATTTTAGCGCACATCAGAGTATGCTTATAACTAAGCTAAATTAACTTTTGTAGTCATTTAAAATTCCTATTAATATTGTGATTTTCATAGCTTATTTTCTATTTATATGTATGTTATTGTTTGCGCTGTTATTGTTACAATGTTATCTTAAAACAAAGTACGCTTAAGCAGAGTTTAAAGTGAAAATTCTAAGTAACAATTATTTATAATTTAAATTTATACTTGATAAAAGATAAATGGATATTGCTAAAGAATGAAATGTAATCTAAGCTGATTACGGAGTGTGGATATTAACTAGATTAAGATAACTAACTGGAAAATAGTTTAACGTAATATGTATAAAAGCTATTGCCAAATTCAAAATGAAAAAACGGGTCTAACTAGTTTATTAAAAAACTCTTCTTCGAATGCAAAATTCTGTTCAAATTATTTAACATCGTTTTTTAGATATTTGTTTAATGCAATTATTTTGGCTATTCAATATCGTTCACTCCCCTGCCTGATAGCTTTTGGTCTTTCAAATATCGATAGTAATTGTCGCAAATATAGCGTAATAGTTTCACATTATATTCGATTATAGACACAACATTTTGGGCTTTATTATTTCAGCTCAATTCGAATATTTTTGATTTCTGCAATCCTTAGCTTCAGCAGCCATTTTGTAAACGGAAAATAATTATTGGCAAGGGTAAAGTGGTAAAAAATTTATGCACATGAGGCGTATGAGTAATGTGCTGTACTTTTGCCATTAGACTGCAACTTATAATTTACTACTGTCTACAGGCTGTTTTGTAGCTTGTTTGTCGCTCTTGTTGTTGCTATTGTTGTTGTTGTTTATGGTAGGTGGCGACGCCGCGGTGCCGCGTTGCACCGCAAAATGTGTGAAAATTGCACGGCCAGGTGGAAAAACATATTTTTGTTGATACACTCACTGTATGTGGCATACACAGACACAAACACACACAAACACCCACACACCTCACTGTGTGCATTTTTAGTTGTTAATTATGCCAGTTGATTATGCTTTGTGCGCCCTGGCGCCAGGTAATTGGTGTGCATTTGATTTGTGGCCGCTTGTAACGCTCCTTGATGGAGCTCTATGCCATAAAAACGAGGGGAAGTAATTAGTGTAGTTTAGCTAGGGACTACATGCTGACTGAAGGTAAAAGTTGCCATTAAATTCAGACCGTTTGTCATGATCGTCTTATTAGGCCGCCAAACCAAAATCAAGTTGCAAATTTTGAGTATACGAATATTTGCAGAAATCACAGACATACATGTATACTAGGAGTATGTATACGATATTATCGTTTACACTTTAATTCCTGTTCAGTTTGTAAATCTTTTGCCAACATTTATCCAGTTCTTTTCGTTTACTGCCGCAAATTAATCACAGCGAAGTTTTTCTCTTTCACTTTTTCACATTTCCATAGGATGTGCCCGCATGTATATATATCATCTACTATATGTATATATATATATATATATCATCTCATATAACTCACCTGCAGCTGCACAAACGCCAGGAGCCTTAACTATTAATTGCTTTATGGAGCTGTTGCAAAAAGGCTGCGGCTTCTGTTGTGATATTTACATTATCTTTATACTCTAACCAAGGGTGTTAAGCCCATTTTGAGAGACAGATACAGATATTCAATAAATTTGTGTTAATTATGTCGAAAGCTGTTATAATGTGAAATGCTTGAAAGTGTTTCAGAGTCATATCTCTACAAGAAACTCCTCTATTAAAATCTATTAAATCGAGTTCTCAGATCATATTGTGAACCGGTAGAAAAGTGATTTAAAGTCATATCTGAAGCTCCTGCCTCAGCAAGTAGACGACTCACAATGCAGTAACCCTCAGTGTGTTCATATACAATTAGTTAAGTAATTGTTTTAACAATTATAAAAAAGCACACATTATATTTTGCAAAATACCTTTTCTTGCATTTTTATATTATTTAAGGTCCTTAGAACAAGTCGAACACATATAAAACAATGCGATACATTGGATTTAAATTGATTTGAAAATACAATATGTGCATTTGTTATCTTTTCTTGACTAAAAGTTATGCAAAGTCCACAAAGGGTATACAAACTTCGATCTGACCTTCAATTCTTTCTTTCTTTTTTTTTTGCTTTCGCCTGTTGGCTTTAAGTTTTTGGCGTGATAAATCTCAATGTAAAAATTTGCAAGCACACACACACACACACACACTCGTGAGTGTTAAAATAAACGCGCCAATGCCAATAAAGGCGCACTGACACGCCCACTTTGGCCCACCACATGCTGCAACGGTGAGGCAAACTGCCAGAATTGCCACCAACTACACGCCAAGCACGTTTGAGCTTCACGTGGAAGCATTTTTAATCAAAATTCCCAACAGGCTAAAGCAGCGCGAGATCAAAAACACTTGCAACGAGATGTGCACCAGCATGTGTGTGTGTGTGTGTGCGTGTGTGCGAGTGTGTGGACAGGTGTGTTTAAGGGTGCATGGAGGAGCTGTGATGCTGTTGTTGCTGCCGCTGCACAGTGGTTAAAATGAGAAAATAAGAAAGATATTGTGTGTCTTATCTTTGCTTTTGCCTTAATAATTCTGCTCTCGTAAGAGCATGTTCACAGTTATTAACAATACACTCAATACATGCCGCTCTCCAAAAATCTCCCATTTTGTATGCTTCTTCTTACTTCGACCATTTCGGACCTTGCTTGGCATTCATGTCTGATTTCACGCATGCAGGAAATCAGATATGAGCTGGAAGTGATCGATCCTGGCCGAACTGAAATGATGTTTAGGCTCACATATATGTACATTCATAAAAAAATACAAGAAAACACGTACATACACAAACAAACACAGCAAAAATGTGTACAGTCAGTTTTCCTCTTTCTAAGTAAAACTTTTCCTTGGAGATCTTCTAAATTTATTATCCGATCGTGATAAAGTTCATAGGACACATTGAAACTACAATACCTATCAAGCCAATAGCTTTAAAACTGCTGTAGTTTAGTGATTTTCTTATCGATTTGAAAATAAACTTAAGATGCGTTTGATGTTCAGAAACCTACATACCAAGTTTGAAGTCTCTAGTTCTTATAGTTGTTGAAATTGATTCATTATACCCTTTTTTGGGTATAATAACAGAATTCGATTGTCAATAATTTTCATAAGACTCTAAGCTAGTCTAGATATTTTTCCCACTGTGCGCTGCTGCCTTATTACAACTCGCCACAAAGCCGTCATTGCCACCTTCCGTAAACACACACACACACACACATAGCCACACACACACGCCACGCACACACCACTGTTGACGGAGTCAGAGTTTGTCGGATAGATTGCAGCAGCTGCAAATAACGTAGCTATGTCTCAGCAGCTAGCAATATCTCTGCTTGTAGCTGGGTGTCAGTAGGGCGTACACTGTGGGGGCGTGGCATCAGTGCAGTAAATCCTTTTGGCTTGCAGTTTTATGCAGTGGCAACCACAAAAAAAAAACAAAAAAAAAAGAAAGAAGAAATATACCAACAACAAGCAAAACAAAACCGACGACGATGCTTGCAACTTTTTTGACATATTTGTTGTTCTTGTTCTCATCGTTGTTGTTGTTGTTGTTTTATGCAAATATCGAAATAAAGATTAGTTCGCACATCTCTCACTCCCCGCCCACCCCCCCCCCCCTCAGCTTACACTACTGCAGCTATATTTCTTTTTGAAGGCGTGGCCTAGCGCCCTCTTTTTGAGGTGTGCGTTGTGTGTCTGTGTGTTTTTGTATTTATGCGAAAAACGTTTAACTAACTGGCGGCGTTAGTCGCTGCGATTTAGTGCTAATGTGGAAAACCAGCATCCTTTTACCTATCCCCTACTTCCATCCCCTTCCCCTTCCGCTTTCCGTTCCTCGACTCCATCTCGCTTTCCCCTTGCCTGACATCATGCCCTGCAGCTTGCCTAGCACAAAATTTACTGTTTACAATTTGTTGGCTGATTGCTGGCGCTTTGCTAAATTTATTGCATGCTATATTTATATCCCCCCCATCTGCGTCTTTTTCCCCTCTTTAAATACACATACACAGAGTCTTTTATTTCGCTGCGTATTTATTATAATGTGCTGCATTATTATTTTCGTATTACGTATAAACTACAGCAACAACAAAAAAGATAAACAATGAAGTACTGCAAATTCGTGTATATTGCGGCAAACTTGATGGAATTATTTTAAATTTTAATTAAGACCACAAGAAAATGGCGTGGAAAATCATGAGTTTTTATTAGAAAACAAACGATTATTGCAAAGCACTTTGTTGGTTACACTTAAATAGACTTAATGAAGCATTTGACGGGGGAGTTTTTAGAGATTTAAATGTAATAAAAGGGGGAAAAGAAGAGTTTCGTTGAATCGAGAGATTTTACCAAATTCTACGTAGTTTTCGTTAGTTACCTAATCTCACGTGATATCTTTATATTAATCCTCAAAGCATTCTAATATTCTGAGTGCCAATTCAATGTAAGTAAAGTATATTTTATATTTCTCTTTAGTTTTAAATTCGTATGCAAAATTTCTTTTAATTGGCTGGTAAATAATAAACTTATGACGACTGCTATTGTTGTTTAAAGACTCAAAAACACAACTTGTCAACCTCTCTGCGAGAAAATAGCGTATGTAACATATTAGTTTAAAAAGTAAATTTGTTTCAATGCACCTGGGAAAATATTAAGCCCATAATCTGGATAATATCTATAGTTTCGGAGAAAATGTAGAGTAATATTTGTCGTAGCTGTCATTGTGCTTATACTCTTACAAAAGGGTATTCTTATTTTGTCACGAAGTTTATAATGCGTTAAAGCATTGCAAACATCATAAATAAGTGATTTAACTATGTGATTATATATGTGACAGAGTAGGACGTAGCAGGCGTTACTGGAAGGTATCGGTCTGTGGTGGAAGGTGGATAGGCATGTAGCTATCGACATAAAAGAATCGATAACAGTCGTACAATGGTTGGGAACAGTCGTGCCTGAGTAGAGAACAGTCGTGTAAGAGTTGAGAACAGTTGTACAGCAGTCACAGCAGCAGCTGGTCGGATCGTCGTCAGAAGTCAGTGCCGAAATTTCATTCTTGATTTAAAATCACCAGTCTTCGTTGTATTTAATTATTAACCATATTACTTACTTTATCCTATTATTAATAATAAACTGAGGTTATTCTCTATTATCCGTTTTACATATATATTTGTCCGTCTGTTTATATGCAAGCCAGAAATTTTAATTAACTTTGACTGAACTCACAAACTGTTTATTTAATATTGTTCTATATACCCTTACCCAATTTTTTTTAAAGAGATATGACTATTATATCATTTAGTAGCTGCCATAGGAATTGTTCTCTGTTGATGTATTGCCATATTTATGTATTATCTATTAAGTTTCTATTATCTACAAGTACTTTAAATACTGGATCTTATAATTCAATGCACTCTTCACAAAATTGCATCTTTGTTTAAGAAACTCGTTTCGTTTTCCGATGTATTTCAAATAGGAATAACTTATAAGAGTTATTATCAAAAACTATAAAATCATTTTATAATAAATATTGAAAACTAAAGTTGATTTATGATTTCTAAATAAGAATGGAAACTGAATTATTTTTCCATAACGAAAAGTAATAATTTCTTTTAATTTCTGACAAAAACTGACAAATACTTTTAATTTATTAATTTATAATTTAAAAATCGACTTAAATTTCTTTCTATCTTGTCAAGCACTAAAGTGAAATGTTATGATGAAACAGGCCTTCAACTCTAAGCTTTCTAACACAATGATGAACAAGAATATATGAAATATTACCGAGCTAAACATATCTCAGAAGCAATTTCATCAGCTTAAGCATTCATTGTCACTTTAGACACTGTCAGAGTCAAGTCTAGACATTATTCTACCCACTATTCACTCGCTTTTATGCTCTGTAAATTATAACAATATCATCAGCCGTCGTCGCCAAAGACAAAAACGCAAACAATTTGCTTTTAAATTTGCTTGCCGCAGTTGCCACACCTACGCACCAGCTGGCACCACATCCGCTGTCCCGCTTCGATCTCCTCTGGTAACCGACGGCAACAACAATATAAGCTGGCCACAGCGTTGGCACAAATAAATTTCATTAATTGCCAGCCAAAAAACGACGTCGCACAGAGATTCATTAATCTCACTTTATAGTAATAAGCGGCTTTGGTGGTTACGGTTAGGTTTTTGGCTGGTTGGTTGGTTGGTTGAGTGGGTGGGTGGGTGGTTGGGTGTTTTGGTTGAGCTATGGGCTCACCTACCGGTCGGACCATTAGTTGGGCTTGATTAAAAAGCCGCCTGGACACTGTTTATGACTCTGACTCCGCCCAAAGCTTCGCTTTCTCACTCTCCTCTCTTTCTATCTGCACTTGTTGCAAAGTCAAACGGCAAGTCTGAGCAAAAACTTTATCCTTGGCATTTGCAGTGCCCATCCCCCTCCTCCGGTTGTTCGAGCAGCTTCCCCTCCCAAAATGGAGCACTGACTAACATTGACAATACACAGGGCGCGTTTAACTGGCCAACAGGATGGCCAAAGCCAGGCCCGAACAGTCGGCCAGCCGGACAGCCACTTGGCGCCGTTTGGCCGTTTGCGGCTGCCTAAAAAGTCATATTAATAATGAAAATTGTACTGTAGCGAAAAGTTTAAATGGGAAATTTTGCAGGCAAGTACGCTGGCTGCCCTGCAGCAATGCAGTGGCATCAAGCTGTGCTCAGCATCCCATATACACACAATACACTCGGTGTAACTATATGAGTGTGTGTATGAAAGTTATTGGGCTTAGAGCGCTTTGCGCTTAATATATATGATATAAGTTATACCAGTGTTGTAATATTGGCTATTTTATAGCTATATTTCTTAGCAGAAGCTAGCAAATGTATAGAAATGATATTAGCTAGAAATCTGGATTATTTTGAATAAGATTTGACTACTCTTCATGATTGATAAACAACTTTTATATACTTAAAAAACCAAACATTTAATAAAGCTATTCAAATATTGAGGATAACTCAGTGATATTGAGGAATAAAAACTCAAGAATGATATTGGGTGTTAGCCGACTCGAGGTCAATTTAAAAGCCTTAAATTATATTTTAGCTATTGGCTTGAATATTACAATTTACAAATAGACAAAAATGGACTTAAAATAAGTGAAATGAATTGCTTTACTCACACATTCAATTACTTTATTTAAAAATGATTTAAGAACCCGTTAAATATAAAGATTCTTTCGATAATGTTGTTTATATTAACTAACGACAAATAAGTTACATTTTGTATTTTATTTATTATCCCAATTATCATATAATAAACTTAATATAAAACTATGTAAATAAGGAGCTTACTTTTCAATAGTTTTCATAATGTTTAAGATGTGTTATAATTGATAAAATTAGCTATTTTAGGTCCTTGAAAATCTGGCATCACTGAATTTATTGCAGTGAAATCAGAGAAAGAGAGAGAGGGAGTGGGAGTTGAAGTGATTTGGAATGAGAAAGGACCAGCAATTGTATGCTGTAAAACTTAAACTAAAGCTGCAACATGAAGTACAACAAAGTTATGCTAATAATAATTGTATGTATGTGCCCAACAGCCTCTTTCGAGCTGAACAACATTATGATAACGACGAGGAATTTGTTTGAAATTTGTTGCATTTGCAGTTCCATGCTCAATTAAAGCTGCCATCAAAGTTTTTTTCAACACAAAAAGTTGAAATTGTTTAAGAAATTAAAGAGGAAATATTGTGAAAACTATCTACTATACTAGTAGTAGTTTTGCTTTAATATTATTTATTTTTAATTATGGAAACACAAGAGAAATATTATTGCATTTTTAAGTACTTGAAAAGCTCATTACTTTTCACTTTATGTGAAGTGTTTGGAACATTAAATGCCCATTTAAATTGCATATGATTTGTGCCAGGAGAAATTCAAGTGGCTGGCAAAATTGCTAAAGGAAATATATAGTATGTATCTACCCCGAAATGATATGAGTGTAGCAATAACTAAGCTCTGACTTGCTGGCATATCTGCTTGACTGCCAGAGGGAAAGGACGACAGGGGAAACCCCCTTCTCGCGTGTGTAACCACACGTAACTATCAAAGCGACTTCGTCGCCAGCAACGTCTTAAATTAAGTAACATCGTCGTGCAACCATAGAAATATAATGCAACAGAGCTGTGGCAGCCACTGGGAAACTTGCCCAGAAAATTGTAGAAAACTAAATTGAAAAATTGATAGTAAAAAAAAAATGTAAAAGAAAAAGTCAAAATACAAAAAAGTGTGCATCATAGTACTACGAATGCCCTAATCAAAAGTGCAGAATAGGCAAAAGTTGATTGAGGATTAGAAACGAAAATTGATGCGTATCAACATGGAAATTGGATATTTGCCAAGAGAAAAAAATAAAAATGAATAGAAGATTGAGCTCTTAAATATTTAACTAAAACTGATAAAGGAAGTACAAGTAATAATTGAGGTCCTAAATCGTAAACGGATATTGGTGCAGATGCAGGAAATATGCGAGACTTTTACTAATTGAATTCTGCAGAACTAGAGAATATATATTTTAAAGTCCAATAAAGTCATATAATTGCAAGAAATCGATAAATATTATATGAGATATGCTATTTTTTACTAAATTTAAGATTTTTAGTTCGACATTTCCGGATTTCCTAATTTCTACATTTGCTTTGAAGACTTTGAAGAATAAAGAGTGGATAATAGTTAATTTGATAGGAGAAACAATACAAATAAAATTATTTCAACTACTGATTTCATATTTCTTGCATAATAACATTTCACTCAGATGTTGTAACCTTTTTAACATAAGAAGCATAAGTTTTATGTAAAATTGCTACGCACTTTTAATTATAATTTAAGAATTGAGTTATTTTCTGCTAGAAGAACTTTAAGATTTAGCGCATTTCTCTAAGAACTTCCTACCTTTTTCTTTGACTAATTTTTATTAAAGTAAGAGTATCTCATTATTAATGTATTTGTATACCAGGCCCAATAACTCGTCTGTCAGCTGCATATATACTCTATATAAGACCAAATGTGTCCATATACCACCCTCTATTCTCACTCGTCGACCCCCTCAGTTACCGCCTACTTTCTGACAAGCAAGTGCAAGTTTTTCGGTATTAAAGTTTCATCTGTAATGACGTTAAATAAAATTGGAAGCGACTTTCAAAAATTGAACTTTTATTGGCTCTTCGAAAAAGTGAAATTACTTTTTCTTTATTTTTTGCCACTAGACACGTATAGATGAAGGTTTTCCTAAGAGAATGGCATGTTTTACATTTGTTACATGCAATATTTTATACCCATTTCGTTCCCCTTCCTCCTCTTTTGAATGGAGTTCATCATCATAACAGTAAACGATGCGCTCCGAGTGCAGTCCCTAAATCGCAAGAGAAACGTTTTTGACGCATTGCAGTGGATGGATTTGATGTCTATGCCCTAAAATTTAGATAGGACAAGAGATAGAGAGAGACAGATAGAGACAGACGACGGACAACGAGGCGGGAAAGACAGCGAAATAGTATTTGACAGAGGCCCAGAGCATAACACTTGCTGCTAAATAGTTGAGCATTACGAATTAGACTTGATGTGGTCCAAGGGTCTTAACAATAAATTGAAACAATTTATGGCTTAGGCCAAAGGACACAAGTATATGAGACTTTATGGCTAGGCAGCCTAATGTGGTCTTAGATTCATGTGAAAGTCAGACTTAGCTCGTTTATGTTTAAATGAAATTATTATGACCGGGTATTAACTAGTTTTGAGTCGCATATGCTATCAGGAGAAATATTACATATTAATAAAAATGAAGTTTACATAATTAAGAAGAGTTGGAATGATTAAGGCAAATATCGGCTGTAATTTTTTATACGAGTGATGCCAAGATGCTTGTGAGCATCCTTGTGGACAAAGAGCTCTTCATGTAAGAATACCCCGGGAGAGGTGTCTTTTCTAAGATAATAGACAACAAGTTTATATTGAAATGTAAATTTTTAAGAGGTTAAATATATGCGGTCTATTTAATATATATATATCAATTGAGTAACGGCTATTGTATTGACGGAGAATTTGGTCTTTCTTCTTGTTTTATACATTTAATCGTATATATAACTAAAATTGTTCTTGAGTTGCAGTTTTCGAACACACATTCCTAATACTTAATAAATTAAAATGTTCACTTAATATTTATATAAACACACACATTTGCATGCTACTCACAATGTATTTATTTCATTCATTTTCATCAAACTCTCGTCCGAAGTGAGAGTTTTCACTTAGAGCCATTAGCTGCTACTTCTCAAGAAATGAAATGCAAAATAGAGTAAAGTATCCAAGTGAGCGACAGTTTCATAATACTTTGATCTAATGCTTTCCATACTTATTATAAACGTAGCTTAGTAGCAACTCTTGACTATGCGAAGTCTGCACTCTGGAGGGGCTTTTGGTGCTTGGGGAACTAAAGGATATAAGAGAGCAGAGGCTGCTGCTTATGAGCTAAAACTCGTTTCATTGTGCATACAATGCCAGCTCAAGCATAAACATAAACACACATACGTATGTAGAGTGAGAAATGTTTTGGGACAAATTCTTAAAGCATACTTTTGTGGGCGCCGCTTTTGTTTGCCTGCATTTTGTTCTTTAGCTTTGACTTTGGCTTTGGGCTCTTTGTTTTGCCTGCAACTGCATTGCCAAGTTGCCTTTGTTGTTGCAGCTGCCACACAACTTCTAAATAATAAATGCCTTGTCAAAATGCACTTGACTTTAAAATTAAGAAGAGAAATTGCAATATTCTGGAAAATACCTACAACTTAATCAAAAAATGTATATATGTGGTATATATGTATACACTTATATCCACCACTGCTCACGTGTTTGATGCCTCGCAGCCAAATTAGATTGACTGATGGATGTGGGTTTTGGTGAGCACACACACACACACACACACACCTCACCTCACCTCAGCCGAGTTGAGCTCATGCACTTGACATGCCAGCAGCACTTGGCCTGACATACGATGCCACTTGAGAGATATGTCTTTGTTTCCCTTTTACATTTTGTTTGCTTATTTGTTTATTTGTTTGTCGTGTTTGCCTTTTGATATCTCAACTTGGCGTGCGGCTTAGCGACAGCCCTCGCATGGTAAATCGACGCAATTTCACCAGCTAAACAAGGAAGGCAAAGCATTTGTGAGTTGGAGTTGGGGCTCTAACCCATCTCGTCACATGATATGTCGAGCATTGTGGTTGTTTATTTATTTATTTTTTTCATTACATGTGTAACAAAGTTTTGCATTTGCTTTGAGCTTGTCTCACACACATTAAAAAGCCAAAAAAAAAATAAAATAAATAAACAGGCGTGGCAATTTGTTTTGTTTTGTTTCGTTTTTTGTTTTTTATACAAAGTTTTCACTTATCTGTCATGTGTGTGTGTGTGTTTGTCTGCCGGCCGGGGTGTGGCTTGCCTTGGGTTATGCGGGGTCATCCTTGTCAAACAGTTGACATGTGGCATAAATCGCGTACAGAAATTGAAAGGCGTTGCCTATGGTACGGCTTATGCCAACAGCAAAACAATGAAAAATTGTTGAAAATATTTTCAGATTGTTGGATTGCTGTTATCAGCATTCAGCACGTGATTTACTTTCCCTGCACGCTCAAAAAAAAAGAAAAGAATGACAAAACTCTCAATATTTCTTTAAACAAATTGCCTAATTTAATTGATGCATGTATCGAATTTATAATACAACGAAAATAAAGCATATTTTTATATACTATATGAAACTCTTTGTTCTGATTGACCGACTGACTCACTGGTTGACTGGTTAATGAGCCCAAGCGTTGCCCAAACGGTGGCTTAGATTTCTACGCAACATTGACTTTGAGGAAATAACTGTTCACATTTAATATTTATCAACCTTGTATTATATTTTAGTTAATATATATTAAAGTTATGCATTACTATTTAAAGAACCTGCAATTTTCAATAATATTTATACAAATATTATGCACTAGGCTTATTCAGTAGCAAACCCTTTCGATAATTCAGTCTTTGATTTTAGCGTTGACAGATTCAATTGGTTACTATTTCAGTTTACCAAGAAATAAACAAATTCATAGATAAGTTACATACTTGCTAAAGCTCCTTAAAACTTAACCCAAACGTTAACAAAATTCTCCTACTTTTATTTTTCCACTAAGTTTCAATACCCTCTCACTGTCTGTGCCAGAAAATTCGCTCTGCAACTTTCGCTCTTTAGATAAAAAAAGAATGCATTTATCTTGCCTGAACTTGCCAGAAAAAATGACTAAGAAAAGAAGAGAAGCAACCGAAGAATGAGAATAATAGGATATGTTATCAGTGAAAGTAAAAATTTGCTTCGCTTAATGCCAAAACAAATGTCAGATTTTTTACAGAGTTCAGCAAATTTTGCTGATATTTTCGATGCGTTTGCAAAGATTACACAAAGTGTTAAATGAGCTGCAAAAAAAAGGCATGCGAGCGTTGACCAACACTGCAAAGCAACAACGTACTCGTCGGAAAAGGACACAGCAGAAATGTCAGTTATTTCTGTTGTTATTATTATTGTTTTGTTGTTGTTCTTATCATATATGAAATATCGCATAAACTAACGCAAAATGTCAAAGTTGCAGTTCAGGCAAAAATGTCAAAAGGGTTGACAGCACAGCAGGAGGTGGGCAGAGGAGGTCATGGGGTGTGGCATTTGGGTTGGGCCCTGCATGATTTACGATGTTCTATCAAAATGGCGACGCATAAAAGTATGCTATACTTTTTTAAATGCAATGCACAAAGCGAAGCGGCGGTTGTTAAAAGTTAATCAGTTGTTGCTGTTATTGTTGTTGCTGTTGTGAATGCCAGATGAAAAATGGCTCAAACGCTTGCCTGACATTTCATTAAAAAACGAATACCAAAAGGGACAGACAAAGGGGCGTCAGAGAGAGAGACAGCGAGAAAGAGACACTTACACAGTCAATTGCGCAAATCTCAGACGCAGTTGAAGATGCAAAATGTTTGCTGGGGGAAAGCTGTTAAGGGGGGGTTTTTTTTTTTTTTTTTGGGAACTCTGCCTTCATATCCTGCAGCTCGATTATAATTTAATCTAGTGTGGTATGTGTGACAAACTCACGATGCATGCGACGTGACACAGCCGCCATTTTTCACAGCATTCCACTCTGCATATGGCACGAGTAGGGGGATGAAATGGGAAGAGGGGCCAGGGGATGGGGAAGGGGGCAAAGGACCTGCAATGTGGCATGTGGCGAAATAGAAGTGTCTGTCATTTTTATAAATAACATTCTCTCTGTGTTTGTGTGTATGTAGAGCTTGGCAGTGTGTCATTGCCACTAGAATCTAAAAACAAATGACAAAAATGTCAACAATTTTGTGCTCTGCATTGTCATAACGACGACAAGCAACGATCCTTGGAGTGCTTTTTGCTCTATATGAACGTAGATGTATATTTTGTGAGTTGTTCGCTTATAAATACCAATAAATATTTGCAATTTCCAACACCAACAAAAATACGACACACAATTAAAGTAATTGCGCAACTGGCAATGGAATTTTAGCCATTCATTGTTGTTGCCGTTGTTGTAGTTTGTCATTAAGCCTGCAATTAAGCCATTTATGCCAAGGCAGCACAAAAATGTTAAGCAGTTGCCAGGCCCTCAGTTAACGTGGCCTGAACTTGAATTTTCGCCTTTTTCCACCCTTGCCACTAATTAAAGCTGCTTAAAGCCAAAACTTCAACTTCAACCAATAATAATAATGATGATGATGGTTCTCTGGGCTAATAAGCGGTTTATGCTTTTTTCGTCATGTCAGCACTGTTTTTACCCTAAGAACATTCTTACATCGTTTCTGTGTGGTTTTCACAGCTAATGAGTGTTATTCATGAATAGAACAAATCAGAAAAGTTAAGTATTGCATTTCTAAAGGAATTTTAGTTGGAATTTTGCAAGTTTTCTACTATTTTTTCATATATTTTTGATGGAGCGTAAAGCTTGCTGCTTGTTTTATAATTCGTTGACTTGCGCTCTCTTTATCTCTTTTCTCACTTGGTTAAATGAATAAAAATCACTTTTCATTTTGATTTCATCAAATTATATATTTTTTATATATTATTATATTATTTATCATTTAATTGACGTTGATTTTGAATGAAAATTACTCTAATAATAATGAATTAAAGTCCTATGCATAAAATAGTTATCAGAAATATTGGGGACTTGAATATGCTTTCGTCACTAAGACCATTTATAAACATATATACATAAAAATTAATACGTATACGTAATTAAAGTTTATTTTGTATATTATTCGTATATCTACGAAATCACGGGACTTGAATACGCTTTCGTTACTAAGACCATTTTAAAACACATACATAACTATAATTGCACATAACTAATTAAAGTTTAATTTATAAATTATACGTATATTATTATAGTTATAATTTCTTTACATTTAAACTGCGATTTAACTGTTGCAACACTTTCCTAGTAGCAGCAAATGCCGCCGAAGAAGTATTTAACATTCAACTTTACCCAGCGCAATTTGAGTGCTCTACATTACCATACTTTTCAGATTATACTTGCAACTTGTGCCAAGCGTTTTTCCCGGGCAACTGCACAACAGTAAAAAGAACAACAACATATGGAACAAAACGCAGGCCGCTTAAAAACCTTCCGCTCATTATAAAACGCAGCGCCGCAGCACATCAACCTCATCTGGTGCTGGTGCTGGTGCTGTTGCTGTTGCTGTTCCTTCTGCTGTTATTGCTGTCGTGGCATGCCTCACGGTTGCCAACGGTGCAACAGCAACAGCAGCAGCAGCAGGCAGCTCCAAGTAACATTTGCCACACGTTGTGCTTTTCATATTTTTGTACAATGAACGCCGCTAGCCTTGAGCCAGCTCTGCTGCAGCTTATGTGTCCTTCCCGTGACCCACTTCTCCCCCCCCCCTTTACCAAGTAAACCTGTTCCATGTATAACTGTCGCTTGCAACACCCAAAGTTTCAAGCAAAGCGCCAACCCGATTCGCCCATCTTTTGCTTACAATTAACCTCAAAAATGAGTTTCCATTAAAAATGCCCCAGAGTCATCGATGTGTCCTATGTGTATGTGTGTGTGTGTGTGTGCCACACACTCTTCTTTGCTGCTGGGCTGGTTGCATTGTCCTCCCTTCCTCCCGTCCGTCTACTGTGTCTGTGGCAACTTTACGACAACGCCACGTGACGTATGTTGAGCTGTCAGTTGTGTTTAATGTGCTACGCGTTGCATAGTTTCTTTTTGCCATTCTTGTTGTTGCACTTGTCCTTTTCTTACTCTTCTTCGTGGTTTCTTTTTAAGCCATGCC
Source organism: Drosophila histrio (assembly GCA_958299025.2). Taxonomy (NCBI): domain Eukaryota; kingdom Metazoa; phylum Arthropoda; class Insecta; order Diptera; family Drosophilidae; genus Drosophila; species Drosophila histrio. The sequence continues at coordinate 22,601,203 of OY282580.2, forward strand.
CCAAAAAAAACCGAAGCAACATTATCGAAATTGTTGTGAGGTCTCAAAGTGCACAGCATTGCGTATTAGATCAACTACCAAGGATAAGACCAGATGAATCCTTGTTGATGCCTTTAAGAGTAGAAAACAATATAGATAAACTAAGCTGTATATGTACGAAAAGTTGAGAAGTGTTGAAACTGACTTTGTTGCAATTTTATTAAATCAGATTGGAATGACAACTCTTTAAAAACTACTCAAATAATGGCAGTTCTTACTGGCATTCCTAAAATAACTAAAAAAGAGGTTTTTAATGAAAATTAATTAATCAATTACATAATTTCTTATGATTTAATGACTAGAAACATTTATGATTAATAGAAACCTCTTGATTTTCATTTTGAAGATAAAGAAATGCTAATGTTGTGCAAATTTCTCCATTTCAATTTACAGAAATACAACTGAATGCAGCTTATTATGTAATAAACAAGTCAAACCTAAACGAAACTCATGAACTAATAAGTATTCACACTTATTAAAACCAAGTTCAATTCATTTTTTAGTTTGTATTTCTGTTTTGTACTTTTTCTATCTGCTTTCCTCTATTGGGAATCCTCTTTCCTCATGTTCTCGCTTATCTTGAGTTTCTTTTTTTTATTAATTTGATGTGTCCGATGCACGACGTTGCATGTTGCAAACTCATGTTTATTTGGGTGTGAGGAAGTGTGTGTCCGACAGCAGATTATAAATTCCTCGACCTTTGTCAGCAAACAATTTAAATTTCTTTTTGCCATGGCAAAACAATTAGACGCTCGATCAGACTAATTGCTGCTGCATTAATCTATTGATTCAACCTTCACACCCAGGACAAGCACACACATCACACATCACAAACACACAGAGAGAAAAACACACACAATTACAAATACACTCTCACATGAGAGCATGTTCTTTGGTTTGGGGCGGAGTCTTGACCGTTTTAAATTGAATTTTAAATTAATAAACGTTGCGGTTGCATCAAGAATTACAAATTTATACTCGTCGTCGTGCATGGCGACGTCTTTGTGGCAACTTAGTTGCTGCCTTTATTCTTTTTTTTTTCTATTTTATTGTTGTTGTTTTCTGTAATGTTGTTGGCAACGTCGCGTTCTTCTCGCTGGTTCCTGTCGTGCACTCCTGGCATTGTGTTCAAATCTATGCACATTTTTTTAGCCGTCTGGCTGTGACTCGCTCTCTGTCGCTTCCCCATTATGTTGCCATTTTGTATACCCTGTTAAAGGCTACGATATGGAGTATCATGCATGCTACTAAATAGAAAGATGTATCAATAATGTGTATCAATAATATGTATCAAAAAGATGTGTAATATGTTATTATTACAGCAACAAAGGGAACCACTTTATTTTATTTGGAATCCTGTTGATAAATATTTGATATTTAATTTTACTGACTCTGATTGAATGTTATTTTTAAAAAGGAATATATACTTTAAGTTCCTTCTGCAAATTCTTTATAATACTAACGGTCATATTTAGTGTTTTCTCAAGAATCAATTGATTCTAGAATATGGATGATCCTCATATATTTTTCTTATACAATTTTGTTATTGTTTGTATTATTTGTCATAATTATATTGAGTAGAATCTTAGAAACAGAAAATGTATTAGAAGCTTTCAAAATCCATACAGAACTTATGCCAAAATTATACGCCAGGTGGAGCTGTTTTAATATATTTTTAATATCAATTTTTAAAGGAGAGTCAGGAGTTGCATATGCCCCAATGTAAACGCAATGATGTTCACTTTATTCTTTTGTTGCATATAAATCTTGGTTTAGCCGACTGCGCTTTCTTTGCCCCTTTGCCACATTGGCCACAGCCTTTGCATTGCTCGCTCTTCCATGTTCTATTTTTTTTTTATGTATCGCTTTCTTCATTTTTCTATACTTTTTTTTTTGGTATGTTTTGCTTTTGTGGTTTTAATTCTATTTTCAGTATAAATTGTTTCGCTACACTAACATTTTACAGGACGAACGGCGTTTTACAGTTGGCTGCTGTACGTCCTGTGTGGCATGCAACTAATTACATTTGCATATCTGTGGCAAAGTGAAAATGCGGCCCAATATCCGGACGCAGTGATAGGGGATAGTTAACTGCAGTTGGCCAAAATTAAAAAAAATAAAAACAAAGTTTAATTTTTTTTTTTTTGCTTCTTGTTGACGCTAACAAACATCAAACTCTGCCGCTTGTCGTCGACTCGTCGTCACTCAGCTATCGCCAGTCACTTTGCGGTTGCAATCAGTATAATTATAAAGTTTTTCTAGCATTCCTTACGCATTCGCTTTATGTCTATAAAATAAGCAACGATAAAAACAACAACAATTAAAATAACTTTAACGCCGTCCAACGCAAGCAATTAAATATGCACTTGGCATCTTCTTCAACTCGTTCAACGACTGCATCTCCTACTTACTCCCTATCGCAGCTGTCATCACAGATGGCCACACCCACATGCACGAGTGCTTTCACTGAGCACTGCGTTGAGCATTTTGTTAATTAGTCTATAATTAATAAGAAGAAAAGAAAATTGCCTGCAAAAAGAAAAAACTAGCGCAACTCCAACGCTTTGATTGCTTAGCATTTGTTGTGCTAAGAGTTATTGTTGTTGTCATACTACAACTTCCGCTTCTGCACCGGATTTTGCATCCACGTCCTGTTGTTGCTTCATTTTCAATTAAATATGTGCCACTTACCAGCAGCAACAACAGAATTCACTTAATAACAAATCAACAACCGCGCTTATAAGTATGCTACACTTTTTTATGCTTACCCTTCGAGAGGATAAACCAAGTGAATTTTAATTCTAGATTTAATTTAGATTTTGATGGTGATTGATTTTTAAATCTTCTATCTAGTTCCATTTTTTTCTAGTATGAATAATTCTATATTTCAAAATATTACGCCAGAAATTTATAACTTAATCTCTGACAAGCAAAGCTAATTTCTCTTATTGGCTAATTTGTCTAGACTGCACAACTTACGGCAAGAAATGAAAACGAGCCTAAAAGTATTAAAGACTCAAGTATTGATTAACATTTTAGTTCAATAGGGAACTCGTTCCTTTTTTCTGGTATTATTATCATCAAATTAATTTGTGAATTCCAAATATTCTGTTAGAAAATAAAAATCTGATCGATAACTGTAGTGCTACTGTATTGTGTGAGCCTCCCAAAGGGGTTTTGACCACGGACTGGCGTCAGTTACTGTTTGTATCTGCCACAAATGAGTAAATTAATCAAATGAACTACCTTTACATGTAATTAACAAACGCCCGAAACAAATACTATATAACTGACATATGTATATTTAGTAGCTGAAAGAAAAAACTTTTGGGGCAGGTTATTTCATTCTGCTGCATATAAAATGGGGCACAAAAATTAATAAAGCTAAAAGCATGCGACCAATAATGTTTATAAATTTAATTATGTAAATGTTTGGCCATAAAAAACCGAGAGAAACAGACAGAGAAGGCGAGGGAGCGAGCAGAACGAGGAAGGCTGCCAACGAGCTGAACATCGAATAAGGCAAAAAAAATTTAATAGATGTCAAGCAAAAATTGAAATGCGAATGCCAAAATAACAGAGAAAAGTTAAATATAAATATAGCAAAAAAGAATTGTTGATATGTATTAAAAGAGTATCAGGAGAGAGAGAGAGAGAGTGAGCAAGGGAGATGGGAGGCAGAGGCTATGAACTATAGATCAGAACTGTTGAACCCATCCAAAAGGCTGAAAATGTTGAATCGCATATGAAATTAATTAAATTTTTTCGGTTGTCAATGTGCGCAATGTACATTAAATGTCTCTGCTTTATAGCTTCTACCTTCAAAGTGAGACAGACAGAGAAAGAGAGAGAGAGATAGAGAGTGAGAGCGAGTGAGATAGAGGGAAGGCGTCAGCAACATGGTCTATATGTATATTCTCGTTTGTATGTGCGCATTTCCGTTTGGTTATTAGTTTTTCTGCGGCATTTCCGGCATTTTTTATGTGCGAATGTGTATGTGTATGCGGTTTCATGTGTGTGTGTGTGTGTGTGCGGAAATCAAGGTCCTGTTGTTGTTGTTGTCATGTTACTGTCTTAATTTAACTTGCAACGGTTAATTAAAACAACAATAAAGCCAACAGAGACAGATAAAGACAAAAAGAGAAAGAGAAATGGAGAAAAAGAGAAAAAGAAAGTGAGTGATGCATGCAATTGCTTAAATGAAAACTCTCGTGCCAAGAATGTTTGATAAACTTTTAACTTTTAACATTTAATTTGACCAAAATTCACTTTATTTAAAATTATATACGAATAGTCTCCTTCTATGTCAATACACTTCTCTCAGCAATGCTCCCACCTCTTCATTAAGTCTAAAACATAATCGGCATCCTGCTTCTCAGAATGGTTGTCTACAAATGATAAAGCCTCCTCATTTGAGGAATATTTCTGCCCGCCTAGCGCAACTTTGAGCTTAGTGAATAATTAGAAGTCACTTGGAGCTAGGTCTGGAGATTAAGGTGGGTGCTGGAGCAGTTCAAAGTGTAATTCATGGATTTATGCATTGGCAACTGCTGATGTTTGATCAAAAGTGAGCAAATCAAATGAACTACCAGGTACCCAACGTGCCGAGAGCTTTCTCATGTTCAATTCGCTGTTTCAAATATAGCAAACGCGGTCACTAGACATCTTGGTGATCTCAGCTATATCTCTGACCTTAAGTCGGATATCGTCCAGAACAATTTGGTGAATTTTGGTGATGTTTTCGTTAGTGGTCAAAGTTTTTGGGCGTCATCTTCTAAGCTAAGACGTACGTCTTAAATTCATCAGCAGTGGCAAAAGGTGGGGAAGATTCCCCATAGACAGTCTACATCTCGGTATTGAATTGTCTAGACTTATTGCCCTTCAAAAACAAATGATCGCACAATGTTAAACTTTATCTATTGTTTTTTAATAGCATTGTCGAGAAAATTTTTCGAATAAGAAGATTTGAAGATATAAATAAGCCACAAAATAACAATTTTATTATGTGAATTTATTAAGCTTTTCGTATTTATTAATACAATAATAATGGCGACAAATCTTGCATATTTCTATACAACAAATGACTTTGTATTTTTACGTAGGACATCTTAACAACAGTAAAATTATTTTAAACAAATTGACAAGCTGTAAAACTTTGGAATCAGTCAACCAAAAACTTAATAACTAAATGCGTAACATCTTAAAAGATAACTGATAAGTTCTTTTATAATTATGTTAGATTAAGTTAGAATTACTTAAATTAAAACTGTTTGCTTGCTTATCTTTTTAGATCTTTAATTATTTCTAATTCTTATTTAATGTAAGATATATTTAAACTATTATATTTAGTTAAAAAGATAGATTTCCGTCAATGTTACTTTAAATTCAAGAAGAAATTGACAGTAATTTTGACTTAATACCAAATAATTGTATTTATTTGTAAATGTATATAAACTTATTGATATAAAAATAATAAAATAATAAATAACGCTTAAAATATTTAAGCATAAACATTTTTTGCTCTAATATTGTAGCTATTTCAGGATTTGAAGTGCGTTATAACTCATGTCATGTATAGTCATAATAATAAATATGATTTTAATAATTATAAATTTTTGAAATTATGCAACGTAATGATGAACGGAATTCACAATAAAAATAATGAACCCGAGACTGGGATATTTATCAATATACTTTACAGATGCCGTTGTCCGCGTGCACAGAGTTGCCAACATGTGTCGAAATTGGGCAGGTAGATTTCACGTTTGCAATACGAACGTTATACGTAGTAAATTTTATGAGTATATTTCCAATAAATAATATATTTACACAGGCACAATGAGTGAGAGCGAGGGTGGGAAAAATGCCCAAAATGTGAACGAAGGGGCGTCACTCAATTATGGGTAGAAGGGAGTGGGGAAACGGAGGGGGGGGGGCCAGGTGAGGAATGGCAACATTGCGTAAATGCAATTATGCAACTTTATACAAGTCTATTTTAATGTTTAACATGTCATTTACATATGAAAGATTTAATGGCAACGCATTGAATTGAAATTGCACTGCCAACGTGATGGCCGCCTCATCATAGTAGTGGTATAAGGGGTACAGCACAGGGGGGGGGGGAGGGGGAATATCAACAACAGCGACAAGCGTAACAAAGAGCCAATTAAAAGGCTAACAATGTGCGCCCATGGCCCAAAGTTTTTTAATTATAACTTTAAATTCAAAAACATTTAAGCTGAATACGAATGCAAAACGCATAAAAACTCCTGTTTGTTGCCCATAAAAGTATGCTATAAAATGTGTACACACATACAGTTACACATCTATGTATGTCCACTACAACAGCTGCCAATGAGCTTTACAATTGTATCTTGCAGTTATAGTTACAATACCCTCAACTATTGCTTAAATCTGTCAGTTGTAAAGAATTCTTAAGAGCAGCTGCAAAATATGCACATATAGGGTAACTGCTAGTCGAGCACATTTGGCCTGTTGTTGCCTCCGCTTAATGGCCGGCACGGTTAATTGCGTGCCATAAATCTGTGTACAGCAGTCAGTCCTCAACGCCATCATCAACCTCAACCCCAAAACCCATTACCAGTTTTTTTTTAACCAGTTTTCTCCATCCATATCCATTCACATAACGCATACAGTAGTCGTATAGTATAGTCAGTCGTATATATTTTATAACTCTCTGACTGTTCTCTCTGACTATCTCCGGCAAAAAGACAGCAACCATAAAAATAACAACAAAACAACAACAAACAGACGAATGGCCAGACAAAGTAACATGTTACATGTAATTAATTTCAAATTATTTATACATGAACGCGTGTGGCCAGTAAAACATACCTAACAAATAATACCAACAACAATAGCAACAGCACCAAAAAAACATCAACAAAAACCACAAATAAAAAAAAGAAAAATACAAATTTTAACACAGCTTGCGGCAATGTTCGCACTTTATATCATCTGCTCATCTAAAGGCCAAGCGATGGTTCAGAAAACTCGGCACTCAATGAAAAGTTACTACAATAGTCAAAAGTCTACCTATGATGGACTCTACAAAGCAGCAGGGGTATGAAAAAGGGAAATATACATATATTTATATATATATGGTATTTAAAGCGATAGAAAGTCGAAATAGTATTTAGTATACACGAAAGTTATGTCGGAAGATTATATAACATTTTAAGAATATATTTTTGTTGCAATGAAAAAACTTTAATCGATTATGTGTAGATCTTATAATTCTACTACTTTTGCTCCATTTTAAAGAAACTGTTTCCTTAAAACTTCTCATCAATATCGACAAAAACAGAAATGAATGTTTTACTAGTAGTATACAAAGAATTTTTAAAGCAATGAGAAAATGAAAAGTGATAATTTGATAAACAAAAGTCGGTACCATAACTACCAAATAAATCTCCAATATTTTTAACGAGTGACCAAAGGTGAATTTACTTGAATATGATACGTTAAAAGTCTCGACAATATGTTATATTGAATACCTGCTAAGTTCATCAATAATTTCTTTAATTTTGTGGTCCGTGGAGAATGCGTCTCTAATCTCAACATTTTTGAGGTAAAATTCTGCAAACCATCGCTTTTTTAAAGTTTAAGTAGCGAGGAAAATGTTCACTTTTATTTAATTTGCTGTATCTCTTACAAATATACAAAAACTAGACTTAAAACCTTAGCTTAGACTTTAAGCTTTCAACTGATTTCTTCCAAAATCATAGCTTACAAACCTTCATTTTCACCTGCTTTTCACGCTCAATTTCAGCTTAGATTCTACCCTAAAATTTCTTAACACTGCTAATATATTCCTTCCCCAATTGCATCCGCTTTTCAACCATCCACATACCCATTTCCTCCTGCCAAATCAACATTTCCGCATATAGGGCATAAAATGGTATTCGACAGGGTCATAAAGTCGCCCGCCTTTGACTTGAGTTTGGTTTTCTTCATAACCCTGTGACGGGAGGCCGCAAAGTATTTATTTGTTAACTGGTTTAATGACGCCAGTGTCGACTCAACTGCCACACTCCCTGCTCGCTGGGGGCCTCATAAAATGCGTGCCACGCACTTTAAGCCACAAATGCAATTGCTCTGTCTTTCTCTTTGTGCATGTGTGTGTGTGTGTGTGTAAATCATAGCATTTTGGCTTTAAGCGTTAAACTGCGCAGCATTAACTGCCAGCCTGCCCAGCAGGAGGTACATGAGTACCTGCCGAGGGACTGGGTGGGACAGGTGAGTAGGGAGAGGTATCCGACGCAGCAGCTGCGTTTCAATAAGCACATAATTGAATTCTGATCATAAATTTGCATTATGGCCGTAACGCGGGTTTCTGGCGGCTTCACTTTGCTTTGCTTTTGGTTTTGGCCAACAGCCCAACAATATATAATTTTTCGTTTTCGTTTTTTTTTTTCTTTTTTGTTGCGTTGGCAGCACGTGGCTTATGGCATAATTTTACCCAAAACGCACATTTCGTATTGGGTTCAGGCAACGGGGAGAGATACTCATAAAAACGTGCTGCATGTAAATAGCCGAAAAACCCGCGCAGCTGGATGGATGCCAACCGTTGAGGGAGTTAAGTAGAGAGGGGGGTTGAGGGGGGCGATAGTTGAGAGTGTCCGCATAAAGTGCAACGATTTATGGTCGAAACACCGAAATTAGACACTCGACAATGGTCAGTTCTGGGTGGCAATGGGCTTCGTGAGTTGTTATTCAAGTTAACTTTAAAACTAAACGTATTAAAATGTGAAGTGGAAGTTAAGTGTCAAAAGATTACCTAAATTTATCGATACATAAATCAATTCAAAATATTCTATACATAAAATATGATTAAATTGTATAAAATATTGAAATAAATACAAATACTGTGAAACTTATAATTAAAGTGAAGAATCCTCTTAAACATTACTTAGCATTTATAGAAAACAATTAAGCAAACTTAATAAAAAATGTGTATATATGGAAAACAAGTTAGCAGCTCCATTTTTGGTATAAAACAAATTGACAGAGCTGTTAAACAAGTTGAGTTATTCATACAACAAACTGATGGACAAATCCGTTTTCAAATTCCCTATATTCAAAGTCATTTGGCAGAGAAATACTTACGGCAAATATGATTTTTATTCAAAACAAGTTAGTTTTTATAGTAGGAATAATTTAAATATGCCTGTTGGCATTTCCACTGAAGAGTTATTCATGTGTAAACAAGTTGGCAGCTCCAAGCACACTTATGATTAACTCAATAGTGTTCTTTTACCTGATTTTATTATATACTATATACTATGCATACACTTACAGTTAAAGTTTTCGTTTATACTTGTAATTGAAATTGTTTGCTTTGTAAATGTGTGTATTCAATGTGATGATTCAATCGATTCACTTGTTATTCAAATATGCAGATGCCTTCGGCTGCCTCTCCAAGGCATTATTTGTACATCTGTTTTATTCCCAAAACACACACAGACACACACACATACAGAGATAGAGGAAATATTTATATTTTCATTTACAAGCTCATTGACTGCTAGCTGAAGTCAGGTAAAATATGTTTCAAATATTTTATTGCCATATTTATCTAATTGCTCATCAATTTCTTGACTTGCGGCTCAAGAAACAACAGGAATACATATTTCATGTGGGAGTCAACGAAACCATTTGGGGGCGTGTCATACACATCGCATTGATTGTTTTCAATACCGCACAACAAATGTGCCTGTCAAAAATTAATCACTTGCACTTAGTAGCAAACACCCACACCCACATATACACCCAGACACGCACACTCACTGACACACACACACACACAGACAGATACACAAAGACAATGCCTGCTACACGCATTTATAATTGAATTTGGCTTTTGTTATTGCTTCTGCTGTTGTCGTTCTTGTTGTTTTGACGCTGTCTGTCCAAGTTGGCAGGTCGACAATCGATGGCCAATGCGCCTGGCAACTGGCAGCCGCCTGAAAGCACGCAATTTATTTTCATTTCTCTAATAGACTTATTTAGACACACACACATATATCGAGCGGAAGAGAGAGACTGACAGACAGAAACAAGCTGCCTGCCAATACGCGTGTGTGTTTCGTGATAAATTATTTGTAATTTATTAATTTATTTATTAATTTCGCCGTCTGTTTTGTTTTTGTCTGTCTGACTTTATTCTCATTCTCTTTACATACTTCTTTATACGCTTATTTGTACATATTTGAATTCTTGTCACGATATGTCCAGACTCTAAAGCCAATAACTGCTTAAAGTCCCTGTCGACTCACACAACGAATTTCGTATTATTTATTGAATTTGATAAATTGATTGGGTTTTATCTAACTTAAATATCGTATAAGGCCTAGCCTCAATGTTGACAACTGTAAATAAGATAACACTATCGATCACGCGATATCGGTTTCAGTTCGTCAAGACCAAATAATATCAATCATTATTATAATCAGATCTATTTCATATTCAATTCTCATTTTTTCTCCAAAAAAACGTTAGCATACTCTTGGGCGTTAGTATAAATATAAATCGACAATTTCTTTTGTAAAACATTGAATTAAGTAATATATTATAGTATTAATTTCATAAGTATGCATTATATATATTACACACATGAAGAATTTTCTTAAGATATTTACTCTAGCCCTCTTGCTAGAGTATTTCCTATAGGAGTAAATTTCCTTCCGTTTCTGTTCGTTTCTTTTGCTGCTCATTTAACTTTCTGGTTTATTGTGTTTATTTATTTTGTGTTCGCTTTTGTTTTTGGGCCTCATTAACAAGGTCAGCAACAATGCGAAGGTGTTTATGTCTTTCGCTGTCTAAACTTGTCTCTTGTTTCATTTGTATGCCTTAGCTGAAGGCGTTTAATGGCCGACTCGCATGCGAGTGGCAAGTTGTCAGGACTTGTGTTGACAATACAAATGGATTTCCAATGATTTATTATTGCATTAGAGCGCATTAGAAGCTGTCCAGCGAGAAAGCGAAAACGACGAGAAAGAAAAAAGTCAACAGAGTCAAGATTACTTAACGGGTTTTGTGGAATGCAACTCTTACAGTCCACATTAGTGATGGGTATCGATATGGTGAAATCTGCATTGCATCGATGAAGAGAAACGACACTTAAGATAAAATACGATCAATTTACGTTGCATGGATTTTGAATACGATGTATACGAGTAGATTAATATTGTCAATTCTTAAGTCACTTAAACCAAAGTTAATTAAACTAGACATGTATTTAACTCAACATGTACTGATCCTATTTCAAAACAGTCCGCAAAGTTTCCTTTAAAACAACCTCAAAGCTAGCCATAGGCTATCTTTCGTTTTAGCTAGTTGCAAAACCCGTACAATTATTTTAATAATAATGTATATAATATTAATAATACCTAAATTTAATTATTTTCAAATCCTTCTTATAATTTTGTTTAACTTGTCTAGCGAATATGTAATGTAGACCGATTTTTAAATGTAATTGATTGGGGTTATTTATGTCAAACCGATATTTGAAATATAAAATGCAATGTGCTATATTTCGATACTTTTTTTGCCGATATCCATCCCTAGTCTGCATGCTGTGTGTTTGTGTGTGTCTGCCTGTGTCCAGGCATTTGTTTCTGACCGGGCTCAGTGTGCAGTCAGTGGAAATGCATAAAAATGAGTCATAAGTTTAAAAATTTATAAAATGCGCCAGCGCATAACTGCCAAGAGCAGATCCCCAGCATACTAGTAACAGCAATAGTGGCAACTTGCCGGGAAAGGGGGCGTGGCTGCTGTATGCCATTTGCTACATTTCTTGCTACATTTTACTGGCAGTCAGCAGCCAGCAGGCAGCATTATCAAATGTCTACGACAAGAAAAATTAAATTAAATTGTAGTGAGTCTCTGCCAGAGACACAGAGAACGACAAGCAGGATAGAAAGTGGGAGTCAAGCTGAAAAGTAAAAGAATAATAAGAAGAACAAGAAGTGAGCGTGCTATATGTTAAAATAGTCTTCGACATGCCATGGTATGGACAGCGAAATTGAAACTGCAGAATCTAAGACGACCATCTTCCGGTCCGCCTTCGTAATGCAAACTTAATAAGATGTACGCTAGCTTGCTCTCTCCCCGTTCCCGTTGCCCTGTTCCCCTGTTCCACTGTTCCACTGTTCCTCTGCCCCTGCACACCTCTCCATTTCGTGCCAAGTCAGACTGACTGTCTAGCTGGCTGGGCATGTCGTCTGTCAGTGGATACACATGCAACTATCACGACTGCACTGACAGTTGGACAAAGAGACAAGCCATCTTCTTCCACATTCAGTTCGTCAGTTTATCTCTGTCGCCGCCGTATCGTTTCCCGGCAATCCGGCGGACAGCTTGAACAGTCAGCAAATTGTTGCCATATAACTGTAATCAGCAAACATTTTATGCTTCAAACTGTACTGCATTTTGTATTAGCACTGATGTGTTTCTGTCTCTCTGTCTGCGGTAAACCAACGTGCTGCCAGTTACCAGACGAATGTTGTCTAGTCTAAACGAGTCTAACAGATTAGAATTCATCAAAACCTGACGTCATATAAGCATATGCTTATAACAATACTTAACAGCTATAACTATAATATCGTAAATGGAAAATCTAGCATTTAGATAAATTATTGAATAGTGCACAAAGAAGGTTCTGAGGCATATGATTATGTTGCCGGAAAATAACGATAATTAAGAAACGCTATGCTAAGTTTAGAGTCTAGGGTTGCAACTAAGTAGTTCTAAAATAATCGACGGTAGAAAGTTTTTTTATTCAATAAGGAATTTAGAAAATCTATTCAACAATATTTCTAAGACCAAATACTTGTTTTAAGCCAAAAAATGATTTAAGACAAACTTTTTCTAATAAATAAAGACAGGCAATAACTAATATAACAATTGTATAGAAAGCAATGGAATTAGAACAAAGTTGCAATGACTAATTATTGCATTATACTCTAAACTGTGGCGTTAGCAACTACCGAACACTCGAGATCCCGATCGCAATATAAAACATCAATGATCGTATAATACTCACAATTCAAAGTAGTAAATTACAATTTCCACGTTTGATTTCAAATATTGTACTTCGATTTACATATGCGAAGTGAACATCATATATTGAACATTAGTTAAGGCAAAAAGTTCAATAGAATCTTTAGATGTATATCTTTACTCAATGAAAACACGTTCGCCTTTTGCAAACCAACTGAAGTTTTCCTCTTACTTTAAATGTGTTTTCTTTTGTAAGCAGCTCGTCAATCTTTAATTATTCAGAATCAACCATCTTTCTACTTATATTTAAATAGTATCATTACGAAATACTTTACGAGCACTTTAGCCGCTTTTCAAATCAATTGTCTGCCTGTCTGAGTACTGAGTACGATATATGATATACACAATGAGAACTTGTAAGAGCCACAGCAATTAGGCAAACGTTGGCCCTTCATTAGGCTGATCAATAGGCAGCTTGATGTCACTTGTAGGCAAGCATGATGTCACATGTGACATTTACAGACTCACAGACACACACACACACACACACTCACTCATAGTATGTATATGTATGCATGCCACATCCTTTTTGCCAACAGGAAGTGTTGACTGGCCACAAATTTGCCGGCGTCTTGTGGCTGAAACTTTGTTATATCTTCATTCTGCTTCTATCTTTTTTCTTACATTCTTTTCTCTTTTTTTTTTTTGTTTGTGAATGCCGCTGGCACTTGCGGCTTTATTGTTGGTATTGTCTAACATCTTCAGCAAGTTGCCATTTTCCGGCTGCTGCCACTAAAAAACGGTTATTTACTCTGCTTGTAGTTGCCGTAGGCGCAGTTTCCTTGGCTTGTCGCACGCTTCTTATCCTTATTTCTCCCTCCGACTCCTCTGCCAGTGTGTGCCTACTTAACACAATAAACACTCAATTTTCAAGCATGTTTTGTTTGGGATTTGGCTCCGCTACGAGTACTTCTGCTGGTTTGAAACTTTGCTAAGCAGCAACGCAATTGTTTACACTGGAGGGAGAAGGAAGTGGGAGAGCAGGAGAAGCACCAAGACAAGACCAGTCGAGGCCTATAATAAATACATTTAACGTTTCGACAATTGTTGACTGCTGGTGTTTTGATTTGTTTTCAATTGCTTGCCGCAAAAGTTTTCTGCATAATTTTGAAAACTTGACACCAAGTTTAACCAGCAATGAATGAGACAATCTTTGGCGTTTTTCCACTAGATTGCATCCTATTGCAGTAGCCTAAAATTGGTGAAGAAATTGGCATGTTATTGAAAATATTTAATAAATAAGTTTGGCAAACATAGAGACTAGTTTTATATTTTCAGTAATTACATTTAATTTGTGAATAGAATGATCGAGGTTTTATATATTTATATTTATTTATTTTAGCTACATAATCTTAAACTTTTCTCTACTATCTTTTTTATACTAATTGCTGTATATCTATGACTTTATTCCTCTCATATTTTTGTACTTTATCTATAATAACAAAGGGTAACCAACTGAAATATAAAGCTTATCGCCTGCATACTTAGGTACTTGTATTATATTCAAATAATTGTTTGTTATCTCTTATACAATATGCTTTATTACGAACAATGTACTTGTGAATATTCACAAATGAAATCCATTGTAAGTGAACTGTTGCTCATTCTATCAATTTGCATTACAACTCATAGAAATTGATGTTGAAACAGCATTAAGTATGCTTTAGTTCATACTCCAATAACAAACAATTCCTTCCCTCTCTCTCTCTCTCGCTCTCTTAAGTTTTCTATAAATTAAAATCCATACTTCAGCCATCTCAGCTGTTTTAATAATTTAGCAATAACAACAAGTTGATGCAAATGCCTTAGCAACAGCAAGAAGAAAGCTAATGCTAATGCGCTACAGTGGAAAAATGGCATTTTGACGAACTGAACGCAAAATGTAGCAAGTAACGAATGGCATGTGGCAAGTGGCAAGTGGCAAGAGGCAAGAGGCGAGTGGCAAGCGTCGATCCTTGGGTTGACCGCCCGCAACAAAAACTTGTAGAAGAAGAAAAGAAAAGGGCACCTCTTATCAATCTTAAAAATGCATGAATAATTAATATATGCAAATTTGCCTGTGGCCAGTTCCTGGGTGTCCTTAAAGGCAACCAAAAGACCGAACGAGGCAGTCGCCAAGTCTCTTAAAGAGGACTTTATGTTGTTGTTGCCTTTCGCTTTCGGCGTCTGTAAAATGTTTGCTATGCCAACATGAAGGCAACGTACACACACACACACATACAAAAAAAACCACCCCACCTTCCCTTGCTCTGTCAGTGGGTAAACAGCATATTTATCAGAGGGAAAACTGAGAGAAAAACGCGGCGTGAAAATGCGCCTTTGAAAGTGACTCAATAATGCAAACACCTGGCACCTGTGTGTATGAGCTTTATAGCTGCCACCACTCCTTATCGTTTCTTTTAATGTGTGAGTAAGTGTGAGGTTGGGTATGTGTGTGTGTGTGTGAATGTGTGTGTGTGTGTGTGGGGGTCAGTGGCATCTAAAAGCAGACAACATGCAAATAAAGCGCTTTATGTGCCGTTGCTTTTGTGCCATCTAATGATGTTTATCGCACTCAAGACATTGCCAGTCTATTGAGAAGTGTGTGCGTGTTTCTGTGTATGTGTGTGTGTGTGTTGGGGTGTGTGGCAGGGTGTGCGTATTCCTGAAAGACATGCAAACTGTGTCCAGGTGCTCGACTTTACTTTGCCTTTATTAGCTAATTCATTAAAAAAGCTGTCGCTAAAAACTCAACACAACGTGCTGCATTCAGCTTTGTTTGCACATTCTCCAACACTTTTCGCAGCAGCCACCAGCAGTGTTGACAATTTGATAAATAAAAAGTAGCTACAAATTAGTGTTGTAAATCCAAGTTGAGCATCGAGTTTAAAATTGCCTTTTAAAATATCGACAATGGAAAAATTGAGTAGGAGATTTATCAGAAAATTCGAATTCGATTCATGGGTTTCTCATAAATGTTATCAATTTTTGAAAACGTAGAAAGTGATTCTTAATATAATATTTATTGCAAATGATAAATAATATTCTGTTTAATAGTAACGAGTTCGTTATACATCTTAGAATTAAACAATAATTGCCTATTTTGATATTTCAATCTTTTTGGACATCAACAAATAACAAACCTAAAATTACAAACATGCTGAAAAGAATAAGACTAATCTATTACAATCTCTGCTTCAAATTTTGCTGCATCAGTAACAATTTTCCAATTGACAATTGGACAAGCTTTTTCCTCTATAATTACTGCATTAAAATATTTCAATACCCTCAATATTCTCTTTGTTTTTCCGTAATGTATTTTCTTAAGTTTAGAAAAGTTGTCTGGCAATTTGGAAAAGTGGTCAAATCATTGAACATATGCTGATTTCTAGCTAATGGCAATCCATCAACTTATCTTGCTTTTGCAGTTACAAATATTGAAAGTCTAGCTAGAAAATAGCTAAAATAGCAACACTGATCACCAACTAACACCAGCTTAATTGAAATGCATGAAAAGCCACATGAATTTGGCAGTCAACGACAGCAGCAGCAGCAGCAGCGACAGCAGTTACTGGACGCATCTCCCAGTGCTGCTTGGCTTTATAATAAATGCACGCACACGGACGCACTCACACACACACACACACACACACACACACACACACGCATACACACACATACACCCGATGCATTGGTCAGCGATGCGTTTGCACTCCTCGTCTTTCCAACTTCCCGTCGACACCTCTTGCAACGCTGTAAATGAAGTGTTCGCCAGTTTGGCATGCTCGGAGTTTTCACTGTCCTCTGCTTTTAGAATTTTTCATTGCATTTTCAAATTGGCAACGCATAGACAACAACAACAACAATAAAAGCAGCAACAATGTGCCCATTGGGAGCCACTAAAACAACAACTACAGCAACAGCAACGACATCGACAACGACAACAAAACATCAACATCAAAATCAACAACTTTTAGTCTTTAACTGAAATGTCGTTAAACCAGCGTGTGGTGTCTGTGGATGGTGGTGCATGCACCACGCTGCACGCTGCATGCTGCATGTGCCACCACTGAGAGTGACCCTGCCGCTGCACTGAAAACTGCATATTTTTGGTTTAGAACAATGCCAAATATTTGACACCGGATTATGCTTTAAATACGCTCCAATTGCAGCAGAAAAAGTTCTTTAAGTACTACAATACGAAACCTATTGAAATTTATAAAAGAAAAAAAGAACGTGGGCAATAATATTAAATTACTTTTACTAAGCTCTCTAGAGTTACATAGAATAATTAATTAACCACTAACTTTGCCATGAAACTAAAGAAAGTTTTAATTTTGCCTTTGCCTGCAAGTTTTCAGAGGGAGACTTTAAAAGCATCTTTTTAACTTGAATTGCATTTATGTATTCCGTAAAGTTCATAATAATCGCTTCGTAAACACGGAAAATATTGAAGGAACAAGCTGAAAGTAATTGTAACGGAAGGAAGAAACTGAATCAGATCAGATGACTGTATTTTCTGTTTTAAAAATATAAATAGCAGTGTACCTGATTGAATGGAAAAATATGATATTTTATACATGTTTTTTCAATCTTTATTAAATAAATTAATTGATTTTGATCTAAAGTAAAAACCGATGAAAAACTTAAGAATCATAGTTATTCTCCTTGCTCATTTGGTAATTTACAAATATGTTTTTAACATTTTTATTATAACAATTCAAAAGTAGTAAAGTAATAATAATATTAACAACTAAATGTTATTTTATAATAATTATTATATAATATTTCCTTTACCTACTTTACTCTTACATAGTATGCCTAAATTTTTTCGGAGAAAGTGTTGCATACCCCAGAGCGTAGCATTTGAACAACATTTCACATATAATTCCCAACATGTTCTAACAGTTTTCATATGGAAACCCAAACTGTGAGCTGAGTTAAGCATACTTACCTGGCGTAGAGGTTAACCGTGATCATGATGGCGGTTCCTCCGGAGTGAGGCTTGGCCATTGCACTATTCGGTTGAGTTGACCTCTGCGATTATTCCTAATGTGAATAACTCGTGCGCGTAATTTTTGGTAGCCGGGAATGGCGTACGCGCCGTCCCGACATTTAATAATACATTTTATAATAAGCACAAACAAATTGAAGAGTTAAAGCATGCTTAGCATGTTTTCTTAACGAAATTGTGGTGTAACTTTGATCTGGTAAAAAATTAACGAGATATGTAGGTTAATGGGAAATAAGAGAATGTTTCTGAACGAGTTCTAAGAATGCTTTATATAAATTAAATTAAATATCAATATGTAGACGAGAGAAGCAAAGTAAATTAAAGTAAATATGAGCAATTGTTTCCGAACAAAAAGGTTTTCATGCTTAAGTAATCTTTCCACCGATCGTTTCGAATGATAGTGTCTGATTTTATCGGATACACAAATTGTTTCTGATTGAAATACATATCTAAAAGAAAATAAATTGTTTCATACTAAAGGTTGATTTCCGATCGATTGGTCTATTGTCACATCACATCAAAGAGCAGACGCTGTATCGACAACACACTGTTCCTTATCCTGATCAAGAAAATATTTAATTATTAGCAGTGTTGCCCAATATACGAATTACATAGCACGCGTGTCTTAAGCTAAACATTCTGCTTGTGTCGCTGTCCACACACACACAGTGTAAGACACTTCGTGTGTTTTACGAAGCAAGCGTTCAGCTGATTGTCAACTCGCAAATCGTGGAATACACGTTAGAGTATTTAAGGGACTCTGCACAGAGTATCTCGTAGTTGGGCACTCTCGACTAAAGCGTGCTTACTTGTTTTTAATATATGTAAAAGATATACGAATTTTTTAACGGTAATACCAATAAACTGTCACAATATAACTTCGCAGTTTATATTGGTTTATGATTCTACAAAAAGTGTTAAATATTCTTTGGCTGTGAAAAATCTGTAACACTCGAAGCGTTAACTTATACTCGTATTTACACTGAGCTTTGTATTTGGTACTCTGTTTGTTTGCCTGTTTTTCTGTCTGTTTGTCATATTCTCTTTTATCCCACAACAAGCTCGAAACATAACCACACACACATACACCACACATACACCACACACATACAAATACACTCGCTAAGCAAGCAGAATACACTTTTGTGCATTTGTTTAATAAAAAGTTTTATTTGTTAATTTTTGGCACAGTTTTCAGTGCGTTTTGTTGTTGTGTATGAAGAAGTGACGCTGCAACAATAAATAAAGCACCCAAAAACCAAGCAAGAGAGGGATATATGATGGAATGGAGGGGCCAGAGGGGGAACATCAGCATAGATGCCGACAAAATATGGCTGAAAATGTCAGTAGACTGAAAGGATAAAAAGGACGTTGAGAGTCGGCAATGATGGCAACGGCAGCGTCAAATGTCAACATCAATGTTGTTTTTCTTGCTTTGCATTTATGCATATGTATGTACATATATATATATATATACATATATATATATTTATATGCATTTGTGTGTGTGAACACATTATAATGCATACATATGCAGTTGCGTTTTTTGTCTCTCTGTTAAAAATTTTAATTTCACGCTGAAAAACACAAACAAAGGCACAACAAACCGACTGATAGTAAGACAGACAACAGACTGTGGGTTGAGTGGGTCGGCAGCGGGGCACTGAGATAAACACTGAAAAGCAGCTAACTCCTGGGCGGTTTATTGTAGTAGTTGTTGCCGCTGTTAAATGTTTTAGCGAAAAGCACAAATGGAAATAACAAGTCAAAAGATAATAAAAATAACGAAAACAAGAACCTCAACGACTTTTAAAATGCGCTTTACTTCCGGAAGTCGAAAGTAATAGTTTAGCTTTATTAAATTATATATGTCAAAATATATAAAATATTTGTAAGCTGAATAGTAATTATTGTTTTATTGATAGTGAATGAGATATAAGGAAAAACACTAGTTCTAGAATTGATTAAAATAAGTTTATATATGTTATTTGTGTAGGCTAGTATTTAATCATGTTCTTTATAGAATTAACATTTTTCTAATACCGATATTAGTGGGAATAGATTTGTTTTCTTTATCTGCAATTAATTATAAATTTATATACTTAAACATTATAAAATATTTGTATACTAATAAAGACCTTATTACCCCGTCGATAGTAGTAGCGATAATTATTGGAAGTGTTGGTAGTTTTTATAAAAAAGCTATCAAAATTAAAAGTTTATACTTGAGATTTATATGTGCATAGCTATACAAAGTTATCCCATAGCAATAGTAGCTAAAAACCTACGTTCTTTAGCTAAGCTAGCTTTTAATATAACAAACAGTCAATATTCACCGTGACTATTTGATTTATTGTATAGTATTTAGATAGAAGTCGCTTAATCAACTGATTATTAAACCTCATTTAGCTTGATTTTGATGAGCGCATTATCTCTCTGCTTTTATATGCAAAGCCAAAGACAAACGTCATTAAATAGTTGGAATACCGCCCTCCTAGAAGGTATGCCAAAAGGGGGTGACAGAAGGAGGCGGACGAGAGGTTAACGTGGGAGCGGCAACAGCATCCGGCAGATGTGCAGTGGCAGCTGCCGGATCTGTAATTGGAGTTGGAGTTGGAGTTGAAGTTCTGCGTGTTGTGGGGGGATTTGAATGCTGGATTTAATTGGAAAATGTAAATGAGCTTTGTTCATTTGAAAGATGCAGTCGAGAGCAGCCGCCACTTGGTTGCAAGTTGCGGATTTGCTTTAAACCGGCCATATACACACACACACACACTCACATAGATACATAATAACAATGCGACTCCAACTGCGACTGCGAATGCCAAGCCCTTAAAGAGTGCTACAAAAGAAAATTGTCACAAGGAAAAATGCTGACCCCGTACACGCATACGCACACTTGTGTATGTACGTGTGCTTGTGTGTGTGTGTGTGTGTGTGTGTGTAGTGCACGCCATTGTTTGACTTACAAAATGGCGTAGAAAGCGGCAACAAAGGCAACTGTGCAACGTTTTAAAAAACGGCAACTTCCGTTTATAAAAGCGTCATGTAAAACAATACTTTATGCGAGTATGTGTGGGTGTCTGTGTGTGTATGTATGTGTGTATATATATATTTGTGGCATATTGTTTTCCAAAACTCCCACCTTGCTGTGCCCCTACCAGAATCGTTTCTTTCATATTTTATATTCCTCACCCCTTAAAAACTTTTATCACGCCACATACATATCTTTTTGTTGTTGTTGTTGTTGTTGTTGATTTTATTTTTCTCTATGCAACATAATTTTGAAACCCATTTTGTTGTTGCTACAGCCATGCGTTCCATTTTTTTTTAAAACATTTTTGCGACTTTTCTTTATGCATTGCAGGCGATAAAACACCCGCAGGATTTCCGGTTATAACCCAGGGTCCAGGCACACGCGTCATCGAAGTGGGTCACACGGTCCAAATGCAATGCAAGGCCATTGGCAATCCCACACCCAACATCTACTGGATCAAGAATCAGACTAAGGTGGACATGACCAATCCCAGATATGTCATAAACAACGGTAAGTCAAATAAAACAATTAATAATGCTACAGTCGAGTGTTGAGCTCGACTCGAGGCTGTACTATAATAGAAAATAAATATTCTGGTTCTCAAAACATTTCTAAGAAAATATTGTCTAAGAAATGTATGGAGAAACAAAAATTATTAAAATAAAACATTGATTTTCGAAACTGTTATTGTTAACCGTGTAGCTTAAGAATTATTCTAGTCAGCAGTTTATATAAAGTCTAAAATAGACTTGATCTGAGTGCCTCTAAAGGAATATTGCCGCCAAATTTGGTAGTTCTAGCTCTTAGAGTTTCTAATGTCTAGATGTTCTTACAGATGGACATATCTATAACAACTTTTCTGTTGTTGTCTATCAAAAATATATATATTTATATATTCAGAGATATCTTCTTCTGTCTTTTATATATGTACATTGCTACAAACATTTAATATCTAAAGCTGGAGATAGTTCAATAGATTGAATAACAAACGTCACAGATAGATCAAGTTGTCTACTTGTATATTTAAATGCTGTTATTACAGTGAAAGAACTTATATAAACTATTAGCTAGTTATTCAATAAGGCAGTCATTAATTTACTATTTATTGTTATTGAAGACAAAAACCTTTTCTCTGTAACTTAATTAAATGTACACAAAGTTGCAAGGGATAATAAGACAGTCTGACAGTTTTGAAAAGCATCACCAGTTATCCCCACATTCTTAGATCAACCAAATGCTATCTACAGTCAGTTACATTCGTATGCGCATAGTTAAACTCTTTCATGAATTTTCAATGATTAAAGTGTATTATAAGTCAACTTGACAGTTATGAAATCAAAGGTATAATAAGTAATCCAAGCATACACACTTACCACTCCCAGTCAGTCTGTCATATCTTTTACATTTCAAAGCTATTGTTTATCCGTATCTCCTTTTTTCCCCCTTCCAAATATATCAACTTTCATTTGATCCATTTCTTTGATGTTTATCATTGCGTATATGCGCATATATCCTTATCATTCATTCAAGAAACCCGTTGCCCAGGGTGTATTCCAAATAGAGCTAGCTGTGCTTCCCGCTAAGAAACGACTTCATTTATTAAAATTCTAGTCTTTGACGTTACCTTTTTTGGTATATTTTCTGCATTTTTCATTTTTTTTTTGTTACTTTTAGTATTTTGCGCTTACGCTCATTTGAATTTCTTAGGAGTTTACTTATGCTTCGGCGCATTTTGTGTCACAAGTTTTTCGGCGCTTAGTTAACGTTTGACTTTTGCCAGCTGCCGCTGTCCTTTTTCCCCCTTTCCATCGTCTCGTGGAACATCTGTGAGGCCTGACAAATGGCAAAGTTGGTCCTTGAAAATGGCGATTGCTGGCACACACCTTTTTAGTTCCTGGGCAGCTGCGGCTCCTGCCTGTTTTATGAGCGAGCTAGTTGAGATCTTATTAGGTAGAAACTTTACAAATGTCAACAGAATGTCGCCAGGTCCTTTAATCAAGCGATTCTCCTCAAGAACATTGCTCTGGAAGGGGGTGAAATGAAGAAGTTACACTTTGGATTCACTTTGGGCTTTGGATGGCCAAGTCTAATTACAGAAAATATGCTCGATGATGATGACGATGTCATTAACGCTGACATGAGGCACATCAAACGTCGCCATTTCAAAACTAACAAAGCCGTCAACAAGCGACGCGACGCGACGGTGCGACGGTCATTAGAAACACAAATATTGACATTAATATTGACATTAATATGCATTAAAAGAGTCCTTTTAAAATGACATCAATGGCCGCGTTGACAACACCAAAACCGACACAGCGACAGACCAAGCGACAGCAACAGCCGCGATAACAATGATTATATTTGCGTTCTCCATGGGGAGTTATGCCCAGATAGAGGGGATAACCAAGCGTAAGGGGGGATTTCCACTAACGCGTTTCAATTGATGAAAACCCAGAACAATGCCTGCCCGCCTGACATGACCATGTTACAATGGTCGCCACTGCCGGAAGCCAGGTCTGGATAGGTCCGTCCTGGTCAGCCGCTTTAACAACTCGAAACGTGTTGAGAATGGTAAAAAAAATTGCAAGAGCTCGAACCAAATGCTAATGAAATGGACGTTCGCTTAATGACAACCAGCTAAACAATTGACTTCTCACAAATAAAGGTTATGCCAGCTGCAAACATAGTATGCCCTACTTCAGTATTTTGACATGTACTTAATAATTCACAGATCATTACAAATTTACCGCCACCAGAAGACTAAGCAGATTTCAGCCACTAGAAACTGATATTCTTTGAATCTTTTTTTTGGCTCTGTCAATAAATTGATATATACTTTGTTATATAAATTGGATTTTTAGACAATTGAATGGTTCTACCACAAGGAGATTTTTGAAATTGATTAATTGATATATTTATTAAGTTAATATATGTATAAAAATATAAGAAAATCTTTCTTAACTGCATTCTATGTACATTTAGAATAATTGAGAAAATAATGAGTAAAATTCCTAAAATAAAAACATAAACTTTGTTGTAATACCAAGTATTACTTCTCTCCTTTAATTTGTAACATTTTATCAATTTATTCTGCACTTTACTATGTTAACTAGCAGTTAGGCAAAACTAGCAGTGATGGCAACTAAAAGGAAAGCTCGATATCATATCTATTATATGACTTTAGAGATTAGTATCTACACTAATTAGTATCTACATTATATGCACATTTTAAATATTAAAGCCTGATTCATATATTTGACTTAAAACGCCTGAGGAATTAAAAACCTTATATAATAAAAAACACTAGAGAAATTTTGTACTCTTGACTGCTTTAAATTTAGTTTACACTTCTCAAACAATGACTACGTATTGCGTTTACATTCTGTTATCAATTACATATCGAAGAACAGACTGTTAGTGTCTCGATTTGAGCTGACGTGTCAAAACATAAATTTAAACCTATATCCGGTTGTGATAAATGATCCTTTGGGACACAATTTTATGCAAAGTGTCGGATGATTACGTAAGTTCAATTGAAGATAACTGCGATAATACTGTAGATTGCTAATTGGCATAATAATGGGAATATGAATTTTATATTTTTGTATTAATTAGAAATTCCATTACAAACTATCTTTCTTCTTTAAGATGCACTTGAGCCTACATATATTTTTCGGATAAGTAATTTTGGAATAGCAGACTAAAATATTTTCCAACTAACTTAAAAATTTATTCTGTCCCATCTCACTGTTTAACGCAACTCTGTCATTTTCTCTGTCTTTCAGCTGAATCTAAACTTTACAATACTATTAAGTGCTAAAAACATTTTTTTATAAAGTCGAGAACTTAAAAATTGGTTTAGTTTTTATCAATCTATTTTGAAGTCGACAATTCTCTTTTGTAGTTGATATTACCTATCCAATAACACTTGGCCATTGCAATTACCACGGCAAGAACTAACCACTTTGTTTTAGTGGTTGTAGCGCATTACAAATTAAAAACTGTTGCAAAAATTTCCCCAAGGTAAAATCATTTTTTATGGTATATGTGCTCTCTGTCCTGCCGTGTACAACCGACCGACCGACCAACCGACCGACCGACCTACAATATCCGACCTGACCTATTCGTATTCCAGCTGAAACAAATTTTTTCGCTTTTTTTTTTTATCTTATTTTCTCTCTGGTCTCTGGTCGAAACTGGCAGGGCAGGTCGACTAATTTAGCGTAACACGAACAAAAGTGGCCGTGGACTTTGCGGGTTAAATTAGTTTTACGTGGGCCCAAGCAACTTTCTAGAGAGTTTCGGTTGGGAAATAAGTGGGGTGGAATATGGGGAGGTATTGTAGAGGTGCCGGCAGACGGCGGACGGCAGACGGCAGACAGCCGACGTCGCCGCCGCCATCTTTGGCACGTTAAACGAAACGTAAAAATATTTCCGCCAGCTAAATATCCTTTTGGGTGCCCTAAACGTCTCTAAGCGGCTCCTTCTGTTCCCTGTTTCCATCTGCTGCCTCCTCTAGCTATCATGCTGTATCTATTCTGTTGTCTTAAAGTAGGTTTTAAATTTATGAAAATGAAATGAATTTACGCTTCAGGCGCGGACGGGTTAGGTTTTTACTACAGTTCAGTTTCGGTTTGGTTTGATTCTCTTCTGTTTCGGATGTGGTTTTCGTCCTGGTTCTGGTTATGTTCTGGGGCTGCATAGTAATGATACATCTCTTTATATATATATGTATATATATATATAAATATATATAAATTTCATAATAAGTTATGCAAGTCATGTGCCGTTTTATTCAATTAGCACTTTATGGTCCTTTATTTTGCAAAGTCCCTTCTCATTCCCTCCCCCCAACCGACCGACCAAAAAGGCAGCTTGGGGCGCGTTGATTTTTCGGTTATACGGCCGTCGCGTGCTAATTAAGACCCTCGGGAGGGGTACGTGAGTTATCAAAATGAAAAGTAACTCGGCATAGTCGCACTTCACATAGCTCATTGTCATCTTCTACTTCTTCTTCTTCTTTATCCTCGCTCTTTGTGCTTCATAATTAAATTAGAACTTTATTATTTTAATAAAATGCCTCGGGATCCATTTTGCCTTCACACCTCTTCACTCCTCCCCCCCACGACCAGTCATCTTTGTCATGCTTATTCTAGTTGCAATCATATTGCGCCTTTGGTCACGCCCCATTTGCTTTAAGACTTATTAATTTGATTATTACGGACCCTTCTTGTGGAGCAACTTATTAGATTTTCCGCAATGCATCTTATAGGCTCAACAAAGGATTGTTATTCAACATTATTGATTTTTCGAGTAATTTATAATGCTGTCAAAAGAAAAGAGACCAGAGAGTTCAAAAGGGAACACTTAGAAAGAAAAAGATTGGTTCCTTAGCTAGTAAAACATTTGCAAATGCAACACAAGTAGGAATTGAAATATAAAATGAAATCTGTTCTAAAGGTAATCAAAGGAATTTTAACACTCAGAGTCGAGAAATAAACAATTCGATATATAATTATGTGACAATAATCTAAAGAAGAGAGTTAAAACTATTAAACAAGAAACTAGAATCAAGAATATAATTATCATTGATACTTAAAGTCAAACAACACTTATCTCTAAGATAAACTACAACCCCCTCATGTATATTTAACAATACTATTCATATTATTGAATAGTATGTTTCTATTAATATACTTATATACATATGAAGTCAATTGTTCCAAGTGTTACATACATCGTATCGTAATGTATGCTGAAGATCTGATTCCCGCAGTGGCAATATGTTTAATGGTCCTCTAAAAGGGTATAAAGGATTTCGTTGTTATATGAATATCTGCATTTCGCATTTATTATTTGTTTTTGTTTTTATTTTTTCTACTCACCAGCAAATGACAACGGTCGCACTTCAGTGCGCAAATACGTTTATAAATATTTTATTTAAAATTACTTCGGGGCATTGCCGCATTGCCGTTGATAGTTAATTTTCTCCACAGCGAGGCGTAGGCTGAAGAGAGAGAGACCAAACGAGCAAAAGACCGAGCGACCGTGCGACAATAATATTGAGGATAATACCTTTATTTTTATTCGCTTGCCCGCCAAATAGTCCCTGAGGGCATTGTTCAATTAAAAATAAAAAAAAATATAAAGAAAAAACTGAAAGAAAGAGAGCAGAAAGAAAAAAAACAAGAACCTGCATTGGCTTGTAGTGACCATGTTCTTCGATTTTAGAAGGGTTCAATGCGTCTGGGGAAATTACTTTATAACTGGGTTGGGGGCAAGGGAGAGAAAGAAAGAAAGAGAAATAAGAACGGAAAAGGTATAGCAAATATTTTTCAAATACCATAATTTGGCTTTTAAGCAAAAGAGGCTTATCAGAAATTGGTTTTTGCCTGGCCAATTGTCTTAATGGCCAGCACATGGAATGGGCAATGAGCTTACGCACAACTTGCACAAGTGTCACCCTCCCCCGAGTATTACCACCCCTCCATTATTGGTAGAAATTGGCAAGGGTTGTCATAGACTGACCTAACAATTGAATACTTATTCTAGTACAAGTGGACACCATTGTAAAGTCAAAGGTTCGCTCAGAAGTTAATAATTTCCAATAGTTCGCATATGACAGTCCTGGGAATTGAATTGAGAATGATTTAAAAACTTCTTTTGTGTAGCAAAAAGTATGTTTGTGTCCAGTTAGTTGATAAACAAACAAATTTAAAATATAAAAGATTTATTTAAATTATTTTAAATTAATAATAGCAGAATAAGTACATTTACATTATTTAAACAGATTGATTGTTATTAGTATATGATCTGAGCTATTAGAGAACTGTAGTTATTATATAGTTTCCTGAAGTGTATTCTATTGCATATAGTCCCCCCAAAAATATATACAAATTTCCAGGTTATATTCAAATTTGTGCAGTTTTTCGGTACGATTCTGGAGCTAAAATAAACAAGCATAATACATTTTATATTGAGACAAACTTTATTAAAGTACAGGATCTTAAAAAGAAGCTGTTAAAGAGAAAGCAATAGGGCAATTACTTTGATCGAGCTGCACTAAAGTTAAGCATAAAAGTAAATGTACATATAATTGAAATTCCATTTGATATGTATTTTTTAAAACTACAATAAACTTAAAGTAGACAGATCTTAAGTCTTAACTAGCCGAATATGCTGTTAAATTTTTATTGTTTCGTGTCGTCAGCACATAAAGTCAGGTTAATCTTTATGCTTGAACATTCTCATAAACGAATACACCTTGTCGCAGTCTCCAAGCTGAGTTTCTTTTGTTTATATTTTTTTATGTGCTCTTGTTAAACTTAAACTACACTACACTACACTACTAGCACTGCAGCATCTTTAAAAACAAGCATCGCTTGACGGGGCCAACGTCAAAATAGCCAAGCGACTATAACTTTAATTGCTGTGCCCATCATTACAATCGCCCGCCCCCCGCCCCTTCGGTTCCAGTCCGGTTATCCTCTTGGGGTAAAGAGGTGGGTCGCAATTATTTACTTGAGCTGTAAAACTGTAGTTAAGGCAAGTCAACTTGAAAGCATTTGAGAAAGTTTAACGCTTAAATTATGAGCTACCCCAACCTATACGTATACTCTAGCGTCCCATAACCCCAACACTCGTCTCGTCTCGTCGTCGAAAGAGTTGACAGTCACTTTTGTTGAAAATGAGACAGTAATTGCCCAAAATGTGCATGACTGGAGAAATGAGAAGTGGTATGGGTTGGTAAGGAGTCGGCACTTGGGAATGACTCCCGTTACGGGGTCAGGCAAGTTTTTTTCTCTCTCCATTTTAATGGGGAAAGGGGCGGTTGATAAGTCGTCCGATGGTGCATTATCAAAATTGAAACTTTTCACTTTTATAGGGGGGACTGCCTTCATAAATGTCACATTGTTGCCAAAAGACGTTGAGGACTACTTAAATTAAAGCATAATTTAATTAATAATCCCATTTGGCCAAGCAGCGAAGCTTTTAGTACACGCCTTAGCGGCTCAGGGATTCAGCCAGGCGACAATTTCTCTTTCTCTATCTTACATTTTGTGTGTGAGTGTGTGTGTGTGTGTGTGGCAACGGAAGTTACAAAATATGAAAATGACTGCGCAAGCGGAAGTGCAGTTGTGGCATGCCACATGTGTGCCATGTACATAGCGGAGAATCCAAAGACGGGAATAACGACGAGAGAATCAAAAAGGGGGGGAACACCTTTTCGTGTCTGGGCGCGTATTGGGAGCACCATTGTCTCGCGCCTGTTGTTAACGGCAACTGTGGCACAAAAGACGACAACGCGTTGCCAACACGTTTGCCCTTTTGTCCGCTTGTCAGCCCGGCTCGTTGTTGCTGTGATTGACTTTGGCTAAATAGTCCATGTGGCCATAAAAAGCTACCCAACAATCCTGCAGCACTCGTTGCCCAACGATGCGTAGCTGCTACATAAAGACAGCGCATTGAATTGGATGTGGATTCGTGGATGAGGATGTGGAGGAGTGCTTTCATTTCATGCTACCGGAATGCATACCATTAACATGTTTGGCATTCTAATTTGCATAAGAGTGGTTCGGCTCAAGGTGCATGCATTCAGCTGATGTTAAGGATGTGTGAACCGGTTCGTAAATTATGCCAAGAATTTGTATGCATTAGAATTTTGTTAACTACTAAATTGGTATCTTGATTTGTCTAATAAAAACTTTCAATTATTCTGAGATTGGGAACATCTCATGAACTTGGTCGCAATAGTGATGAAGTAGTTAATAAAAATGATTTAATCTAGCGGGCTTAAGCTCAATTCAAATGTTTTCTAACTTAAAGTTTATCTAAATTGTCAAACTTATTGTTCTGACTGTCGTTATTATACCTACTATGTAGTGGGTATGATAATTTGTTCATCAATTATAATATCGAGAAGTAAAAACCCATTTTATTGGCATATGGCGCTGATAAATTACTATTAAACAAACTTTAATAATATATTATTTATTATAATAGTGTATTATGTGGCAAAATATATTATACCAGTGGTTTTTCGTATCTGATAATATTGTCTTATAAATAAACAATAAACTTATTCTTTTAGTCTAAATCCTAGTTTACCTTCAAAGTCATCTGATTTATTGTATATATCTTAGTATTTATATTAAGTAGTATCATACCAAACTTAATCATTTTGATTTGAAAGAAACTGAACCAATTTCCATTTCGCTTGAAATCGGTTCGCTCGTCTGAAAATCCGTTTTATATAAAAGCCAATTTTCAGTCTTAGCCGAGCGTTTGCCATTAATGTTCTTTATTTTTATGAGGCTTGAAAGAATTTTTAATTTTCATAAGAGTTACATCATGGTAAAAAAAAAGGCCAGGGGAGACGACACCCAGATGCATGCAACATAGCTTAATTTTTATTGCTACAGTCAAAGCCCACTCACGAAGTGCTGAAGCTGCCCCCTAAAAAACCCTTACAGCCATCTACTTGCCCCTACATCTCCCCGCCCTTTTTACCCTCTTTCTCACTGTGTGTGTGTGTGTGTGAGAGAGAGAGTGTGTGTGGGTAGCTTATGTTAATGTTTTGCCAGCTTGCCAACAATTTTAATGAAAGTTGCTTGCCATAAATTTTAATCAAGTTCTTCTTTGGCCGTTTCGTGGATTTTCACCTTGAAACGAATGGAAGCGAGTGTATTTCGTATACGAATGGATGTATGTACTATATACATATTCAAATATTTCGATTATTTAAAATGCAGTGGCATTTAATGGGTGTTTGAATGGTTCAACGGTTACTAAACAACAACAATCGTTTGCTGTGAAGCGCAACAAGCGTAATAAATGTGCAGCAGCAACATGCCAAAAAGTATGCAATAAATTTAACAACAATCAACTTTGATGCATGTAGGTGAACAACGGCCAACAACAACAATAAAGAAATATGCAAATAAAATAAAAAAAATATATATATACAAATAGAAATAAATATAAAAGAACAACTGAAACGTTGCACAGTAAAAACCGCGCCGCAATCATCTAGCAGCATGCATCATTTTTAGTTGTTCTCTTCCCTTTCTTTTTTATATTATTTTATTTATTTTATTTTCCTCTCTTGCCCTTTACTCAGCCATTTCGGTATTTCGCTGTTTCCACAAAGCAACAGAAACACATATAATAAACACGAGTGGACTATACGATATTTTGCAACATTTAGCACGGCTCGACATTTCTACAATTTATATAGTACATCTACTTCCTGCCGGGAGGGAGGGGAGTGGCGAAAAGGAGGTGTGGCGAAAATACGAGTCATTAAAATGATTCACTCAACTGTAGTCTGTGTGTCGCCTCGTATTATTGCAGTTCTTTCGCTGTGGTTTATTTTTTTCCCGTATTTTATTCGACTGCTGAAAGGCAGCGAAGCAAAACAGAAAACATTTTCATTAATTGGCCAACATCACACTCATATCTGGCCAAAATTTGCAGCTATGTATTCTTTATTTGCATTATCTGCAGCTCTTCACTTATTCGCCACAGTTATTTATTTATATATAAACTGAGGAAAATCAAATAATAAATACTGGTAGAAAAAATCCATATCTATTTACGAATATAATTGACCTACAAAAATGTTATTCAAAGTGTTTTCAAGAGAAATTGAGAAACAATTGAGAACATATAACTCTGTTCATGTCAGTAAAACTAAATTAGGCAAGAAACATCTCTGCGCTAATAACGAGTATAGTATATTCTATTATATACATATTTTTGACGCATTTCCGGCTATAACCACTAATTAAAGTTAACGTTAATTGCGATACAATAACTTCGCACACAACTTGTGTAAAGAAACATATATTTCCTTTATATTGCTCGTCTGGTAGTTAAACTTCTGATAAAATGGCAAAATTTACGTTTCCAAGTTTCAATATATTCCATAAAATTTAAAAGCAATAAATAAAATGTAATAATATAACAACTGAAATCCAATCTCAATACAATGTGTATGAATAAACGAAGCGACAATTTTTATCGCCCAAATACTATGTGATCTATAAATAATGAAGCGATTTAAATCTGAAAATATTTCATACTATGAAATGGTGCAAATGAATAGTTGCCATATATCATTCATATTTGATACCCCGACTGTTTATTGACTCACAAATATTCGTATTCATACAAGTGTGTGTGAGTCTGAATATGAAAATTTAAAATTGTGGCAGCTGATTAATTGGGGCGTATCCGTGCGTAAATTGAATAATCAACGTTAGATGATTAATTCAGCATGAATTGAATATATGCTGTTGCATATATTAATATTGATTAGAAATTTGGGAAATAATGTTATCAAATTGGAAACATAATACAACAATGTATTAGCTGTGATTTTGTAACTTCTATATAAAACTATACCCTGTACGATGAGAAGAAGATGTAAGTCATACTTTGGGTACTTAGCGATCTCAAAAATAACAGCTTAGAGATACAATAGACTGAGCAGCATAATAATAATAAGAATATTACCGTTCTTCCCTTAAATTTAATGACTAATTGGCAAAAACAATCACACAGTCGTTTCACATTGAGTCATAACTTTATGGGCCAAAACTGTTGATTTAAAAGCGACAATTTATATGCATTTTGGCAGAGTATTATGGATTGTCTTATAGTCTCATATTCTCCAATGTTATGACAGCTGAATTAGCCTCGTAGTACATATTTCATTGTTTATTGGTCATATAAATATAATGCGAAGGCTTCAACACTTTATGACACTTTATAGATATATTTGTGTGTGTGTGTGTGTGTGTTCATTCACATTAGCTTAATATGCCGGAAAAGTGCGCTCGAT
The DNA here is from genome assembly GCA_958299025.2 of Drosophila histrio. Classification (NCBI taxonomy): domain Eukaryota; kingdom Metazoa; phylum Arthropoda; class Insecta; order Diptera; family Drosophilidae; genus Drosophila; species Drosophila histrio. Next base: position 22,634,203 of record OY282580.2, read on the forward strand.
ATTTAATAGACCTGAGGCAGATTGCCAATGCGTGCAACAACAACGTCTGTCATAACTTTTATACGACCTTTAAAATCATATAAAAATTGTGTTAATTTTCATGTGTTGCGCCTTCCCCATGTCACCAGAGCCAGCAGCACACATAAAAAGAAGGTAAATTCTGGCCATTTTATGAGCCAATGAGTATAATGTGGGTTTCGGCCGTTAAAGCTAAGCTACAAAACAGACAACAGACAGGAGACAAGACCAAAACACACTTTGACTTTTAAATTTATTGATAAATCTAAGATCTTAAGGCTACTCACATATGCCACGTCTACCCAAAAAGAGTTCATAAAATCTGTTAAAAGACATTATTAAAGCTTTCTGTCACTCTTAACAATGGAGTTACAAATAAGCAATTTGAATTGCGGACATAACTTATTTAATAGTTTTTTAAAGATATATGATTTAGTTACTTAAAAATATGAGATCGCAAATACGAGTTATGAAGAGTAAGAAAAGAAAAGGAAACCTGCAAACAATTATCTTTGTATTTGTCAATATCTTATATATACTATTTATTCATACTAATGTGTACAGGGTATAACTATTACCTTAACGTCCCTAGTCAAAACTTCAATTAGTGTCGAAGTATAATTGCATTGCTCTTAGAACTGTGTCCTTTTCAGCGAAGTTTAATTAATAAACTGTTATATATATATCTCATTGTTAATATTTAAAAGAATTATCACTCAATGTTTTAATAGAAATCAACGAAAAAATTTTATTTTATAATTTGTATCTTATAAATAAATTGGTTGTCAAGTATAACTTTAATTTCAATTTTATTCTATCGTCTCTATATTCATAAACTTAATTCTTAACTCGTTCTATTATTTCTATTTATATTACTTATGTTTACATTTCTGTACATTTTGTTTAAGATATCGCCTGAACACTCTTAAACTTTATTTTCTATTGCTTTTCATTAAATCATTTTTCGAACTGGTTTCAACTGCTTTGCCTGTATTCTAATGGCATCCACACTCCTTGGCCACCGCCTTTTGGTACTTGGTTAAATCGATAATGTCCTCATTTAGATATCTGAGTATGGTTATCGCACCCAACACAGTGGGCACACAGCAGGGTTTGGGCAGATGCGGTTGCTTCAGTTGCATCAGGGTTTGAACAATCGCATGATTCGTGGCATTCATTTTGGTGCCGAGAGGAAAATTACAGCCGCCGCCACAGAAGTATGCCTCAAACTTCTTGGGTGCTATGACCCAGTTGTGCATTTGCAGCTCCTTGAAGTCGACAGTGAAGTTAAGACGTTCACAGGACTGCGGCGGCTTGTACATATCCGGCGGAGGTGGTGCCGGGTGGTGTCCACTTGGCAATGCAGTCTTACGCTTGTTCAGCTCTCGTTTGTATCGCAGCTTTTGTACCTTGACCAGCAGCTCGGGTCCATTGAAGTAACCGACAATGAAAGGTTCTAGGTTGGAGCGTGCTGCTGCTTGTGGCGCCACCAAACCAGCACCCCGGGCACTTAACTGTGCCACATCCACAGAGATGCGCAGCTCGTGACGCTGCGACGATTGAAGGCTCTTCTGTTTCAACCAGGAACGCAGTGTCTGCGTCAGATTAAACTCCAACCAGCCCTTAAAATTCGTCGTGGTATTCACAGAGTTCAGTATGCGATAAACTGGCTCATCGTCAACCAATCCCTGATGACTGTAGATTCTCCTGTAAATGGACACTGTGAAGTTTTTTCTCAGCTGTCGCTGACTGGGCAGCTTATAGATACGCAACATGGATTGAACTAGCATCAGATCGTCGGGCACATCATTTGTATTGAAGGTTATATGCATATCCATATCATTGCCCTGCTCGGACTGCGACTTCTCGCGACTGCAGAAAGTTAAGATACTATTGCAGTTGGCAATCTCCTGACGATCCTCGCTCGTAACCAAAATATCATCGTCCACGGAACGTTTGTGCCGTTGATGCAACACCTCTGGTGGCTCCTGTTCCTCGTTTATTTCATTGTACACCTCCAGCAAGAACTTAGAGGCCGAATTGTGAAGAGTTGGGTGTGCCATACGCCTGGTCCTATCACCCAAGTCCAACAGATCGACCATCTCTAATTGTTCACTTAGCGCTGGCGATTCCATGTGTGTGTTTACCGTCAAGTATGTGGTACCTTGAACGCTCAAGAAACTGAAGAGGAGTAGTGATAAGAACAACATCATAGTGTTTACTGTCCAGTAGCTAATAAGTAACTGAGTTGACTCCTTGAGGATACTGTTTCTTTTATAGGTGAGCAGGTAATCCAAAAGAGAGCATCTATAGGTGTAACTATGGGTATTCCCTAGTATATCAGGTCAATCGCACGTCCAAATTGTGACCTGTTAGGGGTAAAGTGTTAAAGGTCTTTATCCTTGACTGTCCACTTGAAGAATTTACCACCATAGAGACATATTCATCTACCTAACCTTAATGTAGGTACAGAGCTTCTATCTAATCCGAATTTACTTTTCTTAACCATACGAACAGGGTAGAAGTATTATACAAATTTTAAATAGGACCTTTAATTATATTTTATTTAATTTTAATATTTCAATGTCTTATGCAAAAATAACAGTTTTTTAGAAATATTTACAAACAAATTGCACAATTTAATTGTGGTTTTAGGACTGATTTAATAAATGTTAATTTTAATCAGCAATGTTGATGGATATTATAGAAATCTATAACAATTACTTCCAAGACAATTATTTCCAATTTATTTTTCAATCTCTCTCTTTCTCTGTCTTTCAGGCATACTGCAAATCAACAACAGTCGCGAAGAGGATCAGGGAAAATACGAATGCGTTGCAGAAAACTCCATTGGAACGGAGCACTCGAAGGCGACAAATTTGTATGTGAAAGTGCGTCGCGTTCCGCCAACTTTCTCACGTCCACCAGAGGTCATCAACGAGGTGATGTTGGGTTCAAATCTTAATTTATCCTGCATTGCCGTCGGTTCACCCATGCCGGCAGTCAGATGGATGAAGGGTATGTCTGCAACTTTAATCAGCTTAAGCCTCAGTACTTACATTTCTTCTGCACAGGTGCACACGATCTGACGCCGGAGAATGACATACCAATTGGACGGAATGTGCTGCAGCTGAATAATATACAGGAGAGTGCAAATTTTACCTGTATCGCTGCCTCTTCTCTCGGCCAAATCGAAGCTGTATCTGTGGTCAAAGTGCAATGTGAGTAAAGCATCAAAATATTTTCCAATCAAACCGATACAGAGAAAGAGAGAAAACATCACTACAATTTTAGTTCGAATGATATCACAATAAATACTAATTATTTTCTGAAATCGATACTTGAAATAAGTATGAAATACTGAAAATAAGCATGCAATTTCTTAAACCAAGTACATACTATCCAAGGAAACTCATTTCATTAGTTCGGAACTCGGGTTTCACAGCGAATAGAATCAGATAAAAAGTTAATATCTTAAATCAAGATTTTAAAATCATAAATGATTATTAAAATACTACAAAATTTCAGACTTAAGAAATCGTACATAATATATGGTTTAGATTCTCGAATTTAGTCATATTCAATGTCCCTTTTATTGTTAAAACACTAAGTTACTAAAATACTTACATTTTTCGAAGAAGTCGTACTTGAAATATGTCGAGATTCTCAATATCCATCTTAGGAAGATATCAAATTTGAACTGTGGAGATTTAAGTAAAAAAATACTTTATATTTTTCCTGTATTTAACATATATTATCCATCTTTAATGCAGCCCTGCCCACGGCTCCGACGGACGTGCAAATCTCTGAGGTGACCGCCACATCAGTGCGTCTGGAATGGTCGTACAAGGGTCCCGAAGATCTGCAATACTATGTCATCCAGTACAAGCCAAAGAATGCGAATCAGGCCTTCAGCGAAATAAGCGGCATCATCACCATGTACTACGTGGTTCGTGCCCTCAGCCCCTACACGGAATACGAGTTCTATGTGATTGCCGTTAACAATATTGGACGCGGTCCGCCCTCGGCGCCGGCGACTTGTACCACCGGTGAGACAAGTGAGTAGCTCCAAACTGCGATAAGAAAAACACACACACATCGACCGACAAACAAAACCACCAACAACAATCCATTCCAAGATAAACCCACTAACTGCTCTCCATATACATTTTCTCTATATATTCTCATATTCTCTCACATGCCGCTGCCTCGGAAAAAAGGATTTTTTCAAGTTTTTCTTTTTTTTTTGTGCAATTTGATTTTATTTTTTGTGGATTTCTTTGCCGGTTTTATGTAAAGTGCGCTACTAACCCGTTCTCGTAATGCCTTTTCTTTCTCTCCCCCAAAAACTCTTGCTCTCGCTTTCTCACCGCTCTGCTTCTTAGGTGATTTCTCATTTGGTGGCACAAGTAAGTATCCTTAGAGCCTTTTCTTTGGCGGCAAACAAAATTTGATGGCCAAAACAATTTCAATAACAATTCTTGAGCAGCATTCACATAACATTATACCAATCCTCCTCTGTACTCCTTTCCCGTCTCCCTTCCACCTTCCATGCCGAAAATCTTGGCTAAGAGAACAGCTTCTAGCTGGTAGAATCAAAGGTAAATGCAATGTTTAAAACCCGTTGCATACGCAGCTGCGTCTCATAGCGAGCACTGTGGGAACTTGTCCCATTATTTTAGCATTAATTATTAAGTGAAGAACGAATTTAGATATTTTGGTCTAGTTTTTTGTATTTGGCTTAAGGAAATTGAGCTGTAAAAATGGGCTTGGATCTGCCTTTATTATTAGATTTAAAATAAGACAACTATATCATATAGATATAAAAGGAACAATCAGACAAGAAAAGCTTGTTGTTTGACAAGATATTTGTACTAAACTCACCATGATATTTGGTCAGCATTGGACTACCATATTTCGACTCTGATGGATTAACTTTGTAGCTCTATACAACTTTATTTTAAATTTACAATTCAATCTACAATTCACACACAAAAACACATGGTGCAAATCTCTCTGAATAGACTTCATTTCTTCTAAACCATTTATTTATTTATTTCCTTCTAACAATTTAAAGTTGAATGTTATCAGCAAGTGTTTCTATGTAACATAAGCTGTGTTTAACATGTTATAACTTAACAGTGACACGCTCTGTTAAAATTTCTTGTCCGAAAACTTTACAGATTGATGTATTTCTTGTATTATTTTGTATTATATTGTCGTTATAAAATAGATATTTTAACAAACTCTCGCAAAATGTGTTTATTTCAAAGAAATAGGGAAACGTCTCCATAGTGCATAGCTAGTCTGCTAACGTATTTGCGAGTGTGTGTGTGGGTGTGTGTAAACAGGCAGCTGCCACAAGCTCCACCGCCCACTTATGCCTCCTGCTGCCACACAATGTGGCAGGCAACGCATAAAGTTTGCATTGTTATGCGTTCGTATGAATGCGCATCAATGTCCTCGTATGGTTACGACTGCGTCTGTCTCTATACCTCTCTTTCTCTATCTACTGTATCTCTCTCTCTCCCTCTGCTTCTATCTCTGGGCTTGTGCGTACGCCAATGTGTATATGCAACGCTGTTTTAGCCATCGCAAGTGCGCGTACTGCGTCCTTTTTTATTCTCTGTAACTTGTCGTATAAAAGTTGAAAACTTTTATTGCCGCAATTATGCTTATCGCTTGCCCAATATCGTTTCGAAATATTATTTCGATAGCAATTGCAACAGAAAAAGAAACTAGCAATAGTCGAGCAACAGCAGCTCGGCAATGACACGTGTCACTTTAGGTTTTGGATTGGGATTCGTTTCGATTTGATTCTAGCTTAGGTAGCAGCTGACACAGAGCTATTTATGACCTTTAACGAGAGGAGCAACAATCGATTGTCATAAACACGAGTCGGTATAATGAGACACCAGGGTTGGATAACAATGGCAGATGTTAAGTACGATTCTTTTTAGCGAGGTAAATCAGAATCAGGTGACAAATTCTTATGTAGCTTAAAGATTAGAGGAGTAACTTAACGAAAAGTGTTACCTGAAAATTGCTTGAATCTTAGGTAAAAAGTATTGATGTAACTCTATTTCAGATCTTTTTGTTCGGTTTTCAGTTCGGCACTGAACCGTTTTTATTAAAGAAATTAGTTTTTAGTTTCAGGTTAACTAAGTATTGCAGTGTTTCAGCTGTTTTATAGCTAGACTAAGATATACTATTGTATTTTCAAAAGATACAAATTTTAGAGAAATGCTATTAGGTAGAAACCTTGCAATTTAAGAAATGATTTGACCATCAGATTTGCCAGATTACTTTAATATACTTATTATATATATACATTTATTCTCAGTGAAAATATATTACGGAAAACACAGAGTGTTTGCGGGAAATATAGAGGAAATAAGATTGTGCTAAGGCTAAATCCATTTTGTCAATTGAGAATATGTTACGGATGATTCAAAATTGTAAGCAAAGATTTTAAAATACAGAGATGCCGGAGAAATACAACCATTCGCTGTCTATGGCCAGTTTACGTTAAATTAATGAGTCTTCATTAATTTTTACGAATTGTTAATAATTTTTTAGCTATTTCCAGCTACTTCAAAAAGAACAAAATTAATTTCCATTAAATATCGAAAATTGTTGTTATATTTAGCGACCTTTTTACTTTGTGAAATTAGTTACTAGCCGACTCGAGGTCAATTTATTGTCGGTATACAATATACAACAAAACACATGAATACTTGCCATACTTGCTATACAATTCTTTCACAAGATGTCAATCTCCCTCATCAGAAACATTTGAGCTAGCTTACCCAACGATCCAAGCTTGTTCTCTATGCTGTGCTGCTAGAACCAGTTGAGAATTCTAAGGAAGCTACGAATATTTCAGGTTTATTTGTTGTCTTTTGTTGCATTTGTACCAAAATTGGAACATTTTTTAAGCGTTGGCACTCTTGATCAATATTTTTAAAAATATCCAGTTCTTGTAGCTAATAAGTTTATTATTATTTGTCTCTACTTACACAATGTATTGAAAGCATTATTTTATTTAGTACGCATAAAAAATTGATGCCCTCTTTTTGAAAACGAAATATTTTTCCCCAAAATTGTGGTACAAAATATTTTGTTAAGTGGCGTGCAGCATGAAAATTAGAAACTTGGCGCTGAAGTTGCTGCTATCTTGTATTCCAATTTGGCTGTAATACGTGTAATATGGTCTAATACATTTAACTTTAATGCGCATTCACACAAACTAACATACACACACACACACATTTGCAAGTGTGTTGGCAACTCTTTAACAGCTCCTTTCGTCATGTAATAGGTCAAAGGGCCTAGGGATGTGAATGTGTGCGTGTGTTGGTGTGTTGGTGTGTGGGTGTGTGGGTGTTCATGTGTGTGTAGGAGGCTGCTAAGAATTTAGTGCTATAAGCTGTAGGCGTGAGGATGGCATGCAAGGGATACATATTAATGGAGCGTATCCGTATGTAATGTATATGCTCTTAAATGCAGCTTACGTGACGCTGCCACACGACGCACATAGCCAAGGAGCTGGTAGGATAACTGGCAGGCAGGAGATGATCGGAGATGGGGGCGAGAACATCCTGGCCAGACAGCCGCTGCCTGGCAAAGCTATTGCAATTTTTGGAGTGCCCATGTGCTGCATGCAAATCTTAGCCCAGAACTGGCAAATGGCAACCGGGTTCTATCCGGCAATAGCTTCGTGCCACACACACACACACACACACAAATACACACAGACAGACACACACAATTACACACTTGTGTAACAGATGAGATGCTTGCGATATAAATTGTGGGTAAAACGCTGCAGTGGCACATGTAGATATTGCAGTAAAATTGTGAGAATTGGAATTTATTGATTGGCCATTAACCAATTGGGGAGAGCACAAGAAAAGGAAGTTCCTCCGCCTCCCCCTACCCCTCCCGCTCCCCTTTGATCCCCTTATCATCCCCTTATGGCTTAACTGAACTGACTCGAAACTCATGACGCTTGTCAGCAATTGAGGCGATCAAATACTGTTCCCACTAATTAGCAGTGGTTCCTCTTGCTTCCACTAATCCTCTTTCATCTCCACCCGCCCCCCTGCTTTATCCTCTTTCTGCACAATCTGCTGCCCAACAAATTCACGCCTCGCAAATGCATTTCAGCCATGTTCGAATGCGGTTAATACATTGGCTAGACTACAAAATGCCCTTTAGAGAGAAATATTGAACAGAGCTTAGGGCTCAATCATTCAACTAATAAATCTAACTAATAAGTCATCCATATAAAATAGAAAATATAGATATGTTCTCTTATTATTAGAAAGAGTACTATTTAAACTTCTAACTTGTTCTAAAATAAGAATAATTATCAAAAGCAAGCTAAATAAAAAATAAAACAATTACATGGCTAAATTAACATACAAATTAAAGCTGAATTTCTTATTCTCTCAGTAAATTGTATAAAAATCTAGAAATCTAGTCTTTCTTAAGTAAACTCTTAAAATATCTTTCTGACTTTAATTTAACTCCCTTTCTCTAGGTGTATGCTGAGCAAATCAAGATTTTAGATAGTTTATGAAGTTAATGGGGCAAACAATTTCCAATTCTGTGATCTCGCCAATATGCCGTTTTACACTTCATTTGAAGGGTGTGAAAATTGTGTAGCTATTGCATATGCCGGGCCCATGTATAATGTTGGACTAGACAGATAGACAGTAGAAATATTTAACAGTGTGATAGGAAGGGAAGAGGAAATGGAGAAGCTATTGGGCTGATTTTAAGTTCGTTTTCGCATTGTTTTGCGAACAACAAAATTCAGTTAATGTGTGTGTTGTGTTGTGTGTTGTTTTGTGAATGCGAATGCGAATGCGAATGCTGCAGCACACATTATAAATGCAAAATTCGCACTATAATGCGCCGGACTTGATGTAGAAAGAAGCACAGCCAAAAATTGTTCACAATGACGAGAACTGCGAACGGACATGCATTCAGCAAAAGTTTATAGGCAGTACCCAGGAATTGTGATGGATGATTGTTTGTATTTCAAAACATTTGTGCGGCGTCCCTAATACCGTTGGTTTTAATCCCCCATCTCACATGCTCTCTCCAACCCCATCTGCCCTACCCTGTCCTGACCCTGTCTTCCTGGCCCGTACTGTCGCTGTATTTGATTTAAAACCCTGACTATTGCCAAAATGCCGAAATTCATTTAACAAAATTGCATATGCATGACTGACACTGAGCGCAGAGTATACAAAAAAAGGGAGAAAAGCGGCAAAAAGAGGGCTTACGAGTCAGTATTTAAAGTGCATTTGATTGTAAATGATCGAAAAACTATTGTGAGTTATTCCACGTACAAAATCAGAACATTCAATGTAAAAGAATAAATTGCTTCAGCCCCCATATGCAGTTATAGATATTGATTGATCCAACTAATTAAAAACCAACAATAACAAAAGAGAAATTGGTTTATATTTAAGGATTTGTTAAAATAGTTATCAAATTGTTTGATTTTAATATAGTTAGACGAGTTTACTTGAACTAAGGCTCTTAATGGTATTGACAAAAGGTATTTTAATAAGGCGTTAGAGTTTTATATAGGAAAGACATATTGAAACCCAAAGATATATTTATTAAAAGTATTAAAGTTACAGAAAAGTGGTTTATAAAGAAGCAGAACTTCTGGCTAGCACACGATTTAATAGTATTATTATATTTACTTAAAGAATAAATTCGATTTTTATGATATATTAGAATTTTTCATTGTTCGGATTATTTAGTATCAAACAAATTGTCAGAGAATGATAATTATTATATAGCTTAAGAACTCAATAGGAATATTCAAGCATTTAAATCGGAAATAAATGTTATGCGTATGAAACAATGGAAAAATCTCAAAAAAATACAATGAATAGTATATTATATTGAATCATATATATATATTGTACTCCTTTATGTTAAGTTAGCCAATGATCAGTTAATCATGGTTTGATTGGTACAGCCACAGCACATCAGATGTAATATTTCATGAGCTAAAAAGGAAATTGATAATTTGTTAATTCGGTACTTACTTGCTATCGAATATAATTGCTATTCATATATGAACTTTGTTCACAATTATTAAAATTCCTCAAGAGCCAAATGTATTGAAGAGTAATTTGTAAATTTGAAACTTAATATTCGCATAGCTTTATCACAGCTGTTAATTGTTATAAACAATTTGAGAAATTCCTTGGAAATACTTTCTTTATGCTAACAATGCTAATAGTCTCTTACTCTTTCTATCTCTACATTTATGCTTCTCTCTATAACTTACCGTCTCACTCTATATATCTCTGTCTGTGTTTCTCTTTCAGAAATGGAAAGTGCACCACGTAATGTGCAAGTGCGCCCGTTGAGCTCATCCACGATGATTATTACTTGGGAGGCGCCAGAGACGCCCAATGGACAAGTGACCGTAAGTACCTGGCATCAAGTACGCATATTAAACAACATCCTATACACAAACTCCAACAACGACAACGACAACGACATCGACTCCGACATCGACTCCGACTCCAGGCCAAGTCAAGGGTCGACACTTTGTCACATGGAGAGGCCGAATGACGTTAGCCATGTTTGTCAGCATTAAGAAAGGAGAGGAGAGCAATTCAAGCCAAAGAGCAAAACGTTTAAATGCAAATGTGCGAATGAAATCAAAGCCACACAGTTAGCCAGTTTACTTCAAACCATCCCATTCAGCCTGCCTGCTCCTTTAGTCTAACTGCCAGGCCGCCTGTGGAGCACATTGATCGAGCAAAGTGCTATGCCGCAATTGTTGTGGTCTCCATTGTTGTGCGTCGTCGTTTGCTTCGTGTTGCAGCTGCAAACTGTTCTCACCGCAATGCCAAAATTATAAAGTTCGCAAATCTGAGACCACAAAACCATATTTCATTTCTGGTTATCAGCTTCCCAATTTAAAACAGTTTATGGCCAAACGATTGTGTTGTTACCTCAGCACACAGACGGTGAATTTAAATTCATTTTTGAATCAAAAGATTGTGGTTAATAATCCTTTGATAAAATTAATGATGTTATGATAACAATATAACAACACTATTAACTAAAGAGTATGGCTTATGTATGCAGTATAATATTAAATTGATTATCTGAAGGTCCTTATTGTGGTAACCATTCTCTATTTATTTCGTACTCCTTCGAGGTTATTTGGTTATTGTCAACAGCATAGTGATTCATATTTATACGCTTTAAAGGCAGCGATTTATTTATCGTTTTATCGACTTTACTCTTCCAAAAACATTTGGTTCTTGTTCGTATATCACTGCGAACTGCATTCCGCGCTAGTGACGAAAGCAGACCCCAAAAACTCATTTTACTTAAATCTTTCGAAGAAGATCTCCTCTATTTATATTTTTACTACTTTCCTTTTTGTTTGTCTGTTTTATTTGTCTAGCTTAAAAGTTTCTCTTGAGTGAGAATATATATTTTTCATAGGGAAGAAAACGGAAACTGATCCGGGAAATATGAGCCGAAATTAATACGTTTCCGATACATTTCTCAAATAGTTTTTTGTTGTTTTCTGTATGTATATAATATTGCATTATAATATAAATTTAGTTGAATTTCAAGTATAGAATATTAGTATTTTCCCTGACTTTTCGTCATTCTGCTATGTATCTCATACGTAAACGTTTCAGCTGTTTGCAATGAATGAACATTTTCTTGTGTGTTGCAAACAGACTGCAATTCTCATACTTCTCCAAATTTTAATTTTCCTCAGGGCTACAAGGTGTACTACACGACCAATTCGAATCAACCGGAGGCCTCTTGGAATTCTCGAATGATTGACAATAGCGAATTGACAACCGTATCGGAGCTAACACCTCATGCCATTTACACAGTCCGTATTCAGGCGTACACCTCAATGGGGGCCGGTCCTATGTCCACTCCGGTTCAGGTGAAGACACAGCAAGGTGAGTGACATTGCACCAAAATTGATTGCCCAATCAAACCCAATTACTTGTCACATACAAACAAACACTCTAACACTCTGACACACACACACACACACGGTGTTAGATATCAAATGTCAAATGTGAAATGCATCGCTGGGAGCGCACTAAAACATGGACAATTTAATTGATCGGAGATTATACCACTTATTTAATTATAATTTGAAATGAGCGTAACGTGTGTATACAGTCACTTAAGAATATTATTAATCGGCTTTAACTAGCTGGCAGCGTTATTACAATAAACGCAACTCTTAAATAATTAATTATTCATTTCAACAATCTTCATATTTATTACTATCAGCGATAATTGTTAAGTTTATCTATAAACGATGACTTATGATCTATTTCATCCTATAGCCAAAACACATTCTTTTCACATATCTTAATAAATTTGCCATTGACTAGACAAACTTTACACATACCAGTTTTCTCTTGGATAATAACCATTTATTCCATTTACTTGAGAATTTCAACCCACTTATAGTCAGTTATAGATGAGTGCGTGTTTGCAACTGTGCCTGTGCATGCAGCAAATATTCATTAAGTTTGACTGCTGAAGCAATTGCATTTGCTGTACTTTGATATGCAGCTTTGTGGCCAAGTGGGGCCATAACATGCTAAGGGGTGAAAAGGGGTGAAAAGGGTTGAAACAGCAGTTGAAACGAGGTGTGTGAGGTGTACTGTGCTGGTGTGCTGTGATGCGGCCAACAGTTTATGGTCTGACTTTAAATTTGTTGCATTTGCCGTATTTGTTGTACTTGTAGCGGTTGCCTAATGCGCTTAGCTTTATTTGTGCCAACTCCTGGCCGACTGACGGAGGGTCCTTTGTGTAGCTCGGGATTACTTAGATTTGCATTGCAAAATTGCAACTGCAAAACTATTCAAATTTCAAGTGCAAATATTAAATTAAAAAAAAGTATTTATATATATATATATATACAGGAACGAGATGCAGTTAAGACTTTTATCAGATTATACAAGATTTTATGCAAAGACTCAAATGAAATGTTGGGCGATATTTATCAAAAATCAATTGAATACGAGCTTAGTATTCGTCAACCAGAATAAATCTATTATTTAAATGTTAGAAATCAATGACATAATAAATATAACATTTAATCTTATTATAGGTATTATTTTATTATAGATTTTCGTTTATTGACCATAAAATAGCAATTGTAATTCACAAATGATTTATATTTGGTAGAAATTTTAAACTGAATTTATTTAGCTGTCTAATTTTTAGGCAGAACGCATCTGTAGACATATATATAATATATATGTATAATAATATTATAATACTCTAATATTGATCTTTATACAATATTAGAGTATAAGCTCAAAGTTCTTTAATGGATTTTAATACTAACGCTGTTAGTTTAAAGATTTTTATTTCTCTGAGTTTAAGTCCAGTGTTCTCTCTAATGAACAAGATATTTAACAAGCTTCAACAATATTTTAAATTTGACTACCTTACACTTTGCTCAATGAATTCCCGGACTAACATATTTAAACACTTTCTTTTTTCTCATAACTAAATTTTATCTATCGACATAGTTTCCAGCTTAGGTGATACATTCAATCTACGTTTGTCTAACTTTTCAATACCCATTTTAAAAAACGATGAAACCTTGATTACAAAATAAACTACAGTTGCGGCAATTGCTTCCTCATTAGAACAATACCCTTTTCCTTGGAGCTTTGTATATCCTGTGCTTATTAAAAATTGACAAAAAAGGTTATAATGAATTGGTGCAAATGTATATAACAGGCAGGAGGCATCTCCGACCCAATAAATATCAATAGCCAAGTCGTTTGATCCCAGTCCGTCTGTCTTGCTTTCCGTCTGTCTTGCTGTCCGTCTGTCTTGCTGTCCGTCTGTCTATCCGTCCTTCCGTCTGTATTAAGGCGTCTATCTCAGCAACTATAAGAGCTTGACACTTCAAATTTGGAATATAGGTTCTGGAATACCATACGCAGATCAAGTTTATTTTCAATTTTTAAAATCTAAAAAGTATATCAAAAGTATCTTATGCAATTTTCCAACACTTTAAAACTGTTTTCTGATGCTTAGGTGATTAAAAATAATTTGGTTTATTATCTACTCTATCAGCAAGATCCACTCTAATTACAAATACATTAATATCATCATTATGCAAACGAGTTATACTTATATATTATGAAGAAAATTGAGAATATCGCTCTGCATTTCAAGCCACAATACAATAATAATAGATTTTCTCTAGGGGCATATAAATCAGTTAAAAACGAAACTAGTTGCTTTTGTTAGACCAATGGAATTTGGTCAAAATGTGGACAGGTCTTTCGTTCTAGCGATACAAACACACACAAATTTGAATATATTCACCAAAATTCCATTTGGACCCAAGTACGTGTTTACGTGTGTGCGTGAGTGCGTGAGTGTATCTGAATCATCATATCAGAATTGGCATATATAAATAAATGCCACATTGATTTGTTTGTATTTTATTTAATTTCCGTAATTTCCGTTTCATTATTACCAAACCAACCAAAACCGAAACCAAATATATGCGCACGTGGATGGATGCTCCTGGGTATCACACTGACACTGTCTGTGTTTCTGCTTATGTTTGTCTGTGTGTGTGTGTGGTGTACAGGTGTGCCATCACAACCGAGCAATTTCCGGGCCACTGATATCGGCGAGACCGCAGTCACATTGCAATGGTCCAAGCCGACGCATTCCAGCGAGAATATTGTCCATTATGAGCTCTATTGGAATGATACATACGCCAATCAGGATCATCACAAGTGAGTTAACAATTAGCTAATTCAATATACAAATATATATAAACAACAAAAATACAATTAACTAATATCTGTCATACACAATTTACAGGCGCATCTCGAACTCTGAATCCTATACGCTTGATGGTTTGTATCCTGATACCCTGTACTATATATGGCTAGCAGCACGTTCGCAGCGCGGCGAGGGCGCAACCACGCCCCCAATACCAGTACGCACCAAGCAATACGGTAAGTGATTAGTCTCTTGTCTAAATACTAAGTAAGAACAACTCTATTAAGCTGTAGCAATCGTACGAGTTTCTATAGTTTAAGTACAATCCAAAAACAAAACAAAAAAAATAAAACAGAAACAAAACATATATTTAATTTTTAACTATATATATATATACATATATACCAATTATTATATATAAATATCCATATATATATATACATACATAAATATTTTAAATTCAATGCCATTGAAATGTAGTTGATTATTCGTTGAAACCCTTTTATATACAATTCTGCGTGTGTGAGTCTCTGTATGTATTGTATGTTATGGCCCTCAAAAGGAGACAGGTAAAGCTCAACGAGCATATAAAATAACGGTGTGTGTGCGTGTGTGTGTGAGTGAAAAAAGTGTGTTATGAATTGCACTATTCTGATATTAATTATAATAATTTTTATATATATATAAATATTGTATTTCAATCTGTATGATATGTGTTTGTTCTGATTTCTTGCAACTTATTAAATTAGCCGATTTTATATACGATATATTATACATATACACTGGTCTAGGCTATACTTAATTACACCTGCACAATAAACACTTAGTTAGTTTAATTAAGTTATATACCCAACATTCACATACAACAGTCTAGTTAGGCATACTATCGCATACAAATCGCAAATATACAAAACCAAACTATACACAAGCTCCAAACTATAAAGCAAACTATAATCAACAGATCACAGAATATTGCGTTTTAAATGTTTACCACAATTATTCATATTTGTTCTTATTTTAATATAATTATAATTTGTAAAAAAGGCTAAGATTGTTCAATAAAACTCGGAGAATTGTATAAAAAATAATTACAATTATTAAATTTAAATATATATTTATACTTATTTTATGCCATGTGTTTATTCTAGCTTAGGTAACATCTTTCGTTATTCACTTTAATAATATTTTGAAGCGTTCAAAGTTATTATGGAATTCAATCTTATTCATGCTTCGCAATCAGCTGTCATTAAGTTTTGTTCTCCGTTACTAATAGTCAGAGATATTTGAGATTCGTAATAGCCACTATATGTTTTTTATAAAAGATAAGCTATAAAAGTTCAATTTATAAAAGTTGGTCTGCATAAATATACAATTAGTCTATAGAAAACTTAAACTTAACTTAAATGAAAGGAATTTTACAGTTAATTTATTTAAACTTATTTTTATGATTATTTCAAAATTATATCAATAATTGTATTCGCCCAACTGTGTACTTTAAAAGTATAATGCCAAATAGAACTACAATAACTTACAATTTAATTAAAAATGTCTTCCTAAACTATCTTAAAGTTTCTTATAAATCTGTAATCTGTTGATAAAATCCCACAACTCAATAAAAACATTATGAACAGCACCACATGACAGTTACAAATTGTACAATTACAATTACAACAATATTACAACACCAGAGAAAACAGAAACAAATTTCTATGTAAAATTATTTTTGAAATGAGTTATTAGTTATGATAAGCATGAGATTGTAGTATATACTTTTACATAAAATACCAAAACTGTAGTATTTATATGCATTAACAATTTATATTTCAAGTGTTTAATTATTCAAATGATGAGAAAAGTTAAGTAAATGCAATGCAACTATTTCTAAGCATGTGTCGAAATTTTGCATGAACTGCAACTGCAACTTCAACCACAAATACCAAAATTCGTAGACAATTCTCTCAACTTCTCGACAGATCTGTGTTCGTGTTTAGTAATTGATTTTGGAACGCGAAGAGAAATGTGAAATGGAAGTGATAGAGGAAATGAATGTGGAAATATCTACCATGCATTGTTGTATCCATCACTTTTGGTTTTCATATTTGCACGTTTTGTGTATGCAAAACGCATGATTTTGCGCATAATTAAAATACTAAGTGGTTCTAGTGGTGCCTGGGGCTTAACTATTGTTTTGCGGCTTGTTGTTGAGCAATGAGAAATGAGCTTGGCATTTGTATTAAATTGACTTGACTTGTTCCTTAACTTTCAGTTTTGCAATAAATTATTTTAGCTGTTGAATACGAATTATTTCGGTTATTTTGTTTGCATCTCAACTCACCTAATATATATATATACCAATTGGTATTTTATTACTTTGCATTTAATTAGAATACTCTTTGTGCATCGTGAAACTCAATTACTCAAAATTTATATTCAACTATCAATATGATATATAACATGTCTTTATTAGTTTAAAATTTTGGTTTTTGCTCAATATTTGATGTACTTTATACTTTAAAATAGCACTTAATAAAATTCTAAAGCCACATGGTTTATGCAAATTAAATGTTTATAAAACTCATATGCCATGTGTCTGTTTTGTATGTATGTACTATATCTGTGTGTGCTGAGTGTGTGTGCGTGTGTGTGTGTGCCGTTAAATTAAGCAATATCAACTTTATGTACAATGCATGCTTGATAAATGTATTTTTCTCTTTTATTTATACTTATTATATATATATTCTTAAGAATTTATTTGTCAATCTCTCGTAGCTTTAGTATATATTTATTAGTATATACTGTATACACTATTTTCAGCTGAAAATCGTTACCAAAAAATATGCACAATTATTTCAAGAGAAGCTTCAAATGAGAACTTCGAGCTTCTTGCAATGCAAAAGCAACAACAACATTATTTGCATAAACCATTGGATTTAATTACTTATGTCTTGACTATATTTGAGTTTTATTTGATTATTTAATATACCAATTTATATACTTATGCCTATCCATTATGTCATTTATTAAACATATCGTTTTGTGCTTTCTTTCGTTACATGTTTTTTCGTTTTACAAACATTTATTTGGTTTAAACGCTAATCGCCGAACGCTATAAAACTATCAACTTAATAACCTCTAATTTTGGCTATGCAAAAAAACAAAAAACAAAAACCAAAAAATCCATCTGAACTTTCAACCAAAAAAAAAAAAACACAAAATACGTACCGTTCCCATCTATTATGTAATTAGTACCAGGTGCACCGCCACGCAATATCACGGCCATTGCGAACAGCTCGACAACGATCTCACTTAGCTGGCTGCCACCACCAGCGGAGCGCTCCAATGGGCGCATCATATACTATAAGGTGCTGTTCGTGGAGGTGGGACGCGAGGACGACGAGGCGTCCACACTTACACTGAACATGACCAAAATAGTGCTCGATGAATTGAAACGCTGGACCGAGTACAAGATCTGGGTACTCGCCGGCACCTCGGTGGGCGATGGTCCTCGCTCCCATCCGATAATAATACGCACCCAAGAGGATGGTATGTATGCCAATGACAATCTTACCTATGCGTAAGTCTTAACTCAAATCGTATTTCTTATGTTTACATTCATTCGTTTATTATTTAACATTTACCATTTACCATTAACCGTTCACATTCATATGTTACGATATTTATATCAATTATCTATTTATTTATACAGTTATTTATCACAATCAGTTCAGTTATACCTAATGTTATCTATATCTAATCTCATACTAATCAATCAAATTTTTGTACAATTTTTGAATTTTGATAACGAGCATCCAACGCAGGAGCTGCCGGAACGCAATATGGAGCGTTTTATCTCCTTTTTTTATGGTTTTGTTTCTGTTTAAATCAAAAATTTGACTTTTGTTCGTTGTGTGCGTGTTTACTGTCAGTAAATACCATATAAACATACCACATATATCATATGTATGTTCGATATGCTGCAAACATATAACTTTTTGAATGCAGCAATATTTATTTAATATCTGTTTTAACTTGTAGATCCTATTTTTTTTTTCATTTTTCCCTTTATAATGTATTGAAAAGTCCTTTCGATACGAGTATTACAATAAGTTCGTTGTCCTTAATTTGTTGCCGTTTTACAGAAAACACTCGTATCTTAAATGTCTCCAGTAAAATAAATTCAAGAAAAACTTCTATCAAACTTCAAATTCTATACGAATATGTTCTCATTGAAAATTTCGCAATAAAATAAACAGTTCAATTTCTATAGCATACTTTTTGAGTGAGCTGAGGTGTTTCCAAGTTAAACAGCCCTAGAAAATTTATTATATATAATTTTTTAATTTATGGCGGAATTTAAATGCAGAACCAGATTTACAACATTTATATTTCAAATGAAAATAACGTTTTAAATTATTTTTCATTTATATCATGTCTGCCTTTCGCCTTTTCCAATTGTTCAGCTTTATTTAAACTTTTACTTTAAGCTCATTAACTTTTTGATTTTAATCAAAAACCAAAAAACAAAAAAAAAACAAAATAAATTTTTAATTGGTAATATAAAATTGCATATTTTTTGGCGCAATTTTTGACTACTATTTTGCACTTGTATCTCTATAAAAAACAAAAAAAATTCGAAAGAACTTTTTTAGCACAACTCCTATATTGTGTTTTTGTTATTTAATTGACTCTCAATCGTCTTGATAAAAGATTAACTGCATTATCCGAATTGGAAATATATTCTAAATATATAATAAATCATATTTTTGATTATAATGCACTCAACTTTTTTGTGGTAATTTGTATAGCACCCCAAACAAATAACAAAAAAAAAAAAACGCCATGAGCTCTGTGTTTTTGTAAGCGCACCAAATATACTACTATTACTACTACTATTACTATTACTATTACTATTACTTCTACTACTACTACTACTACTACTATTATACATACACAACTATCTACTGCAAATATAATCTAACGATATTTTTGATTTTTGCAAACTTAGTTAGTTGATTGTTGTTGCTTAATTTATTCTTTTATTGTTATAGTATTTACTGTGGCTAACCGCAAGAGGACCACATTAAATATTAAATTGATTTATTTACATAATTAAATTTATGCAATTATAAATGTAAACATAACACCCAACAGGCCTGAGAAGGCCATAGTTGCCCAAAGCCCACCTCCACTTACCCCGAACCTCCTGCTTTGCCGCCCTTTTTGTTGTTGTGTACTTTTGGCAAATAATGCAAACATTCATTGCATTTATTTATATATTTCATATAATTTTATATGCTTGGAGTGGGAGAGTTTTACAAGTTTACCTAGCAGTATGTAACACCTTTGTTCGAAGTATTGCAAATGTATAACAGATATATGGGAGTTCAAGAGATCGTATAGCATTCATAAAAACTATATATCGACAACTTGGTTTTGTTTTGGAAAACTTTATCAACTTACAGATGTTTTAATCAAAAGCAGCAAATCTTAGTTACAGTATATTCCACAAATTCTATTTTTATTTCATTGTATTGGAACTATTGTATTGCTTCCCAATTAAATTGGACACATAGTTGCTGTATAAGCTGTCGTCTATTATTATTTTTAATTTGACCTACATGTTTTCAAACGAAAATGTGGATAACATAAAGTTTTGGATATATAAAGGTGTTTCTATCTCCAGCACAGCATAGTTTCAAGATTCAAAGTTAACTTTGCAAGGGTGTTATAACTGCGAAAACTTGTAGATAGTTGTTCTTATTTATTTTATTTCTCATTTAAATACATATATATCTATATATATATATATACACACATATATAGCCACATGTATGCATACATATTTAATAACATTTTGCAGCAGCTCGGTGTAATATTTTGGGCCCATTCTTTTTGTTTTGTTTTTTGGCACACGTTTTGCACTTTGGCGCCTATATAACAACCTCTCAATGTCCCCCGCCTACCACCAAAAATGCTGTTGTTGTTGTTGTTCCTTTTGTTTGTTTGTTTTTATTTTTATTTATTTATTATTTTATTTTATTGCTATGCAAATACGCGTACAACATACAGCAAAACAACATGGCAAAAATCCTTAAATTGATTTTCGCACAAAAATTATTTGATTTTTGTATTTAATTTGCATTCTGTTGACACATTTGATTAAGTTTTATTTGCCATCCGCCATCACCTGCATGTTTGCACAGTTAACACATTTGCATCTGGTTTACAGTTTTTGCCATTTTTTTTTATTTTACATTATAAGTGTCCCTTTGTTTGCTCCCTACATGGCGTCCACCTGAGTTGATCCCGCCATTTGTAAAGGCAACAATAAACCAATTTTATAATTTCTCTTCTCATTTTTTGCACAATTTTTTTTTAGCAAAACAAACTGTGCTAATAATTCAGAATAGATATAGTTAATCAGAATTTGACAGATAATTAACCTGCAGTGTATTGTTAAATATACATATATTGTTTTCAACATAGAATCATAGAATCAATTATAAAAAAAACTAGTTATATAAACATATTAACAAAGTGAATTATAAACTTTGTATCTGGGCAGATTGAATCGAAATCTTAAACATTAACTAGTAAGGTTAGTTTGAAAAATGACAATTTAATAGATCCAGTCAATTTAAAAGAAAATCTTGTGCAATTTTCAGAATACGTATCTAGATTTGTAAACACTTATTATGTAAAATATAGAAGGTGGGTCTAAGAAATTGGAATTTTTATGTTAGTAAATTACAAGTTCTGTTTTTATCGGTATTTCTTAATAGAGTCAATTCGACAATGTTTTAACTTTCTATCTGCTAAGAAAATATATGTTAAAATATACCTAAATTCCCACAGGAAAATTCAGTTATGTCAAAGATATTACTCAGAGTCTTAGGAAATATTTTAGGAAGGAAACTGTAAGCTTTACCTCCTTAATTCCACTTTCTTCTTTGCTCCCAACAACCATATCATTTCTTTAAGCTATTAATTACATAAAATATTATTTTTCCATAAAAGAAAAAAACAAAAAAAACTGCTTGTTAGCTGTTAACTTGCTTGTTCCAAAATACTTTTCATTCTTTCTTAAGTATCACTCAATTTTGTTTTTTCTTTTTGTGTTTGAAAAATGGTCGTCACAGCGTAAAGTGTTGACTCACTCACTTAATATAATTTGTTGAACATAAGCACTGTAAATGAAATGTACTTAGTTATTGGTTAAGCACCTACTAGTAGTACGTCAACTAAGTTAAGCTATAAGCACACTTCAAAACTCACTTTGATTCTGTACTTTAAGTAAGCACTACAAGTAAGCACCGCAAAACTGGCAACTGGCAGCACCAATTGCACAATTGCCAAATAGAATGGCCAGCCAGATTAGAACGTATGGCTAATTTAATAATCTTCTTTTCACCTACTACTTTAACGAAGTATGTGTTGTATGAGCAATGCACCCAAATCAAAAAGAGCACCTCAAGTTGTCTAGTCAGCACATTATACGATACTAAGTACTCAAAACTCTGCTCGATGCTCATCTGTGTCGTCTACTACTATTTTTTAATTGTACTCTATTTAGCACAAACAAACATGTGTGTGCGTGTGTGTGTGTGTGTGTATGTATGAGTGTATAGAGAGTGTGTGTAACTTACATTGCATTGATAACCCTGCGGCGTTGGATACTAGCTGCGTTGCATTTAAAGGTTCAGCTCAAAAGTGTGCTACAATATTTTTTTAGCTATTTTTTTTTATTCTCGTTCTTTAATTTTTATTTCGTTGCTGTTGCGCTTGTTAGCTGAGTTTGGCTTTCAATGCGATATACGAAATGCGAAATGCAAATAGCACCTGTCTAAAGCTGGGCACTTGCTTTCATTTTTCCCGTTCTTTTTTTTTATTATATATACTCTGGAGCTTGCTGCAACTTCGTAAAGCAGGCAGCAGTTTCCCTTTTGTGTGCAGCAGACACACACGCAAGACCAACAGAGCATCACAAGTAACCAAAAAAAAATTAGGGGAAAAAAATAAGCACATCTAATAGAAAACTACTCGACTAGAAGATACCACTGACTGATTTTTTTAAAATAAATATATAGATATGGCGACTGCTAAAACTTAAATGTTTTACGTGTCAACTAATCCAAGATGATTATACATTATTCAAAAATTAAGAAAGATTTTCCTAATAATTATGATTAAATCAAATAACTTTTGCAAGTTCTACGCCTGCTATTTTTTTGCTATTCCCTCAAAATAAAGTTAGAATGCTCTTTCATTTATTTAATATGAGTGCCTTTAAGTGTTGTATGGATATTTTTGGAAAGGGATATGATATGATATTATTACAGCTCCAAATTTAATACAAATAAACACAACCTGTTGTTACTTTTTTATTTTGGATCTATAGAAATAAGTAAGTACTACACTGTACTTATATGCCTTTCATCATTGTGACTATAAGGTATTCAAATGAGCACCTCGAGCATTTGTAACTTGGCTTAGGATGTGCTCGTTGCCCCATTCTTTCTATTCAGCACAACACACAAAAAGCAAAAGAAAAAAATATAAAAAAAATTGAAAACACCTTGCAACGGTAGCATTTTAATTATTTTATATACTTTTAGTATGCTAGCGTGTGTGTGTGTGTGTGGGTTTGAATGCATATAAAATGACAAGATATAGACAAAGCTTCAGTTGACATGCAAGCTGCCGCCTTTACCTGCCCAACGATTCTGAGTGCTACCTGGCAAACACTAATGAAGCATAATTTAACATTTGTGCAGCAAGTTGCATTTGAATAATTTGAATTATATATATATATGTCTATATTGTACAAAATTTTAATGAACTCAACTGACCCGAAACAGATCACAAATAAATAGATTTAGTTAAAAATTTAAGTAAGTTAAGTAATTTTAAGTTTTAAGCTAGTTTTAAGTACTTTAAGGCCCTACAAAATACCACATCATATGTTTAGCTGAATGAAAAACAAAAATGACTTACAAATGCAACACTTTTATGTAGAGTATCAAAGCGGGTGTGCCAACAAATATGTACATTTTGTATCATACATACTTATATGTATTTGTATAGTTATGTTTCAACTTTCGATTTTCGATTTTCGACTTTCGACACGAATCATTTATTATTTTATTCCCTGTAATAATTGCATTGATACTGTATACTGTAAACTAAAGAGCTATATCTTATATCTTTTTTCATATACTTATATAAAAAACAAAAAAAACAAAAACACAAATATATCTTTGCTTGGCCACTCGCACCTTGCACTACTTGCTCTGTTTCGTGCACCTTTTTTTGAATGCAAACTCGAAATGGAATACAAATTTTGAAAACTTTTTTGATGTGAATACAAAATTATTGCGAAATTTGATTTTTGAACGCAACATTTAATGGATGGTGGTTAAAATTATTAAAAATATACAATAAAAAAAATCATTTTAAATCTATTTAGAGAAAAAGAGTGAGTATTTTATATGGTTTGAATATAATGTTTAAGAATGCCCAAAACTAGCAACCTATATATATATATATACTTAAAATATATATATTTATATATCTATAAATATATTTATATCATACTATTTTTGTACTGGTTCATATTTTTAAACCAATCACTAAAACTTAAATCAAATCTCTTTTTTTTTTGTTTTTTGAAATGTTTTTTCTATTTCAACAAAATAATAAAAATATTTTTGAAGCCCATTAAGTCAGCGAGGATTTTTGTATTAAGGCTCTTGACTTTCTAATTAAATCTTTATTTCCATTTTTGGATTTCAACTAAGTACATAAAAATATACATCTATGTTTGTTTTTTCATTTTGCACACATATCAAAACAGTACAATACGTTTTTTGAATGCTTACATGTTTGTTTTTGCCCAGAAAAAAAATAATATTTAAGAATTGAGGCAACCAGAGAAACTGGTCTCACTCAAGTTTTTTGTGTACAAACTTTTTGAATATACTTAGTACTCTATAAGTATTACTCTCTATAGCAAGCAAGGTATAAACTGCACTTCTTTTTCACTTTTGTGCACCTACTGAGCAACCATTTACTTCTTTTTTATACCACCTACCTAACTACTACTTACCTACCCAACTATTAAAAATTTAGTATATATTTAGCATTTAAGCAGCACTTTCTTAAATTGTATACTACATTCTTTTTAAATTAATCTGTGATGTGGTGACGTTGACTTGGAGCCAAAAAAAAGTTCGTTCTGGTTTTGTATATTGCTCCTAGGGTCTAAGGCAACCTTAGCAACTTTAGTGTTAACTGTATAGTTCCATCTATGTATGTCTCTTATTATAAGCAACTTAGTGTTAAGGGACAATAAATAAGCCTACAAATTATAACCATAACTTAAGTTAGCTCAAAGTAAGCGTACGTATTCATATAGTCCTTTTGAATCCTTAATATTTATATATGCCTTATGCTAATCTATTGTTTCTTCGGCGATCGTCTCTAGTGCCTGGAGATCCTCAAGATGTTAAGGCGACTCCTCTGAACTCCACATCGATTCATGTCAGCTGGAAACCGCCACTGGAAAAGGATCGCAATGGCATCATACGCGGCTATCACATTCACGTTCAGGAAGTGCGTGACGAGGTGAGTTTAAGATGTGGAAAAGTGTGTTCATTTAAGTGTAAATTAAAGACAGCCTTATATTTAGCGTGTTACCTTGCTGAAATATTGGAGAAATATAGAAAAACATAGTTAAGACTTAGTATTCAAATTCTTTATCATAAAACACTGAAATGTTATAGATATTTATTGCACTTCTATTTTCATAATGACTAAGTCGGCAGATAGAGCTCAAGTTGTAATAATCTCTTTGCATACTGCGCTGCATTTCGCTTACTTAATTTAACTTCTTAAAATGTAGTTTTAGGCAATCATATTATATTCAAATTCCCCTGAGAATTCATTTTTTAATATGTACATAGTAGTTTAAACTGATGTTCTATCGAGGAATTGTTATTTTCAATCAGCTGATTGTGGTAATTATAGAGTTGCATTTTATGTAAAATTGTTAAGACTTTAAACTACCCAGGCGAACGGCAATATATTATAAAATATATTATACAGGGTGGGGCAAAAGGAGTCACCCGTTCTTGCGGAATAAACAGATTCTTCACTTTACAAATGTCAAAATCGAATTTAAACGAATATTCCATAGGAAATTCTGTAAAATTAGGGACATATTTGTTCAGCCTAATTAGACTATATAATTTTGTTCAGAGAATATACCTCTCTTCTTATTTTAAGAGCGTAAATCAGTTGTTAAGTTATATCAAACACATTAAAGTTAACTATTCAGTATAATACGTATATAGGGTAATATATTGCATTTTGAGCACCATAATTTTAGAATGAAGTTAATCATGATCTTGATAAACTCTTGAATCTATCTATCTTACACCAGGGCAAGGGCTTTCTTAATGAACCATTCAAGTTTGATGTTGTCGACGCCCTTGAATTCAGTGTAACAGGATTGCAACCCGATACAAAGTACTCCATTCAGGTGGCAGCATTGACCCGCAAAGGTGACGGTGATCGCAGTGTGGCGGTAACTGTAAAAACGCCCGGAGGTGTGCCTGTCCGTCCGACGGTAAGTCTTAAGATTATGGAACGTGATCCCATTGTGTCCATTGAGCTGGAGTGGGAGCGTCCAGCGCAAACCTATGGTGAACTGCGAGGCTATCGACTGCGCTGGGGCGTAAAGGATCAGACCCTGAAGGAGGAAATGTTATCCGGACCGCAGATGACCAAGAAGCGCTTTAATGATCTGGAGCGTGGTGTGGAATATGAATTCCGTGTGGCAGGCAGCAATCACATTGGCATTGGCCAGGAAACAGTGAAGATCTTCCAGACACCCGAGGGAACACCCGCCGGACCTCCCGCGAACATAACCGTACGCTTTCAGACGCCCGACGTCGTCTGCGTCACGTGGGATCCGCCGACACGTGACAATCGTAACGGTCTGATCACCCGCTACGATGTGCAGTTCCACAAGAAGATCGATCACGGTTTGGGCTCTGAGCGCAACATGACCTTGCGCAAGGCCGTCTTCACAAACCTGGAGGAGCATACCGAGTACATTTTCCGTGTGCGCGCTTATACTAAACAGGGTGCAGGTCCGTTTAGTGACAAGATCGTTGTGGAAACGGAACGAGACATGGGACGTGCCCCGATGTCCGTCCAGGCAGTGGCCACCTCCGAGCAGACGGCTGAGATCTGGTGGGAACCGGTTCCCAGTCGTGGCAAATTGTTGGGCTACAAGATATTCTATACAATGACCGCTGTGGAGGATCTGGATGATTGGCAAACCAAGACGGTGGGTCTGACCGAATCGGCGGATCTGGTGAACCTGGAGAAGTTCGCGCAATATGCTGTGGCCATTGCGGCGAGGTTTAAGAATGGCCTGGGACGTCTCAGCGAGAAGGTAACGGTGCGGATCAAGCCCGAGGATGTGCCTCTAAATCTGCGTGCCCACGACGTCAGCACGCATTCGATGACACTCTCCTGGTCGCCGCCCATCCGCCTCAATCCGGTCAACTACAAGATCAGCTTCGATGCAATGAAGGTGTTTGTGGACTCACAGGGTTTCTCGCAAACCCAAACGGTGCAGAAGCGTGAAATCATCCTGAAGCACTTTGTGAAGACACACACGATCAACGAGTTGAGTCCATTCACCACCTACAATGTGAATGTGAGCGCAATTCCATCGGACTATTCGTACCGCCCTCCCACGAAGATTACAGTGACCACACAGATGGCAGCACCTCAGCCGATGGTAAAGCCGGACTTCTACGGCGTTGTGAATGGAGAGGAAATACTTGTTATTCTGCCGCAGGCATCCGAGGAATATGGTCCCATTTCGCACTATTATCTGGTTGTTGTGCCGGAGGACAAGTCCAATCTGCACAAGAATCCCGATCAGTTCCTCACCGACGATCTGGTGCCCGGTCGCAACAAACCCGAACGTCCCAATGCTCCCTATATAGCCGCTAAGTTTCCGCAACGCTCCATACCGTTTACCTTCCATCTGGGATCGGGAGATGACTATCATAACTTTACCAATCGCAAGCTGGAGCGCGAGAAGCGTTATCGCATCTTTGTGCGTGCCGTGGTGGACACACCGCAGAAGCATCTGTATACGTCCAGTCCGTTTTCCGAGTTCCTTTCGCTGGATATGCGCGAGGCGCCGCCTGGGGAGCGACCACATCGTCCTGATCCCAACTGGCCATCGGAACCGGAGGTTTCGGTTAATCGCAACAAGGATGAACCCGAAATTCTATGGGTCGTGTTGCCTCTAATTGCCGCATTTGTGGTATCCACCACACTGATTGTTCTGTATGTGGTGAGGCGACGTCGCCAGCCCTGCAAGACCCCCGACCAGGCGGCAGTTACACGTCCCTTGATGGCCGCCGATCTGGGCGCCGGACCCGCTCCAAGTGATCCCGTAGACATGCGACGACTGAACTTCCAAACACCCGGCATGATCTCACATCCGCCCATACCCATTTCAGAGTTTGCCAATCACATTGAGCGACTTAAGTCCAATGACAATCAGAAATTCTCGCAGGAATACGAGAGCATTGAGCCGGGCCAGCAATTCACCTGGGACAACTCCAACTATGAGCACAACAAGTCCAAGAATCGCTATGCCAATGTCACCGCCTACGATCATTCGCGTGTCCAGCTGCCGGCACAGGAGAATGTTCTCGGCTCGGATTACATCAATGCCAACTATTGTGATGGCTATCGTAAGCACAATGCCTATGTGGCCACCCAGGGACCTCTCCAGGAGACCTTTGCGGACTTCTGGCGCATGTGCTGGGAGCTGAAGACGGCAACGATTGTGATGATGACGCGACTGGAGGAACGCACGCGAATCAAGTGCGATCAGTATTGGCCGACGCGCGGCACCGAGACCTACGGCCAGATCTTTGTGACCATCACCGAAACCCAAGAGCTGGCCACCTACAGCATACGCACGTTCCAGCTGTGCCGCCAGGGCTTCAACGATCGTCGCGAGATCAAGCAGCTGCAGTTCACCGCCTGGCCAGATCACGGAGTGCCCGATCATCCGGCGCCCTTCCTTCAGTTCCTGCGCCGTTGTCGCGCTTTAACCCCACCCGAATCTGGTCCCGTTGTCGTACACTGTTCGGCGGGCGTAGGACGAACCGGTTGCTATATTGTCATCGATTCGATGCTGGAACGCATGAAGCACGAGAAGATCATTGATATATATGGGCATGTGACTTGTCTGCGGGCGCAGCGCAATTACATGGTACAAACGGAGGATCAGTACATCTTCATACACGACGCCATATTGGAGGCCATCATCTGTGGCCTCACCGAGGTCGCCGCTCGCAATCTGCACACTCATTTGCAGAAGCTTCTGACCACCGAACCGGGCGAGAGTATTTCCGGCATGGAGGTAGAATTCAAGAAACTATCCAATGTCAAAATGGACTCTTCCAAATTTGTTACCGCCAATCTGGCCTGCAACAAGCACAAGAATCGTCTGGTCCACATTCTACCCTATGAATCGAGTCGTGTATACCTTACGCCCATACACGGCATCGAGGGTAGCGACTATGTCAATGCCAGCTTCATCGATGGCTATCGCTATCGTTCGGCCTACATCGCTGCTCAGGGACCAGTTCAGGATACCGCCGAGGACTTCTGGCGCATGCTCTGGGAGCACAACTCCACCATTGTCGTCATGTTGACCAAACTCAAGGAAATGGGCAGAGTAAGTGCAATAATTATATTAAATTACAACCCTCGTATCAATCAATCAATGCATTATTTATTCTCTTGCAGGAAAAGTGCTTTCAGTATTGGCCCCATGAACGTTCCGTTCGCTATCAGTATTACGTAGTAGATCCCATCGCCGAGTACAATATGCCACAGTACAAGCTGCGTGAGTTCAAGGTAAGTTTCCTCGTCATCTAACACTTATCGATAACTATTTGCTGGTTAAGTACAATTTTACCACCAGCAATCACAAAGAAGAGTTTTGAGTTTAAAAAAATTAAACCTGTGTGGTTCTTGAATATGTTTTCGTCACTAGACTTTTACCTCTTGTAGAGATTTATTCTTATATTTTAAACTATTAGCGTTTGGTTAACAGTTTTGATAATTTTGTTGAGCTTGTTTTTATAAAATCAGATATTTTAGCACTTGAAATTCTGACAATGCCGCTTGGATTCAGCTCGCTCATCCTCTACCGAGTTATTAAAATATGTGCTTAACTCTGCATATCCGATTCTTCTACCCTCTCAGGTGACCGATGCACGTGATGGTTCCTCGCGCACCGTGCGCCAATTCCAATTCATCGACTGGCCCGAACAGGGTGTTCCCAAATCAGGCGACGGCTTCATCGATTTCATTGGACAGGTGCACAAGACCAAGGAGCAATTTGGCCAAGATGGACCCATAACGGTGCACTGTTCGGCTGGCGTGGGACGCTCTGGTGTCTTTATCACGTTGAGCATAGTCCTAGAACGCATGCAATACGAGGGCGTGCTGGACGTGTTCCAAACAGTGCGAATTCTGCGCTCCCAACGACCCGCCATGGTGCAGACTGAGGTAAGATTTTGAATAATCTTTAGTTCCACACTCCTATAATATATTTATTTCTATTTTGACAGGATCAATATCATTTCTGCTATCGCGCTGCTTTGGAGTATTTGGGATCTTTCGACAACTATGCAAACTGAAGAGCGAGTGGAGTTGAAACTGAAGTCCAGTTGGCTACAGAGCAAAAACGTTGTCAACTTTAAGTTATGTTAAATGTTGGATGTTGCATGTTCTTTTGCAAACTGTACGCATAATATGCATTTACGATATACATAGGATACACGGATACCTTAACTTTAAAGTATTATAGCCAGATACTGCCCACACATAATTACTTAACTACCATACATATATGTATATTTACTATATACGATTATAGTATTTTATCCAAATATTTATTTATCTTATCATCTGTCTCAATTCGTTTGCCTCGTTATTTTTTCTTGTACTTTTATATTGTTTTTCGTTTTTGAAATAATTGTAAACTCAAGAAGACTGTTACACGTTTAATTATCAGTAATTTACATATGCGATATACACACATATATCCTCTTTATACCGCCGTGTGTATGTATGTATATATGTGCACACAGTTTTTGCTCTAACTAATCAAAGTAGTCAATCAACTTGTTGTTGTGTGGCATCGCCCCGCACTGGTAACCTATACATATTTTAACTAAGGACTTGGTAGCTATTAGTTGTACCGCCTAAATGAATCTCGAAACAAACAAAGTAGCTCGATGATAGAATGAGTAGATGGGAAAAGTATCCAGTCTAACACACATATACATCCATACATATATGTGCTGTATGAATGTGTATGCAATCAATCAATCAAATATGTTAATGTGTTTTTTATACAAGCTGAAAAGTCCGCTTAGGTTCTATGATTATAAGACCTGTTCCGAATTACGCATTCGCATTATATTCACTAACTTTAATTCGGCGACACATATGTATGTAAATTATGTGACGTTGATGCGAAAGTGAAATCGAGCAGCAGTCCGTTTACTTATCTAATGAAAAAATGTAAACCGTGCAATTAGTCAAAAAGTCTTGCGTAGTGCATATCTTATAAGACAGCTAGTTTTAATTAGTTATTAGATTTAGTTAACCACTATCAGTTAGTTTTAGTTATTTCAAGACATTCCCATAGAATGATGGATAAATATATATGTATAAGAGAGCTGTCCAAATTGTAAAGCTCTTTCCCGTCTTATCGCTTAATCCTTCCAACGTATGGAGATTATTAACATTTTGTATCCTTCCAACAATTAGAGATTATGGAGATTTTTACTTAATTTTCCAAGAAGCTTTGTTTTTTGCAGAAACATTTGAATTTCAACTTTTGATTTGTTGAAACAGAATTTGACATTGCATACTTTTCGCAGCAGATGATGTTGCCAAAAGTATGCTTTAGTCGTTTCAGTTGAAATTGATGAGAATTGATGAAATTCCGATTGTTTTAAGACATATTTTTAAGCGTTATATGTTTAGATTCCTGTATATACCAGAACCCTTGCAGCTAATTAGGATCCTAAAGCTAGAAAATTATGGTACCTAAAGTGTATGAAAAAGACAGTAATAGTATAATAATAACCAAGCAGTTAGGCAGAGCAAGCGACAAGTAATAAGATAACTGTAGATATGTATTGTAGAATATAAAATATACATACAAACATTTATACTTATTATTGTCTAAGCGAATTATAATAATGTACATAACGAAATGATATGATGAATGATCGAATTCATATGCCGATCGTAATAGTATTTATAAAAGACGTTAGCAAAGCGATAACTAAATTATTAGCCCCGAACACATGTTAAAAAACAATAGTAATAATCCATATACTATACAAACATTATTAGATATAGATCACATATACATATACATACATATATGTAATTCTAATTGTTAGCAAGTTGCCCAGAAAATAAAATTGGATGAATGTTAGGACATAGTAAATTGACAAGTTGGCGTTATGCCATGGACCCAGAATGGGGTGTATTTGGAATGAATATTGAATAATAATGAAATTATAGCGATAACTATAGCAACAATAGATGTCTAGAATAATCAACGTTGCAAACATATATAAGTACATATTTAGCATACTAAATCAATACATATAACATTGCAGATAATTGTATATTACATCAATTTGTCGGCTTGTCAAATTTTGTTAATAAGTATATAAAAATTGTTTAATATTACATACATATATATTTTAACAATTAGTCAGATATTTCAAATTTTAATGCTAAATGCAAAACCCTAAAAATAATAATCAAGCTACAGATTGAGCGATTGTATTTCATATGTATGTATTTAAGCAAGAAAAATATTACGTTAAACATTATCATACGACTATATGTATCAGATATATATATATATATAAATATTATTTTGAAGAACCGAACAACCAATGAACATCAATAATAAAAGGCGAAATAAAATACACATTATAAAAAATATATAATAGTTTTATTTACTTAACAAAAAATCCTTGTAGGATTTTCTAGGTTTGGTACTTTTTAACTTGGCATCATATGGAATTAGGTTATTTATGGATCGTTATCCGCAACAATAAAAAAAATATGGATTTACAAATTTAAGGGTTTAACTAATGGCATCGGCAGGTGCAGCTGGATCCTTGTCGACCTGAGTTATTTCGGATAGTATTTTTAAAGGATCCTCACTGCGCAAATAGCCGTTGTGCTCGGGATGTGACTCAAAGATGACTTCACCGCGAATTACACGAACTCGCGGTCCGTGTGCACGCGCCG
Source organism: Drosophila histrio (assembly GCA_958299025.2). Classification (NCBI taxonomy): domain Eukaryota; kingdom Metazoa; phylum Arthropoda; class Insecta; order Diptera; family Drosophilidae; genus Drosophila; species Drosophila histrio. The sequence goes on from OY282580.2 coordinate 22,667,419, forward strand.
TAAACTTCACCTTGCCACAGGTATCGGGACGTAGACGGCGATGTGCTCGCAATCCACTGACCACGACAAAGTTCTTATCGCATCCATAGCACTTGTAGCGCTTCATGCCAATGTGACGGGACAGATGTGAGATGAGAGTCTCCCGATGTGTGAAATCCAGTGCGCAAACCTGGCAGATTAAACGATAAACTGGATTACGAGGGTTGCTTTTTATATTTCTATCCTAATGTTAAAATAATTGTCATGCATCGTTGAAACTGGTTTTATTGTTTTTTCAAATTATTCTTAATGATACGGAATATTCTTTTCCATGCGTTTAAAGCAATATTTAAAGCACTTTTCCGACTCCGAAGGAGTAACCATTAAAGTAAGCTTATTGAATGCATCAACAGTCATTAGGTGGTAAGTCAGGGCTGTAAAGGGTCTTTAATTAAACGTTTTAAGTGTCTAGAAAATCTGTTGTCTTCTTATCAATATCCTACGTTGCTCTAACGGACAGTTGTCACATGACCAGTTCTTCCGAAGAAACAGGCGATCATTTGCTTGCAAATGCTGCGTTCGCGAACAACTTACGTTGGGTATAGCTTGTTTTAGAAATTTATGGTAGAAAATACCACACTTTATAATAGAAATGGCTATTGGAACAAATAAGGCTAAAAGTGACCTAGGCTAGAAATATAAGAGGCAACCCTCGTACGAGTTTTGAGGACAAAAGGAGACTCGCTTACCTTGCACTTGAAAGGCTTTTCGCCCGTATGCCTGCGTTGATGGACACGCACTTGGCCAGGCGTGCGAAAGCGTTTGTCACAGTAGTTACATTGATGGGGCAGCTCTCCGGTGTGTATCATCTTGTGAATGCGGAGTGCACCGAATGTTGTAAAGCACTTGGAGCAATCCTCGCATTGAAATTGAGCCGGGCGAGATTGGGCGGTGGGTCTCGAATTTCTGGTGGCTCCAGTGGACGTAGGCATTGCAGGAGCTTCAGCTGGCTTCACAAGTGTTTCAGCAACTGGAGCTGCAGGAGGAGGTGGTGAGACAACGGGCGACATAACTTTTAAATCTGGCACTGCAGTTTTAACAGCAGGCACATCAAGCGCTGCAGTTGGAGCAGCTGGCTCTTCAGGAGTTAATGATGTTGGCACCGTAGTCTTTGGCACAACAGGAGTATCCACATTCGGATTAATCGAATCTGAGTCACTGACATTTGTAGGAATGCGATTTATTTCTGCAAAGAATAATTGTTAAATCTTGAAACTTTTCTCAAGTAACCGTTACTCACTCTTGTAGGTCTTGACCTGCACTTGCATGTTGGCAAACTCCTCATGCGGAATACTGTGAGCGAAAGACAAATGGTTGCAGAATGCCATATACTGTTCGTAGCAGCGGGCACACTTTGGACACTCCCAGTGGAATCGATGATTGGGATACGAGAAGCGCATATCGCGTATCGTCTCGCTGCTCGCTTTGGTCGGCGCCAGCCTAATCCCCTCCAGCTGTGTGGGCTTTATTCCGCAGGTGTTCCTCCTGGGCGTGTGAAGAACACTGCCGGGCAATGGACAGGTTTGCTCAATACTACGTATTTGATTCTGAAAATCAGCAATGATCTTTCGCGATTCTGGCAATTTCTCAAACATGCTCAGATCGCTAAAATAGGCATTGCGATTGACGGAAGTTGGTGAGCCCTTCGAGTCCGGTGGATTCCTGGCAGCAATAGTTCCAGTAGAAGCTGTACTTAATGATAATGTCTTGCTACCAATCGTAGTACTGCTGTTGTTGGTATTCCCATTACTTGCATTATTCGCTGGTGTTGGCATATTTGGCGGAATCTTGATTATTTTCGTATTTGGCGGCAGCTTGAACATCATACAATTACTGGGCAGCATCTTCAATATATTGGATGTCACATTCGGAGTGCTCTTCGCTGCTTGCAGAATGTTATTCTTCAATAAGCTTATTCCCGGCTGTTGACTGTTTGCCTGCACTGTCTTCAAAATGTTTGGACGCTTTGCCGATGGCACGGGAAATGACGTTTGTAGTGGATTCGATTTCTGAACTGGAACAACTGCAAAGACAAAAGGTTTGTATTAATGATCAGTGTGATCTGCGAAGGCTCAAAACCGAGAAAAGCTATTTAACTTTATAAATAAATTCACAAACGAGGGATCAATTTTTCTTAATTGTTTCACATATCAATTTATCTGTTTCTTTTTCATGTTTCCACGATGAAATGTGAAACTGACAGTTAACATTTGTCATAACAGACGATCGGTCTGTAAACAATCTTTATTTTAATACCTTATTCTTTAATTTCAGCGAGACTATCTTATGCTGCAAAAATCAAATTTTACAGAAGAAGGTTTAGTTTAAAGTTTCTCTGCTTCTGATGGTAATATCTAAATCACATTTGTACTGAATTGATAGCTTCTTAAGTTTTTATATTTTACAGGATAATGGGATAAAAGTTTATTCAGAATTTGGCATCTTGTTTATGGAAAAAGTAGCATACGAAATTCTCACGAAAATGACTCATTGTTATGGTTTATATTTGTACTCTAATTATTCACAGCCATACAATATTTAAATTAAAGGTTATAGCAATATTATGTAATGTTTTTCAGATTTAAATTTTAAATCTTTTAATGGAACACTCGTTTCTGTATATACCGAAACCCGAACCAATATTTTTTGTTTCTAAGAAATTCTTACGGGAATTCAATATATTTATCTGAAGCTTATTATTTGATTGCTTACACTGAATTGTGGGAGTCGCATGATTAACTGCCTCCACTTTCGCTAGAGTTTCCACTTTCAATGGCTTCTTTATCGACGGCAAACGCAATTTGCCGCGCAGTTGTTCCGGTAAACTGGAGCCACTGACACTTGGCCAGGTGATATCGCTGGTGGGACACAGCTCGTCAGGTTCTTCCTTTGGTTCGACTTTCTTAACATCCAGCAGTTCGTACTGTTGCTCCATCTCTATCTTCATCACCGTCTCCTCCTCGTTCGCATCAAGCGGCTCCGATTTAATTTCCACATCGCAGAGCATCTCTGCTGACAGCGATTCCTCCGGTTTGTTCACCGCCACCAGCTGACCCACGTTGCCCAGTGTGTCCACATACTTAATCCGACCGCACGTCTCCCTGCTGTCCTGCCGATGTATCAGCAATCTCTGACGCAACTCAAAGTGACAACGGCAAATGGCGCAAACGAAACGACGCACATACACGTGACTTTGCATATGCCTGGCCACACTTGCCGCATCCTGGAATCCCAAAGAACATATCTGCAAGAGACGTCACACGTTAAAAGCATCTAAAATCCAGAATTACACTTTGGTCACACTGCAACAAAGCAGAACTTTGTCTCTATCTCTCTCTTTTAGTGCAAGGTAAATTTACACATTTCGATCAGTGCTGCCAATCATCGAAAAAAAATATGCCTTATTTTTCTATTACACATTTACACATTTCGATCAGTGCTGCCAATCATCGAAAAGAAAAATAGCATAGACGGGCTTTACAGTATTATACATTATAGATGAGATAAAAACTTTATTTAAAAAATAAATTATTTTAAATTATTTGTCAAATTCGATCACATTAACAAAAGAATTATAGATTTGCAGATAGTGTATGTTTTATAACATATTCATTTAAAAAAAGAGAAAAGATCTGTCCGGAAAAAGAATGATTTGGCAGCACTGATTATGGTTTGTTGCGATCCCTTAAATAATTTCACCATTCGTGCTCAACAACAACGAGTGCTTGCATACCAGTAATACAAAGGGACCGGCAACTGTGGTGAATATGTCACCTTACACTAGCAAATTCACCTTGTCTTTAATGCACTCACCCTGCAGTTGAAATTGTTTAATCCGCTCGCATGCCGCCGATATTCATGCTCTAGGATTTCTTCCAAGGTATTACACCATAATCCACATCCATGGCAGCAGAAATGACGATTCAGTTGGTGGTTAATCAAATGCGAGGCGAGTGCCAAATGATTTTCACACACAAAGTTGCATACTTTGCATTGGAATTCACACAGAGCGGAAGCTTCGTCCACTGCACGCGATGACGTCACAAATAACTGTAATACACGAACACAAAAGCTTACTCTCACAAACTCACGCTCTCGTATTTGTATGTGCGTGTGTTTAGGTTAAGTTGTTGTTACCTTCTCTTGCTGATCGAGCGTGCTCAGGCTGGCAATGAATTTAAGCTCGTCCTCCGATTTGTAGTCATGCACCGGCACCGTTATCATATTTGGCTGTTCCTCGATTATTTTCATTAAGCCGCCAGCTGCAGATAACAACAAAGTTAACATTCATATTAAACACAAAGCTAACGGTATATTGCGTATTAAAAATTGTCACAACACATGCACAGAAATCTCACACATGCGCAGACACATACACATATATATGAAGGCAAGCAAACAAACATTCATATTTACCGCAAGGCAATTCCAATTCTAACGCTTCCTCGTCCTCATCCATCTCCAGTTTGATTTTTGTATCATCAATCTCTATTTCCTCCTTTACAATTACAGATTCTCCATGCATCTCGTGCGCTTATCGCGTGCAGCAAAAATAAAAGTGCGCAAAATAAATTACCGCTGCGATCAGTAGAAGTTATCGACTGCATTCCAAGAACCTATCGAATAATAACCCGTCATACAATGCCGATACATCGGTCAGTTTGGCATATCGATATATTTTAAAGCGAATCGCATGGCGTATTAAAAACAAGCAAAATCAAATGCTTTTTAAATTGAAAATTACATTTTTAAAGTAAATAAACTTAAATATACATAAACTATTTAATCAAATTAAATGTTATGCCTTACGGTAGTCTGTTATAATGACAGCTGGTAGCTGGGCGTTCTGTTATGTTATCAGGGCTATGTTATTGATTAACAGATAACATGGAGTGTGCTGAGTTTGCGGCTGTTAAGTTTGAACTGGTGGTTTATTAAACATCTGTAAATTATCGATTTAATAACTATTTTATTTAAGCGGAAGTTACATTGCATAATAAAGTACATTGCATTAATTTATGTATATAACATTACATATATTTATTGCTAAGGAACGACGAGTATTAAAGTTAGACTTGCTCTTAATAATATTTCAGTAAATGTAAAGTTAAATGTAATGTGGAAATGCAGCTGTTAAGTTTTAGCTCGATCTTTATTTAAACCCCTTTTAGGTTTAATTCGCTAAATAATTAATGCATTATTCAATGCAAAATAGCGACAAAAGAGTATAACAGTTTGTCTTGCTGTTTAATAACATTTCACTAAATGTGAAGTGTAATGTAATGTAGAATTGCAACTGTTAACTCCAAATTCGTCGTTTTTTTACTTTTTATAGATAAATGATTAAATGACTATTTTAGTTATATGTTAATTACGTTGAATAATTAAATTAAATTTTTTCTGTATATTTCAAAATAACGACCGACGAGTATAACAGTTTGTTTTGCTGTTAATAACATTTTAGAAAATGTAAAGTTTTGCGCTGTTGACTGTGCATGAGTGTGAGTGACTGCAAAGCGTGTAAAAGAGAATAACAATACGACAAGAGAAAACCAAAATAAATCAAATACGTATAAATAAATGTCTTGTTTATAAACTTAAGTAGCACAAACCAAAAGGATGAGCAACAGCGAAGACTCCCAGCAGTATATAAATGATATACTCGTCAAAGACGAGGACGACGCATCGGGTGGTAAATAAATACGAAGAATGAATCGAGCATTTAGTTTGGGTAATTGTAAATTAAATATCTTGCAGACGAGTCGGACAGACAGGATGGACACGGCATCATGTTGCGCGAACAGGATCGCTTTCTGCCCATCTGCAACATCATCAAGATAATGAAGGTGCCGGTGCCGCAAAACGGCAAAATCGCCAAGGACGCCAGGGAGTGCATTCAGGAGTGTGTCTCCGAGTTCATTTCCTTCATCAGCAGCGAGGCAATCGAGCGAAGCGTCGCCGAGAACCGCAAGACCGTTAACGGGGATGATTTGCTGGTGGCCTTCAGTAATTTGGGCTTCGACAACTACGTGGAACCCCTCTCCATTTATTTGCAAAAGTATCGCGAGGTAAGTTCGGTGTGAATGCGAATGCTTACCAAATGTAACGCCTCATTTTCTCCTTTGCACAGTCAAATAAATCGGATCGCAATTTATTTGTGGAGAGCAGCTATGCAAGCGAGGACACCAATGAGACTGGAAAGCAGTAGCAAATATATATGGGGTATATATATTTTAGGGGAAGGTTTTCTTTATTTTTTTGTTGTTTATAACTGCTATGTATAGAATCTATAGTGAAAGTCAAGTTATACTTTTACCGCAAGTAGGCTTAATAGGTTTTCATTTTATATGTATATTTTATAAAACACCAAGTACTTTGTATATTCTACAGGTTTACATATTTGTATATGCTCAATGATATTACATAGTATGATGAATATGTAATTTAGTATCAATAAATCAAATGAAATAAATATGAATTAAAAGTTTTTACGTGATTTATTAAAATTATAAAACAATAGCTACCTAAGGAACATGTTTTTTTATGTGTGTGTGATGTATGTATACTATATGTATATGGCCTGCCTTCAAATGCCATTTAAAACGCATTAAAAATCACTGGATTTACGGATTACATTAATTATTATTAGGTTAACTACTATGTGATAATAATAGTAGGCTCTATAACAGTAGACGTGAAGCTTATTTATTATAAGCTGCTAAAAAAACTAGACTAAAATGATGTGGGTTATACACATGGGGTTCCATTAACACATAAATATATAATATATATATGATGACACTCTATTCCCAATGCTTCTCCAGCCTGACTATTATTCTCAGTACATATCTATTGTTATTATTATAATTATTATATTAATTTGTTGTTACAGCATCAGGTCCTCGCTGTCCAAGGGCTCGTCTTTAATACGCAGCATCTTGCTGTGATCTATGGTATAGTCGTTTAGGAATATGTTGCTGTCCTCGTGCCTCAAATGCAACGTGGGAGCCGCCTCGGGCAGCAGTTGACCGGGTTGAAGGAAGCAGTAGTTCTCGAAGTGCTTGCTGCAAATCTGCTTTGTGTTATCCCACTTGGCAATGGATTCGATTTTGAGATTGTAGGTCCATTTGGCACGCTGATTGCGGTTCTCCGGGAAGTCCAGCAGGGGCAACTTTATGTTTTCCACGCCACAGACAATGCAACTCGGCGCTTTGGCGGGCAGATGTGTGGCACAAATGTGCTTGCCACGATATCGCTGAACATCTGAGAGATTCAGCGCGTGACACCATTGATGCAGCAGCACGGGATCTGTAATAGAGGCGGAACAAGTATTAGGCTTTGGTTAAAGTATTTTCCGAATTTTTACAGTTAAAATAAGTTAGGAGCTCAAAACGGTTAACTGTATCAGTGAAGAGTACGGGTTGAATCCCTGATTGTAGTTCATTTATCTTCTAGCTGACTTCGACTTTAGAAATTTTTAAAGTAGAAGCAAATGAAATGAAACAATATTAAGGATTCTAAACACTGCTAACAACAAGTAGTTCTTACCACTGGGAAACCTGTGCAGCTTGACATCCTGCTGGCAATCGGGCATGCAGCAGCTTGGAGCTGCGGAAGATTGCTCCACTTGATCCACTGCACTCATGGGTCCCAGATGCAGCGTGGGCACGGCATTGCACATGAGCCGACGCACTCCAATGAGCTGCGGATCGAAGTGGCGACTGCAGATGAGCTTCGTATTGCGCTGGGATTCAGTGAATCGCATGCCTGTCGCTGCTTCCCATTTGCGAATGGCAGACGTGTTGTTGGGCAGCCTGAAGAGCTTAATGCCGTCACCGCGTGGACTGCGACAATAGGGCAACGAGCAGATCTTAATCTTCCAGGGCGGCAACTGACCCGGGGGCAGGGGGTCGAAACGCGAACGACGCTCGCGCTTCACCAGTGGCTCCGTGGCCAGAAAGTCATCCTCTTCCTCCATACAATCGTCGTCCTCATAGCCACCCTCCAGGGACAGGGACATATCCCTGCCCGGTTCCTCCCACTCCTCGTTGTCGCTGCCCTGCTGATTCGTGTAGACATCTTGCGGCACATTCTCGCCCAGCTCCAATGTGGGTACCGCCCAGGGACGAAGCTTGCGCAGTCGAATGCATCTTGGCTCGAAGTGTGCGCTGCATATCATTGTCTTCCAGGGACGTCGTTCGTCATACCTTATCCTCAGATTGTGCATCCAGCGCTGCTGCAATTGTCGCGACCGTGGAAACTTGTAGATATGAACACCGTGCTGTGAACGCTGACGCTGACAATGCACCAGGGAACACTTGTCGTATCCGGACTTGACGGGATTATAGCTGGTCTGCTGCTCCTGCTTGATGCTGGGCAGACGTAGCTGCTTCCAGCTGCTGTAATCTGCAGACGCTTCTGCTTCCGCTTCAGCTTCAGCATCAGCATCTTCATGCAGCTGCATCTCTGGCACCAAGAAACTCAGCTCCTCCTCCTCCTCCTGTTCGTCTTTCTCCTCCTCCTCAAGCTGCCGCTCCCGCTTGTCCAGCTGCTCCACACTGTTCTTCTGTTTATCCAGTCGCATGCTGATCGCCTCAAAGTCATTTTCAAACAGCTGGCGAGGCGCACGTGGTCCCAGATGAAGTGTTGGCACGCTGCCGTGCAACAGACGCATATTCATCAGGCAGACGGGCTCAAAGTGTGCGCTACAGATGCGATAACGCCAACGGTAATCTGGATCGAAGGGCACCTGCGTGTTGTGCTGCCACTTGGCACACATGTCCACGGAGTGCGGGAATTTGTGCAGAGTCAAATTCTCGCTGGTCAGATGATTGGGACAGTTCTCGATTTGGCAGAATTTGCTGGATTTACGCGGAGGCGCCGCTTGTGGCAGACGCAAAGCTATATCGCCACCCGTTGGCTGCATTTCCAAGTGGATCGGCTGCTCCTGTTCCTGCTGTTCCTGCGTGTTGAACTCATTGTCGTAGATCTTTGACGGACGACACGGTCCCAGACTCAGTGTCGGCATGGCGCCACGTCTTATGCGCGCTCCATTAAAGCATTCGTCGGAAAAGTGATAACTGCAGATGCGAAAGCGCCAGCCGTAGTTCGTGTCCACATCCACCTGGGTGTTGTGCATCCATTTCTGCATGGCGTCCAGCGAGGTGGGAAACTTGTGCAACTTAATGCTGCCACTCACATCATTGGCGGTCACATCGCATCCGCGCACGCTGCAGTGACGTGCATTGTATTTGAAGCCATTGCTGACGCCGTTCTGTTGGGAGGGATTACAACTGCTGAGGTGTATCTGCTGCTCGGCGGCATAGTTGAGATTGGCCTCGGCGTCCATTTGTTCGTAGGTGGCGCAGTTTTCCACGTGTCCCACCTCGAGCAGCACTTCCAGCGGCTGCTGTGAGTTATCGTATTCTTCCTCGTCCTCCTTCTGGGGTAGCAGCTGTTCCTCTTCATCCTCCTGCTCCTGTTCTTCCTCCTCGTGACGCTCCATCTTTACTACAGGCTCCAGGAGTTCACTCTGCTCGCCCGACTGCTCCTGCTGCAGCTCTTCCTGCTCTTGCTGTTCTTGCTGCTGCTGTTCGTTCATAAGCTGCCATTCGGCTTCCGTGGGATTCTGATATACAGGCGCCTCGCCCTCCGCACGCGCTGGCAGCTCCAATGTGGGCATTGTCCAGGGCTTTAGGCGTCGCGTCGTGTCCATAAAGCAGTTTGCCTCAAAGTGTCGACTGCAGATCTTGTACAAGTACCGTTGATGTTCGTGAAAAACCAGCTTCATGTTGTGCAGCCACTTTTCCAACACATCTCGACGCTGCGGCAATCCGTGCAGGCAGCCGCCATCCCGCGGCTTCAATGTCCGGCAACCGCGCACCGCACAGCTGATGACACGAATGCGCACACTGCTCCTGGCATCCTCATAGTCGCTTTCCAGCCGCTGCTCCGTCGTGTGCTCCTCAAAATGCTCGAGACTGTAATCGTAGAGCATTATCAAGTGCAGCGGACAGAGCTTTACCGGCTTCTCCGCCTCCTCTTCCACTTCCATGTAATCCAGCCACTTTTGACGCAATGCCTGTTCGCCGGGTAGGTCGTAACTGATCCTCAGATAGGTCTTCTGCAGTTCCACGCACTGTGGATAGCAGCAGTCGTAACTGGAGCCACTCCGATTGCAGTACTTCTTCGCCTTGCCCGGTGTCGCCTCTGCACTACGATGTATTCCCTCCTGTTCCTCGTGTCCCAGCCGTAAAGTGGGCATCGCTCCCAACTGCGGTCGCCCGTTCTCCAGGCAGCTGGGACGAAAGTGTGCATTGCAGATCTTCAGCTTGGCCAGGCTGACCTCCTTTGACAGTTCCAGGCGTATGTTCTGCAGCCACTTCTCCGCCAGCAATCGCAGCTTGGGAAAGCTAAAAAGCAGCACATCGTCTTCCTCCTTGGAGTTTCCGCAGTTGGGCACACAGCATACACTGATTGAAGTCAGCGCATCGGGATCATCCCAGTCAGCCGGATTGGGCAGCACATCCTTGTCCTCATGCCCCAAGTGCAGCGTTGGACGCGCCCCAGGACGCAGTTGTTTCTGGTAGTTTAAGCATTGCGTCTCGAAGTGACGATCGCACACATAATTCTCACTGCTACTGATGGCAGCGGCGTCCAGGCGAAGATTGTGACACCAGATCAGCAGGTGCGAGTTGCGCTTTGGCATCTTGAAGAAGCGCTGACGCACTGCATCCTCGTCCTTTACACAGCCGGGCACCACGCAGCGTACCTCGTTGATGCAGCGACTCAGCTCCAGCGTGGGCACCGCGCCCTCTTGCAATTCCCCCGTCTCCGGGTCGAAACAATGCGGCGCAAAATGCGATTGACAGACCTAAAAAGAGGAATGTGTTTAGCATGGATTGAAAGGGAGATTAGATTGTCGTCAATGTTGCCAATTGCTTCGAAATACCATAAACACCAAACTTATTTTTAGCAGAAACTAAGGATTTACCCGCAAAACGACAACAGTGACTGTAAATTACCTGGAATCCGTCGCTGCTGGCCTGCATGGATCGATGCTTGCAGTTGGCCGCCCATTTGCGGATGGTGGGACGATCTGTGGGATAAGCATAGAGACGCAGCTGCTCGCTGCGCGGCTGGAAGCAGCTGAGGACGGAGCAATAGTTCTGCCAGATGAACTGCAGTGCCTGCCTGTTCTCCTGACTGTCGGCAATGTTGCCATTGTGCCGGGCATTCGGTATGACATGGCCATCGTGTCCCAGCTTCAATGTGGGCACCGCCCAACTTTGCAGCTGCTTCTTACAGATGGCCTCCTCCTCAAAGTGATCCTGGCAGACGAACAGATGCATTGCGTCCACCAATCGTGGCTGTTGCTGTGTATTCACCAGCCACTTGAGCAGCGATGTCTCGGCGCTGGGAAAGCGAAAGAGACGCGTCTGCGATGTGGACTGTTGGGCACAGCTGGGAATGCAACAGATGCGTAGTTTGGCACGTGGACTCGGACTGGCGCTGGGACTGAGGGTGAAGGGTAGCTCCGTTTTAATGCGAAGCGGCTGCTCGACGGGAACGGAAGTGGAGATAGCAACAGGAATGGGCTTAGAAATAGCAACAGGAACGGGCGTTGAGATAGCAACAGGAATGGGAGTGGAGATGGACACGGGAACAGGACTGCCATCCTGCTGGGGATTCAGATAGATCTTCGGATCGCTGTGGTTCAACTGCAACGTCGGCACCGCCCACTGCTTCGGACGCACTGGACCCAGACAGCGTGTCTCAAAGTGCAGCATGCAAATGCGATAGATATAGTGACGAGCAGGCTCATAGCTAATCTTGGTGTTGTGCACCCACTTGGCACAGGTTTCTGGGCACATGGGCAACTTGGTCAGCCGTATGTTGTCCGTGTACTTCGAGTAGCAGCCGGGCACGGCACAGCGCAGCTTCATGGCCATCGAGGAGCTGGAGATTAGATCGTAGGTCTGCTGCAGCTGACGTAGCACAGAGCCTGGCAACTCCCGTGGTAGCGGCACCTGCTCGAAGAGCTGCATGTAGTGCATGACACAGAGCTTGCCGTCGCTGGCTAGTCGAGGCAGCGGCAATCGAAGGAACTGCAGCCAGCGCTGCTGCACCAGTGAGTTCGTGGGCAGATCGTAGCAGCGATAGAGATTGAGGCGGGCACAGGGACAACTGGGCACCATGCAGTCCCCAGAGGCAGATGGAACGCCACGATTGCGATAAATGTGGGTATCGTCGTGGCCCAGACGCAATGTGGGCACACAATCCGACTGCGTCTCAAAGTGCTCACTGCAGAGACGCGCCTGACTGAAGTCCAGCGTGGCCGGCAGCTTCAGATTGTGCAGCCACTTCCGAAGCAGGTTGCGATCGCTGGGCAGCCGCTGCAATTGGACGCCATCAAGATCCGCCTGCTTGCCACAGCTGGGCAGACAGCAGCGTCGTCTAGTCGTCGCCTGATCCGACATCCGTTTGCGGCAATGTTTCAGGCTCCAAAGCCGAAAAACCGAATGTTGCGGCTGTGCATCATAGATGCCCGACACTTGGCCATTGCAAGTGTAACCGAGTGGCGAACCATGTCCCAGTTTCAATGTGGGTACCGCGTTCTGCTTCAGCTTGCGCGTGCCCAGCATCTCGGACTCGAAGTGCTCGATGCAGACGCGTCCCACACAGTCTTCGACACTCAGCTGCAGATTGGCGCTCCACTTGAGCAGCTGCTGTCGATCCTTGGGAAAGCCAAAGGTGCTCAGCGGATGCGTTGCCGTGCGTTCCTTGCGACAATGCTTGAGGCAGCAAATGGGCGTCACATTATTAACGGGCTTCTCGCGGCGTGGCGGCAATACCACTTGAACTGGCGGCAACAGCAACTCATCATCATCGCCAGCTTCATCCTCGTCCTCGTCGTTCTCATCGTGATCGTCGTCGTCGTGCTGCTCCGCAAAGGTTTCCACCAGCTCCAAGGGATCAAAGTAACCATGATCCTCCTGCTCATCATCATTAGTCTGATGCTCCTCATTATCATCCTCGTTATCCTCTTCTGTTTCAAGCTGTTCCTGCTTTACTTTGACCAGCGACTCCCTGCTAACTTCCTCCTCCTCCTGCTCTTCTTCCACCTCCTGTTGAAGTCCCGCCTTAATCACCTCGTTATCAAAGACAACGCCTTCATTGTGCCCCAGCTTTAGCGTCGGCACCGCGCCCGTCTTCAGCTTCAGCTTGCCACGCACCATAACCTCAAAGTGGTCGGCACAAATGCGTCCGCGACACTGATCCGGCGACAATCTCAGATTGACGCGCCATTTCTCGAGCAGATCCTCGCTGCGCGGATAGCGATAGGTGCGCAGATCATTGTCAATGCTGCGCCGCTTGCGGCAGTGTGCCAACGCACAGGTTGGTGTAAAGAAGCCAGGTATATTTTTGGGATTCTCATAGATGGGCTGAACCTGGTGTCCCAGTTGCAGGGTGGGCATAGCCCATCCCCTTAGCTGCTTCCCATCAATGCAGCGACGATTGAAGTGCGCGCTGCACACACGTGTCGATCTGTCCACGTCGACGAGCGCCAGTTGAAGATTGTGGCGCCACTTGCTCTGCTGCTGCTTGCCACTCGGGAAGGGGAAGAGACGGGCGCCGTGCTCCAGTCGACTGCGCCCACAGCTCGGCACGCAGCACTTGGAATCCACCAGGGATCTCTTGATTTTAACCTGTCAATTACAGAAAGCATATTCAATTAATCCGTGAGCGAATTGTTGTTGACCTAGAGCTGCAATTTCTAGTGCAAATTGCTGAAGTCGTAAACTAATTCAGTAATTCTATTCAGTAATTTAATTCTATTATATTATAAGTATGCAGAGAAGTTCGGTATATTCATGCTGTTAACCAGTATTTCGTTACCATATGGCAGATTGAACTAGTTTCAAATCAAAAACAATATAAATAATCACTATAACTTTAACAGTGAAATATTACATTACGTTAAAAGTAACGGAGTAAGCCTTTGCGTGCCCACCCCAGTTTATTTCAGTTAATCGTTTATTGATGCAACCTGACAATTTATTCAAATAACATGCATTTAAACTATTAAAGTACTATAAATTGATATTAAGCTTGTGATTTGAAATTTATGACAAATTATAATTGATATATATTATAATGTATTATATTAATAGTGAAGAAAATCAACATTATAGCTTGATGTACTCTATGAAAAGTTTTTAAAATTTGTATATTCCTTCCAAGTTCATAAATTTTGCCATTTGTTTCGGTGATGAACTGTTCATTTGACTTAAGTCCCTTACCACCCAGACGTTTCTTAGGGTTGGCAACCGAAACTAGTCGTATAGAACAAGATGGATAGAGAAGCATAGTCAACTTTAGCTAATTATGGTGCTCGATTAACCACTTCTGCCCTATTGAAATTAGTTACTTCGGTTTGAAGTATATCGGTTATTCGGCTTGGTTATAATTCAAAATGTTTCTTTCGGTTATAGGTACTAATTTGAATGGGTTAATACCCATTAACGATTTCGGTTACGATTTGCATCAATATCAACTGGTATTAAATTAATTTAAATGCTCAACTGATCAACTGAATAAAAAGAACGATATATCGCAGTTCATGAATGACTCCATTGTACGCCTACTCACCTGGGAAGTGTTTAAGTCCGTCGCCTCCGTCATGCTAATATCCGGCTTAATGTCCTCGTCCAGCTCCGAGTGCTCCTCCTGCTTGATAGAGATGCCCATGGATTCGTGGACACGTCGCTGACGGCCGAAGAGATTGCTCTGCAGTTCCTCGGGATTCACCTGATAGATATCCTCGGTCTCCTCGTGGCCCAGCTCCAGAGTAGGAATGGAGCCAATATTGAGCCGCGTCTTTCCAATGCAAATATCCTCAAAGTGGGCATTGCAAATCTTGTATCGTTCGCGTTCTTTGAAATTGAGATGCTCGAGTCGAAGATTGTGTTGCCAGCGTTGAAAGAGGATGGGATCCTTGGGGAAACTGTTCATCTGCACCTCGTCAAACTTGCGCGTCTTGCCGCAGGTGGGAACACAGCACTTGAACACGGGATCCACGTAGCGCTCCTCTGGCCTGGGATTGTTTATGAGCTCGATCTGAGCATCGTCGTGTCCCAGTTGCAGTGTGGGAATCGCCCACTTGTATAGATGCTTCGGTCCAATGCAGTCCATCTCGAAATGCCTGTTGCAGATGCGAACGCCAACACAGTCCACGGGATTCATCTTGAGGTTGTTGCACCACTTCCAAAGCAGATCTTCGTCGTCGGTGGGGAAGCGGAAGAGACGCACGTCCGGCTGCTCCTTAACCGCCTCACAGCCCTCGACCGTGCAGTGTTCCTCGACAAACGACTGTGCCTCGTTCGGATAGATATCCTCGTCGTTGTGTCCCAGCTCCAGGGTGGGAATCGCCCCAGCACTCAGTCGCTTTCCGTTAAACGAGTGTGTCTCAAAGTGCGCAGAACACATGCGATATTGTTGCCGCATGGCGCCTCTCGGCCTCATCCTGATGTTGTGCATCCACTTGCGCAACTGCGTCGGATTATGGGGCAGCCGGAAGAGCTGCACACCCGCTCCACGCTGTCGGCGACAACTCTCAACGATGCAGACGCGTTGCAGACACAACTTGTTGGCCTTTAGCTTGGCGGGATTCTGATAGATCTTGTAGCCGGGCGGAGTGTTGAGATCCAGCGTGGGCACCGCCAGCGGCACCGGGCACTTCTTGCTCAGCACGTGTGGCTCAAAGTGCGCAGAGCAGAGCCGTCTCTGGGCGCTGCCCATCAGCGGCACCTGCAGATTGTGCGCCCACTTGGCGAGCGTGGAACGATTGAGCTTGGGGAAACGATACAGCTGCACATTGTGCAAGGCGCGCACCTTGCGGCAATGCGACAGGCAACAGCGTGGTACCCACGTGGGCTTCACAATGCCAGTGCCTCGACTCGAACTTGAATTGAGATGCGTGCGACGCTTGTAGAGCATTTGATGTTCGGGATTCTCAAAGAGATTCTCAATGCTGGCGGCCAGATTGAGGGTGGGAATGGCCCAGGGACGCATCCGTTTGCCAATGCAATGGGACTCAAAGTGCAGATTGCAGATTCGCATGTTGGGCAGCTGAGCGACATCCAGCTGCAGATTGTGCGCCCACTTGGCCAGCACCTGCGACTCCTCGGGCGGACGATAGAGTTTGATGTCGTCCACGCTGGGATTGCGCTTGCACGTCTCCACACAACACTCGCCCTGCTCCTCGCCGTTGTTGGGTGCACTGGGACGGGCATGGAACTCAGCAACTTGCTCTGACGTCGGCAGCGGATATGCGATATTCTCGTGGCCCAGTATCAGCGTCGGCACCGCCCACTTCTCCAGCCGCTTGTTACGCAAACAACGATCCTCGAAGTGCACCTCGCAAATGGCATCGTTGAAGAGCTTCGTTCCATCAGGCACAGCACGCTGCAGGTTTGCACACCACTTGGTCAGCAGGGCGACGTTGCTGGGGAAACGATGCAGATTGGCGTGATCCCGATCCCGATTGCGTTTGCAGACAGCCACACAGCAGGTTTCCCGTATGTTCAGCTTCTTGATCACATCCGGATTGCGGTGAATATCCTCGTCGTCGTGGCCCAGTTGCAACGTGGGCACCGCAAACGGACGCATACAGCCGCCAATGCAGTAGGGCTCAAAGTGCAGACTACAGATGCGCATTCCCTTGTGCATCTTGTCCTCGGGAATCTTCAGATTGTGACACCATTTGCGCATCTGCTCGGGCCTTCTTGGAATCGTGTGGAACGTGATGTTCTCATTGTTGTGCCGTTTACTCTCACAGCTGGGCACACAGCAGACGTCCATGCTGTCGCTCACATTCAGCCCCGATGACGAGCCTCCCGACTGACCCATTCCCCCATACGATCCACTCATCTCACCATCCACATAATGCGACGCCGAGCTAGCCGACGATGAAGTCGATGCCGCCGAATGACGCTGATATTTGTGGCTGTGATGGCCGTGGTGAGAATGTTGTTGATGCTGGTGCTGCTGCAACTGTTGCTGCTGAAGCTGCTGCTGCTGTTGGTTGGTGGGCGTGGTTGGTGTTGGTGGGGGCCACAGTTCATTCTCGTATATGTTGAAAGTGTCGTTGTGGCCCAAATGCAACGTGGGAACAGCTCCTGCAACAGCAAGAATAGATTACGATTAGATATATTAGATATATTCGTTTATTCCTGGTCACAACATAGCAATTTTTAATAAAAAATATTGTATGACTCACAATTTATTAAAGTTTATCGCCTCTAAATAATTTAATTAATGCTTTTATTAAAATACCACAATTGTTGTGTTCTGTCGCAATAACAAATCATTTATCTGAAAATTTTTCAATCAAATTGGCAAAACTACGCCATGATTCATATCGTCAGTTGTTTGTATTGCAATAAAGAAGCTTTATACAACCTAAACTCGAACCCTATGTGAAAGTTGGATACTCTACTTTATAAAGTTGGAATAATCTCAAAAGAAAATCTGATCACATCCCAAAAAATAGTTTTAACAAATATATTTAACTTAATTGACATTTAGCTTACCTGGTGATAATTTGCGAAGTCCCAAAGCCTCTTTGATAAAGTGAGCGCTGCATATTTTATGATTCTTGCCGCGATATACAGAAGGATCAAGTCGTAGATTGTAGCACCAGCGTCGGAGAAGGACCTCGTCTCGGGGAAAGCGATACAGTGACATGTTAAAGTCGGAGGAACGACTGCGACGACAGAAGTTCAGGCAGCAGCGTTTCTCCTCCACATACAAATTCTTCGGATTGTCATGGATCTTGCCGTACTGGGCGCCCAGATGTAATGTAGGCACGGCCCAGGGCTTCAGGCGGAACTTGCCAATACAACGCTCCTCGAAGTGTCGACTGCAGAAGTGACGCGGCTCCTTGGCCTGGACGGGCAGACGAGCGTTCTGGCACCACTTAATCAGACTCTTGATGTCCTTGGGAAAGTTGTAGAACTTCAGGTTGCTCTCGCCCCGCTGACTGGTGCAATTGGGCATGCTGCAACGTGCCACCTCGCCGGTGGTGAAGGTGTTGGTCAGCTCTCGATTCTGATACAAGTTGGCAACGTCATCGTGGCCTAAATTAAACGTCGGCACCGCCCAATAACACAGGGAATAACGGTTGATGCAACGCTTCGGAAAATGCATGCTGCAGATACGAAAAGTTGCATAGCTCGATGCCGGAATATGAAACATCTTCAGGTTATGCAACCACTGATGCAAATACTTCTCATCCTTGGGGAAGGTAAAGAACTGGAGCGTCGGACTGGTGCTCTTGCGGACGCCGCACAGCGGCACACAACACAGCGCATCCTCCGAATCGTCCAGCGTCGAGGAGTGCGCCTGTGGACCACCAATTGCACCACCAGCTTGCAACGAGGTGTCGCTGCCATAGGCATTGTTGTAGCTGCTATCGTGCATACTGTAGCCCGACTCGCTTGTGGAATTGCTGTAGCTTCTCTCCAGCTTCACATTCGCCTCATTCTTAAGCGTTGAGGCAAACATGGCGGCGCCATCGGCATTCGCCTGACGTTGTTGCAACAATGAACTCAGCGCTGCCGTTGCCGGCAATGCGGTGGCAGCTGCATTTGCCTTGTGATGCGGCGTTGGCACTGAAAAGGAAGAGTGACATTAATAAAAGCATACTTCGGCAAGAGAAGTAAGACAGCTCGAGGAGTAGATACCCTGCAAGTTGATATGGGATACTACAATTCAACTAGATAACTAAATTCACAGCTTCAATTAATAAAGAAATCTGATTTTGACTACTAGATAATCTGTAAGCATATATAAAGTATTACAATTCGATCACCCACTTCAGAGTGTCAATTAATAAATAAATTTTGTATTTAAATTGATTAAAATACGAATAAGTTAACTGACCGACTAGTAGATACCCGGCAAGTAGATTTTAGGTAATTCGAGACATAAAATCTATTATTTCAAAGTGTGATTGAGTAAATTTGAATAATAAGTGATCCAACTAACTAGAGTAAACCACTATTATAATCCGAAGAATTAAACTAGCCGACTAGTAAGGCCATAATTCAAAGAATTCTACTGTCTATTCGCTAAAGGAAGCTTTTACTGTATTCGACTGCCTCTTAAAAGTGAACACTTACTCTCCATGGTGGCCATGTGACAGTCCTGCAGTTTGTAGTTGGCCTGTTGCTGATGCTGTGGATGTTGTTGTTGCTGCTGCTGCTGCTGTTGGTGTGAAGTCGATTGTGCGGCTGCGTAATACTTGCCACAAAAATATGGAGCAGCCAGACGATGTTCGTGCAGCTCTAGAGCAGTTTGGTACCACAACCGGCAAATGGGACAATCGTAACGCTGCTGGAATTTGTGTTGCGGCAAATGAGCATAGAGCTGTTCCCGCGTGGCAAACGTAACGGAACACATCTGCAAGCCAAAGATGCAACAATTGGTAATTAATTACATTAAGATTTCTTTCCTTGTGGTTCACTTACGTTGCAAACATAGCTATCATACTCGTGCTGCATATACTCATGCGACTCGCATTCGGCAATCGTGTCAAAGTACTTGCCACAGTATTTGTGGCAAAAGAATCTGTCCGCTCTGTGCAGATGCTTGTGTTTCTGCAACTCCTCGGTGCTCATAAAGGACATAGGGCATATGTTGCACTTGAAGTCATACTCCTGAATGCTGCAACTGCTCTCGGCCACATGACGCAAGTAGATTTGCTTCTTGAAGAACACCTCCTTGCAACGCTGGCAAATGGGAAGACTTTCCGACGAGCGTTCCGATTGCAGTTTGCGTCGCGGATAGCTGAGTGGATTCTACAAATAATCAGATAAGAATTCAGTTCATTTTATTATTACAATAGAGTATTATTTTGTATAGAACTACTTACGGGCACTTTTTGACTGCCATAGCCCTCATCCTTGACCGTTAACTCTACCTTGGGACTTAACATGTCATCGCCGAATTCGGGGAACTTGCTAAAATCGGCAAACGGCGTGTTATCATCGATATAGTTGGACTTGTAGGCATGTTCGTCAATGGGTTCCGCTGTAACAATTTAATAGAGAATATATATAATTAATTTTGCAAACGAAATTGATCTCAACTCTTTATTGAACTTATTTCACATTTTTGTAGTGATTTTGCACTCTAATGAAACTAATTTTAAATTTAGATTTCTATTTTCGGTGTCTTATCGACCCACATCTTATGTGCTAATTTATACGTGTGTTAAAAGAATAATCTCTGCTATATGAAGAATAAACTTTAGACTCGCAAAATTGGTTGAAATTAGAGATAATGGTTTAACTAAAGGAGTTCTTTATTAACCAGAAATATAATAAAGAACTAATATAAATAGAGTAAAGCAAGTGGAAATATAATTTCCATACCCGATTCTTATTGCGCACTTGAATGAATATATAAACCACATAAGAGAAAGAAAAAATCCAAACAAGATTAATATAGATTTAAAAAAAATTAAATTTAATAAAAAGACTTTCTAATAGAGTGGAATTTATTTATAGAAAGATGTTCTAATATAGAAAAATCTCCACAACTTCAATTATGAATGATTGTTACACTTATGCATACTGCATACAAGTAATTTCATTTTGAGTTCTCTCTGGGCAACTATTGTGATAAGCATGAATTCAGAGATAAGAGAAACAACAGTGTTTTCTTTATGTATGTACTACTACTATGTACAATGTATATACAATTTCTAATTTTCCCTCAGCATAATCAAAAGAAGTATAGTAAGTGATGATAGATTGTTATATGGTATTTAATGATAGTATTATAAAGTAATTGGATTTTATATGCATTATATCATCGTTTCTGCTTTCGTTAGATATTTATTAGATGCCCCGCCCTTGGGGTATGATAATCCATTTAATACATATACATACTACATAGGCTATAATCTATTGGGGAACGTTCATGTTACATAAGAATCGAGACTTGAAAATGACACACACACACACGAACACACAATTACACACTTGGGCAATGAAAATTTCATCAATAGATGAAAATGAGTGTATATAAACTTTAGGGTTATAGCCGGTAATATAAAGCATCTATCAGAGCATATATTATGTATGTACATACTATATAAAATAGATACATACACACACATATAGCTAGACGAAACGCACTCTGAAACAGAGATACAAATACAGATACAGAGAACGTAGACGAACCAAAAACCGAAAACCAACCGAACGAAAAGCGCAAAAACCTCAGCGTAACTCAACTGAACTCAGCAACAAAACGTTTTATTGATTCGGCGACGCCAAAAACGGAGCTGAAATTACGGCTACTTACGCTATAGGAAAATGGCCCCCAAGTAACAGTAACTGTTCTCTTTCCCAGTGTCTCTTACACAGTCACTGACACTCTCTTGTCAGTTTTTCAGTTTCAGTGTGTGTGCGTGCGTCTGTACCAATTGCATATTACACTATTTGTGTTTTTGCATTTACACGCGTATGCGCGCATCTTAATGCGAGTGTGTATGAGTGTCAGTGCTGCCAACCTTCGATAAGGAAACAGGATAAACGAATTTTAAAAAGAGGACAGATATAAGATTATCAGAAAAGGGACAGAAAACAAAAATTTTATTAAATCCCCAACAACAATTTTAAATAAATTTTACAGAACCGTCAATATTTGAATTGCGTAATTATTTAGTGATATCCATAGAATTTAATTAATTCATTAATTCGATTTAATTGCAAATGAGTTTATTATTTAAGATAAGGAAAGTTTAACCCCTTTTAGTTTGACAATACAGTCAGCGAAAAAGAACTAATATTCGGGAGCGTAGTAAATATTTGTTAAAAAGTTCCCGAAAAAAGGATGATTTGGCAGCACTGGTGTGTGTGCGCAGGGATGTTCCAATTCAGCTATTCTCCTGCCAGTTTCTGAGAACATTTTGAGTTTGGAAATTGTAGCTATATTGAGATTTTTGAACAGTCGAAACATTTTCGAAAATTCACAAATAATATAGTTCCACAATATTAAAACAATTTGAGAGTATTTTAAATCTAGAGGTCAAATAGGGGATAGGATATAAAAAACAACTTAAAAACTATACTAGTTATTTAATTGGTTTTCTTAAAAATTGTCTACCTATTTTGTTGATATGTTGATATAGCTTTTCTAGTCATCACTAATGCGGAACATGGATGTCAGTGATGCCACAAGAAAAAACCTCAATTAACAGGATGAACAAATTAAAGTAAGGACATATGGTTTTTTTTTAAAAGTGTCAATTTTAAATATGTATTATTATTCGGAAACAATTTGTATTATATCATAAATGATAGCTTCATCTTAGGTATGGTATGGTATTTATTACAATTTTACGCATTAATGTCAAGCCTTTTGAAATATTTGCCTTAAATTACATTTATTTGCCTGAGCGAAAGGAAATGCGTGTTTGTGTTAATATGTGCACGGATTTCACCACTTTTTTTATGTATAAAACATTATAGATTTCCCGATAGGGAATATTTAATATTTATTGCGGATAAAATGGTTTTAAAAAGGATATCTCTATACGGAAAAACGCTAAATTTGCAACACTGACGGATATCGATATCCCTTAAAGCACTCGATACTTACATTTTATTATCATTTCACCGCTGGCATCGAGACTGTGCCGATTGGCGGGAGCTGGCGGCGGTGCCATAGGATTCTGAAAATGTTGTTGTTGCTGCTGCTGCTGGTGTTGTTGCTGATGTTGTTGTTGATGTTGTTGGCGCTGTCTATCATCAGGTAGTTCCAATGGCTCGCTTTTGATATAGGGATACGAGCTATGCATTAAACTGTGCGGCATATACGAGCGTTGACTGAGCTGATGTTGTTGCTGCTGCTGCTGTTGTTGTTGTTGTTGCTGCTGTTGTTGTTGCTGTTGTTGGTATTGCAGCAGCTGGTTGTGCGCATAGGCCACAGTGTTGCCCTCAAGGTTATAGCCCACCCCAGCAGAGCCATAATATGATGCATGCGTGCTTCCAGCTCCCGCACCGTATGCATTCATAATGTTGTTGCTATTGTTGTTGTTATTGCTCTTGCAGGGCGCCGCAAAGGCTGCGGCGTGCGGATGGTGGGGAGGGTAGGAAGCAACATGTGAGTACCAACTGTGCTGCTGTATTTGTTTATGTTGTAGCTGTTGTTGTTGCTGCTGCTGCTGCTGGTGCTGATGGTGTTGTTGTTGTATTTGTTGCTGCTGCTGCTGGTAATAGTGATGATGATGATGATGCGGGGGATTGTTGTGTTGTGACATTACGAGAGAGATAGATAATTGGTTATTTTGGCAAATTTTTACCGTTCAATTGTTGGGTGTTAGAAACACTGTGCTTTCTCTCTCTGTCTCTCTTTCGTACGCTGCTCTGTCTTTTTCATTTGGCGTCGTCTTTTATATACCAGTTTTTCACTGTTGTGCCCCCCTCAAGATTTATGTATGTGTGTGTGTGTATGTATGTATCGAAATGTCATTATATTCATTACAAATTAAATGCTAATAAGTCGCCGTTCGTAATCCAATAGGACACATTTGAAGCATTTAGCATTTGAGCACATGTTCACAGAGCACCAATTGGAATTTGTTTCACTGGGCGCGAGCGTTGAAATTTTCAACATTTTTCGTTTCGTGTTTTAGCGCGACGCGACACAACAATTGCGTGCGTATATGTGTTGTGTGTGTGTGCGACTATGGTTGCCTAGCGATGGGATATCGCGGGTGGCACAGTTTCGATATTTCTGAGGCATTAGGCAAACTTAATCGATTATTGTAGTCATCGAACTTTGTAATGGCGATGAGCATCTATGAAAATCACTGTGATTTTCGAATTTAAATTGAAGACTCGGCATAAATAAAGGTAAACAAGTTATTTAACATTTATTATGTAATTTTAGGACCTATCACACCCACGCGCTTCTGTAACTGCTCTTTTATCAGCTGCCCATCCGCCACTAAGTTTTCTGTCGCGACCTCGTCGAGCGTTTCGCGCAATTGTTTCTTTACCCGCGATATTCCCGCCGAGTTCTTGGCAGATATAGGCAAGATGTGTTTGAATTTCATCGTTCGACTGGGACGCACTTCTTCCGGACAATCGGCCAGACCGCTAGCTAGATCTTTAATGCTGGGCTGCAGTCTCGTCAGAATATCCTTGGCGCCCTCCTTGTCCATTTTGTTGAGCAGCAAAACGCAAGGTTTCTCCAGCAGCGTCGGATCGTAGAGTTCCAGCTCCTTGTTAAGCGCATAGATGTTGGTCAAGGCATCGCGGTGCGGATGTCGTGGACTTAGTTGAAACCCGAAGATGTCCACCATGAAGAGCAGCAAACGTGTGCGCTCGATGTGCTTGAGGAACTTGTGGCCCATGCCGAAATTGGCGTGTGCTCCTTCGATGAGACCTGGCAAATCAGCGATGCTGATGGAGCGTAGATCTCTGTACTCAATGGTTCCGATCTGTGGACGAATGGTGGTGACTGGAAAGAACGAGAGAAGCGAGAGTTAGTAGTTAGTCATCAAGACTAGATTTAAAGAAGGCAACCAGCGTAAAAAGCATACTCACAAGGATAGGCGGCAATCTTGGGCTTGGCATTTGAAATGGCCTTAAGCAGCGTGCTCTTGCCGGCATTGGGAAATCCCACCAGACCTACGTCAGCGATCAGCTTCAGATCCAGACTCACTGTGCGATTGTCGCCAGGTCGACCGATGAAGTTGTTGCCGACGCAGCCTCCTGTACCTCCTCCCGCCACAATGCAGCTGGCATCGTGTTCATTAAGGTCCGCCAGCTGCTTCTGCTGTTCGTCATAGATCTGCACGCCTAACGGCACTTCTATGCGCTGATCGACGCCGCGTTTTCCGAAAATGCTCAACTTGCTGCTGTCCTCGCCATTTGATGCTAGCACGCGCTTCTCCTTCAAGTTCTGCGCTAGCTTCCGCAGCGTCACGCCCTCCTTGGCCACAAAGTAGACGCAGCCTCCCTGTCCTCCAACGCCCCCGTAACGAGGTAATCCGTTGCCGCCATGTCCCCCACGCACCGTCAGACGTAGTGTGTCCAGGAAGTTTGAACGGAAGTGTGCGCGCGCGGGCTGTTAATTGTATTGTTATGCACATATAGTAAGCACTTTGGTTTCGAACTTACTGATTTTGTGGATTTTAAGAGGAATTTAAACAGTTGCACCATCGCGACCAGCTGATCTGATAGCAGGTAGAGATGAGCGATATTTACTAGAGATGGGTGATACTTACGTCACAGTTATTTGTCACAAGTATTTTAAAGTATCTGTAAAAGAATTACTAATTGGCATTTTGTTACTGATTGGTCACTGAATGATATTTTATCACTGAATGATATTTTGTCCCTGTGATACAAGTATCACCATAATTCTCACCTCTAATAGCAGGGTTTCAAAAACATCGCTGCACAATCAATGTTCTAATTTTTACACCAATCGATTTTTTCTTTATTTCAATTGATCTTGGAATTAATAATAATTTATGGACAACATGTAATATGTAAATACAAACAAAATAGCCGAAGGCCACGCAGCTAGTGCTATACCTCTTAAGTTAGTCTAAGTTTTGTAAACTCTTCTAACTCTTCAATAATAATAATAATATGGACAACATGTAATGCACTTAGAATATCGATTCATAGATTAAATTACTGGTAATATTTGAAAACAAATAAACAATGGATGGCAGCGTAAATCAATGTTTGTCATCTCTAGGATAGTATGCTGATCATAGGCAAAAGTGTTAGGGAAATTTTAACTAATTTTTACCCGTGGACGCAATGTGATCAATTTGTTACAATCGTCTAACCATAAAAACCTTTTATATCTCTATGATAAACCCACACCATATCATAATAATTTAATTCAACTGTAATTAACAGCGGCTCGTTTTAATTTCGAAATCGATAACTGAGTTACGATATATCGATTAATTTCCAAGCACGTGCGATTTGTTTGTGCTAAATCCGAGTTTTAGTACACACACTGCGACATGGAAGCGGGCATTTGTTACATTAAGCCAGAGTAAGAGTTGTTATTGTTATGAACTATTGTTTGCATCACTTCAAAGCTGAATTCGTGTGATTTTCCAGATATCTGATAAATGAAGCCAAGAGTGGCGACAGCAGCGAAAAAACCACTTCAAATGACGGCGAATCGAACAAAAGAAAGCACGAAGAAGAAGAAGGCACACAGAACGAGGCGGGCAACAACAACAAACGCGGCGGGAAAAAGGAACGCAAGCGTGGACAAAACAAGGTGTGTGTGTGAGTGCAATTTGATTCTTATGCTGTCCTACTAACTGCCTTGCTCCTGCACAGAACCGACCCGTATTCAAGGACGAGCGCTTCTCGCATCTTTGCCACTCGTTGATAGACGGACCTGGCGGAGAATCTTGTGCGCTGCCCAATTGTCGCTATGTGCACGACTTGGATGCCTATCTGGCAGCGAAGGGCGAGGATCTGGGCAGCGAGTGCTATGTGTATGCCACTAAGGGATACTGTGGGCGTGGAGTCACCTGTCGCTTCGCCAAGGCGCACACAGATGCGCAGGGCAGAAACATGCGGGGGGAACAGAAGCCGCCGACCACGTATAATGGCATCAGTGCAGGTGGGTAGCCTTAAAGAGATTATGTGGACTATGTGTAACTTATTATGCCCGTAGAGCTGCAAGTGCGGTTGCGTAAACACGAATACGACTTTGCTCGCAGCAAGGAAGTGATTAAACAAGCGGAAAAGCTTCGCGACGAGAGAAAACAACAGGCGGAACAGCAGAAGAAAGAGGAAGCAGAGAAAGTAGCTGTTGAGCAGTCGCCCATTGGCAGCGCCATTGATGACTCTTCAACTGGCCGTGATGCGCCTCGCAAACCTGTCGTTGATTTCCGTGAAAAACTTGTGCTATCGCCGCTGACAACTGTGGGAAACTTACCATTCCGTCGCATCTGCAAGGAGTTTGGTGCGGACATCACGTGCGGTGAAATGGCCTGCGCTGTGCCGCTGCTCAAGGGCCTGGGACAGGAGTGGGCGCTGACCAAGCGCCACGAGAGCGAGGACATCTTTGGCGTGCAATTGTGCGGCAATAATCCCAATGTGATTACACAGGCGGCACAGGTGCTGCATGAAACGGCACGTGTGGATTACGTCGATCTGAACATTGGTTGTCCCATCGATCTCATCTATCAGCAGGGCGGCGGCAGCGCCTTAATGAGACGCACCAACATCCTGGAGCTGACGGTGCGCAGCTGTGCGGCCTTGTCTGACAAAATGCCCTTCACGGTCAAGATGCGCACCGGTATTTATGCGGACAAAAGTGTGGCCCATGAGCTGTTGCCGCTGGTGGAGGAATGGGGCGCATCGGCGGTCACGTTGCACGGACGTTCGCGTGAGCAGCGCTACACGAAGTCTGCCAATTGGAACTATATTGAACAATGTGCGGCGCAGGCTAAACAGATGCCTGTCATTGGCAATGGCGACATACTTAGCTATGAGGATTATGTGGAGCGACGTGCGCTGGCTCCCCATGTCAGCTCTGTGATGATTGGACGCGGTGCTCTCATCAAGCCCTGGATATTCCAAGAGATCAAGGAACAGAAGTTCTGGGCGCCGACATCCACACAGCGCTTTGAGCTGCTGCGTCGCTATTGCAACTACGGACTGGAGCACTGGGGCTCCGATACCAAAGGTGTGGAGAGCACACGACGCTTCCTGCTCGAATGGCAGTCATTCCTATATCGCTATATACCCGAGGAGTTGCAGCAGTCGCCACCGCAAAAGATCAACTCGAGGCCACAAAAGTATCGAGGACGCGATGAAATGGAAACCCTGATGAGCTCATCCAATGCCGCGGATTGGGTTAAATTGAGTGAAATGCTGCTCGGTCCAGTTCCCCAGGGCTTTAGCTTTGTGCCCAAGCACAAGGCGAACGCCTTTTGAGTCGGCTGAGATCCCGGCTAATATTGTTAAGTTTAAGAAAGTGTAAAAGTGTATTTCATAAGTTGTTACCGATGCGATTTTTTTCTGTATTCCTTTGGAATATTCTATACAATTTCATATTTTCCTTTAAAGTGTTTTGTAATAAATGCGTTAACCAAACTATAAATGAATTGTAGTCCTTGGATTCCAGACTTAAACCCCTTACTTTAACTTTTAAAGGTATTTAGCTAATAAGTTTGTCAGAAATATAAGAGCTAGATACATAAAACTTGATATGTAGATACCTCTATATTCAAAACAGATCAGGTTTGTTTAGTTTGTTGAATAGAAATATCAGCAATATTGTAAAATAAACTTGAAAGTTATTCAAGAAACAAGTGATAAGAAGAGACCGAAATTAGATAGACATAGAATATAAAAATTTACAATCTTTCAAACCGATCCCAATCCCATTTCAACTCAGTCAGTACATATAAAACATTTATTTTGAATTTATAAAATTAGAAATCACTTCATATAACTGAGCGCCTCCTCGACATCAGCTCTGGAGCCAAGAACAATGGGACTGCGTTCATGAATCTTCTGCGGCACAATGTCCAGAATGCTGACCTTGCCATTACTGGCGAGGCCGCCGGCTTGGATCATCAGAAAGGCCATCGGATTGCACTCGTAGAGGAGACGGAGCTTGCCATTGGGAGACGACTTGGTGGCTGGGTAGATGAAGATGCCGCCGTATTTAATGGTACGATGCACATCAGCAACCATGGAGCCGACATAACGTGCACCGTATGGTTTGCCCTTGCTGGGATCCTTCTTGGCGGCAATGTAATTGAAGACACCTTCATCCCAGTCGCTGGCATAGCCTTCATTGATGGAGTAGATCTTTCCCTTGTCGGGCACACGCATATTGGGATCGGTGAGAATGAACTCGCCAATCGCTGGATCGTAGGTAAAGCAATTGACACCACTGCCCAGGCCGAGCACAATGGCTGTGGCGGAGCCGTAGAGCGCATAACCGGCGGCCACCAGCTGATTACCTGGCTGCAATGCATCCTGCACTGTGGGCGCTCCCGTACTCTTCTTGCGATAGATGGCGAAAATTGAGCCGATGGACACCAGACAATCAATGTTGGACGAACCATCCAGAGGATCGAAGCAAACGATATATTTACCCTGGTCAAAAAATAAATAAACAAGGATTAATTTGGTGCCGTAACGATTGTAATTTTTCAATTAAAATTGTGTCGATTTGTATCCACAAATTAAAAGAAAAACTGTATACAAATAGAAAAGTGAATGTAAAATAGAATTTAATCTCCTAACATTTATTTGCAATTCCAAAGATTAACAAACTGTTGACATTCTACTCAAGATAAACTTTTCTCACCTGTCGCTCTGTTTCCACCTCAATCACATTCTCATTCTCCTCGGAGACCATCAGGCAGGTGGTGTACGAGGCTTTCAGCATATTGATGAACAGCTCATTGGACAGCACATCTAATTTCTTGACCTCCTCACCCTGCACATTAATATCCCCCGCAATGCCGTGCAACTTGGCAATTCCCGCCTTCCGCACCGCCGATGCAGTCGCCTTAATGGCCGTCTGTATGCAGTTGAGCAGCTGGGACAGATCTCCAGTTGCCCCCTTGAACTTGCGCTGTTCCTGCAACACGAAACGCGTCAGCGTCATCGCATTCGAGTCGAAGGCGGGTCCCTGCTGAGACATTTTGGCTGTGGAATGGAGAAAGCAAGATTAGAGACAGTTTTTGGCATGGATTTCATTATTAAACATTTATTATTTTGGGCACGAGCAGTATTATAGCACAAATGTTAGCTATTTTAACAAAATAATTTGATTTTAAGCTAGATATACTTTTGGAAATTATTTAGAGAATATTTGTGCAACTTTATCTTTGTCAATAAATAAATAAGAAATAAATAAAATAAATAAATAAATAAATAAGTAATTAAACAAACAAATAATTTAATAAATAAATAACTAAATAAATAATTAAATAAATCATTAAATAAACAAATAAATACATAAATAAACAAATAAGTAAATAAATAAACAAATAAATAAATACATAAATAAATAAATAAATACATAATTAAATAAATAATATAATAAATAAACAAATAAGTAAATAAATTAAAAAATAAGCATATAAATAAAAAAGTAAATAAATAACTAAATAAATAAATAAATAAATAAATAAATAAATAAATAAATAAATACATAAATAAATAACTAAATAACTAAATAAATAAATAAATAAATAAATAAATAAATAAATAAATAAATAAACAAATAAATAATTAAATAAACAAATAAATACATAAATAAACAAATAAATAAATAAACGAATAAATAAATTAATAAATTAGTAAGTAAATAAATAAATAACTAAATAAATAAATAAATAAATAATTAAATAAATAATTATCTAAATTTCTATGTAAAACATTTTCTTCAATACATGTCAACTTTTATATGACAGTACTTTAATAAAATATGATTTGCATAAAACATTTCAAATTAAATAAATATATGGTGTCAAGCATTTCAATAAAAACATCTTTAAATAAAATTTTAATTTATCTGTTCCTCTGCCTTTTCTTATATAATACTATCTCTATTTATTTATTTATTTATTGCGACTAAAACCAGTCGTCAAGAAATTAAGGAAACCTTTTAAAATAAAATTAGAAAAAAGGATTGTTAATTAACAATTATTAAGATTTAATATTATTTTAAATTAAAACTAAAAAAAAGAAAATTAAGAAAGTTGTTAAGGACTGGGAGTAATCAAAATTATGACTTTAAATGATCCAACATTTGTTGTTTGGGGAAAACTCTAGAAAAACATAATCAGATCAATAAGTATTATTGTCACATTTGTTGTGCTTTTTAATATTTATATGTATATTCAGCAAGTTTGTTATATAATAACAATAACAATAGTAATAAATATTATATTATATTAGCTATAAATATACATATATTACATATATCTTTATTAGCAAAAAAGCTAGATTAATTAAATTGTAATTAATATAAAGCATGATTGCTTTATTAAGATTGCTTGGTTTGAACAGCTTTGCAAATAATGAAATCAATATGGGGTTTAGTTATTTATTTTCAAGACAAACTTCTTTATACAAAATTATAATTTATGTTATATGTTCAGATATATTTTCCTATTTAATTATATGTATCTTTATTCAAAAAATCGTTCGATGCATTTTGGATTCTGTATAGACAAGTTTGAATGAATTTTAATTTTTATATATGTAATCATAAGCATGTTTTTTAAATTAGCTAAAAAGCATAATTGTTGTATTAAGATTTCTTGGTTCGAAATGCATAGATAAAAGGTTAGAAAAATTGCAAATAATTATAAACTAAAGGTTAATTAACTACAAAACATTGCAAAATCTGTGCTAATTGAAAGAGGAAATTCAGATTCAATAACTATAAAGTTAGTCAATTGATTAAAGAAACTGGAATTGGTTGATAGACTGGATTCGAGTGGATTGGGTAAGTTCTCAGTTATAAGTAGGAATTGTAGTGCAAATTGTGTGACGGGCAGGCAGAGGAGACAGTGCGACAGTGCGACAGAGCAGAGGAGTGCGATTCATAAAATGTTCACTTACAATCACCGTTACTGGCCGCCATTGTTGGGGAATATTACTGTTAAATTATGCGGTTCCTGTGTGACTCCTTAAAAACAAACACAAACAGCAGTGACAACAAATTAAAAGGCAAAGTCTCCCAGAGAGCATGAAGGTCAAACGAGCCGAGACGAGATAGTGAGAAGCTTCGACCCATGAGCACTTATTATCAAAAACTTGTCAGGTCTGTGTGTGTAGTATGTAAGTATGTATGTGTATAGTCTAGTGTGGTTTTTAGGTTGTTTTGGCTATGGGCTAGCTGATAACCTGTTTATATACATACATATTCAAATACAGTTAGTCGAGCAATTGTTTTGACAAAATACAAAATTCACACATGTATTTCTATAAATTTGTATAAAAAGAGTTAAGGTTGAAGCATCTTTATTACAATAATAATGTAAAGATGAATTTAAACAATAATTTATACATATTAATCGGCTCCCTAATTTAGAAGCTTTAAAATTGATGACATCCAATAATTTGACTTAAGACTTCAGGTCAAAAAAAGGGAAACAACTTAATAAGTGAATTTTGAATTTTGTCACAACACTTACTTGACTAACTGTATGTTCATATTGAGTAAATATATCAGAGCAACAAATAAAAACCGGAACAAGCCAACCGTTTTCTTATGTTTTACGCCAATTTCTAAGAGCGACACGTGCCCCTTTTTTTATTTTTGGAAACGCCACATGATTTGATTTAGCTATAGTATTTGTATCTAAAAGTATACATACATTTGTATATATACTGGCATATCTTTCAGATAAAGCGATAACGTTGCCAAGTCTTTATTTTTTCTTCTTTTAACTTTGCTTTGACCCCACCCGGTGTCGGGCCAAAACATTTGTGGAGCTTCTACCAAACAATAAGAACAATAATAACAATAACAACAACAAATATAACTTTCACTTACAGAGAGTGAGGGAGAGAGAACGATAAACGAACTGATCAAAACAGAATACAGAACAGGCACCAAAAGCACCGCAGTCGACGGCTGTACTGAAGAGACTGAACGACGTTGACTTTCAGCTGGCAATGGGAACGGCGGCAGCGGTGGCAGCAACGACGACGACGACGGCGACTGCAACGTCACAACATTTGCGCCGGACGGGAATAAAAATACAAGATAGGTTAATTAGCCAGCGAGTGTTACACTAGCAAATACTCTGTAATGGCAATTTCGATTTCAATGTCACAACATTTGCGCCGGGAATAAATAAACAAGAAATAATAATAAGCCGGTGAGTGGAACACTATGAAAATTAGAAAACAGCGTCACAACTTTTATACTACTTAGTTGGTCACAACTTCAATTTTAAACTCAAATTGTTATTTAATAATTAATTTTGTAGTTTAAATATAATAACATTATTATGTCACTTGATTATAGTTTGACAATAAATAAATAAATAAAAATTAAAATACAGGAATTGATAATCTGAAACCGAATGATTTCCTTAAAAAATCTGCACTACTCTTTTTGGTAATTAAAAATACAAGAAAGATTACTAGAAAAAGAATGATACACTATCATACCCCATACCAGCCATTGCATATAAGAGCTATGATAAGTCTCACATATACTCTTTTTGGATGGAATTTTCTGGAAACATAATCTAATTTTTATTATAAAAATGAACTGTAACTCATATTTTTATCTAAGTAAATAGATAAAATTATAAAAGAATAATTCCATTTCATAATTAAATTTAAAATCATAGTTAAACTGATATATTACATTTTTATTATAGTTTTAATTATAAAAATTAAATTAAAAGGTGTTTTTAAATTTATAAAATATAAATTGAGTTCATATATATTTGTATTAATTTCAAATAATTTAATTTCAATAAAAATTAATAATTAATTTATATCCAGAACACTGCAATAGCTACACGTAAAAGAAACCTACCTCTATTACGAATTTTCTATGTAACGAAGTTTATTTTATTTGAGATTCGCTATATATTGAAGTTCGACTGTATATGGATTAACAATATTACAGCCATATATGGATATTCCAAAAAAAAACTTGTTTTACACTTTATAACAATTAAAATTGAATATACAAATAAAATAGCCCATTGCGTTTTTAATATAGGGTATTGAAAATCAGATAATATACATGTATATGTAAATGCATGCGTAAGCAAAACAGCAAGAGAAGGAGACGGACAGAGAGCAAGAGTAAGACAGACAGATGAAAAGAGGGAACAGTGCATGGGGAATATTGGCATTAACGGAGGGAGACATGCCCCTAGCTTAAGCATATACAGATATGTTGATTGAGCTAATGAGCAGAGTTGTTTCTTGCCTCAAGAAGAGAGAGGGCGTGAATGAAATCACACTAGAAATTGTGGGAGAACCTAAGAGATACATATAAAAAAAATAGCTTAATAATATAAAAATATCGCTTGCTGTTTAAGTGTTTTTACACATGTTTTTTATAAGCATATAAAAATGCTCGTATACATCTGTTATCAGTGCAAAATCACTACAAATGACTGTTAAGCCTATTTATACATAGGGTGCTCCAAACTGCTGAGCTTTAATTGCAATAAATAAATATTGGAAATTTTATCTAAAAGTTATGTAAGAATTTCATATTTGTTTTATTATATTTATATATATGACACATAAAATATACAAACGAGTATATGTAAATAAATAATTTAATGGTGTAAAGTCACCCTGTATAATAAACCTCTTGAACATAAATCAGTGTTTTTTCTACCAGCTGATAAGTGTGGAGGCTCGACTAATGTTTTGAATTCTAACGAATTATGAATTGCTATTTGAAATTGTATAAAAATTGAAATTAAGATTGTAGAAGTGTAAGTTTCCTATATACCACGTGCTTGTTTATTTGGTCATTACTGCGACCTCATTATAAAGATTACACTAAGTATGTTTGTGCCAAGTTGTAACAGGCTAAAGCATGTGTATGCTGAACTGGACTACAATTTTCTACTATTTTCTTTTATATGCATAAATATACTACTTTTTCCGATAAATACGTAACCGTAGCTGTCAAAAATCCGCTTAAAAATTGTTTGCGTAGTAAAATTGTTGTATTTCTATCTATTTTTAGAGGTGCGACTATATTTATGATTACTTGAAAATGTCAGAATTAAATTAAAAAACTTTCACGCTTTCTGAAAGCTAATGAATATATTTATTAATCATACATAGGCAATCTTAAATGTAAAATATTATTTTTTAACAGATGGAGTACCGAAACTAAAAGCATTCTCAAATCGAACATTTTTACTCATACCTGGACATATAATTTTTATATACTGCGCCTAAAGAATAACAGTCACATAAAGTCTGTTTGAGAGTTATAACTCAATGGGAGCAGTTAGATAACGCCCTAAAGTAGGCAGCACTTGAATAAACTACCCTAAAATATGTACATACATGTACATACTGAATTTTTAAACTGTTTCGCCGAATAATTCACAACTGGTTAAAGTCGTCGACGAATAGAGTAATGGGTATTGACATTCTACAAGTTATCGCTTCTCGGCCATTATGGCTAAGATCAAGTGTAGTATCTGTTCTTATCAGCTTAACATCTGATAGTTCCTCCATTGGAGGACAACAAATGTTAAACTGATTTTTGGATTCAGACGGAGTGCTAGTAGCTTGCTGCTCCTCTGTCATGGGTTAACCCGGTATTGCAGTACCGCCGGGATTTTGGCCCTACTAAGAAATAAATTTACAAGATAATTATGTTTCAATTTGTAGAACTTGTTCTGAGCCTAACCGACTCACCTAATAACCTTGGGCAATGCCAAAATTTGTCATGCTGACAATTCTCGTACGTAGAGTAGAGAGAGAGATGTTGTGGATGTGTGCTGTTAACCCTTATTTGTATATCCTTGCATAATTGTGTCCCAAAATGTGCAACGCATTAAAGGTGGAATGCCAGACAGACCATTGCTGACAATTCAGCTATTGATATTGATATTCAGCTATAGGTTGGCTTTCCATTGACCCAGGCGATTAAGTAAAATACTACTGAAAATATATTGCAAGAACAAGCAAACAGAAGAGTGCTTCGAGTGGTTTTGCTTGTAAAATATATTTACTAATAATTATTACAGATTACTCTATGTTTATAGATATGGATGGCGTAGGGCAAATAATTGTTTCCATAACTATGAAGTGACTTTAAAGTAATTAAAATACAAAACAATCTTACAAATCGGAGGGAGAAGAATGTTATGTTGAGCTTGAAAACTGACAACTTTTGCTTAATTGATAATAAAAACAATATTTAAACTAAAATAGCTTTAGATCTTACTATCTTGAATTTTTTTTTCAGCTTTTTCCGTCTGTGTCTCTGTTACTATACAAACTAGCCTATCAATTTTAAAACTATCTTGATGAAATCTGGGAAAGATTCTTCTTTTTGCTAAAAGCAGTAAATATACTAAAAATACTGATCAATTTTGAATACAAAGTATCATATGTATAAAATTAGAATTGGTTCAGATTACAGTCTGGCTGTTATGTAATCGTGTCACCTTTGATAAGCCCCTATATTTGTCATGCTAATAATCCATGTTTTTATATTACATGGTTCCATTTTAATAAGCTGTTTAAATCGTATATAAATTGGTCGAAATGCGCTTCGCTTTTTGGTGCATTATTTACATTAATGTAGATGCTTTTCATACCCGTCGCAGCTAGTTTCGCTCTTTTGGTTCATATCCTGCAGGACATAGACTTCGGAAATCATCTTAACTCTTAAAGTGCTTGCAGGTCATTGTGAACTTGATGCCAAAGGAACTAAAGATAATGACAGTTATCTATATCAGCTATATGATAGGTTTACTAATGCAGTCGACCTTAATGTCTCATGATAATCATCTTTCATAATTTGTTTTTTTATCTGCTGGACAACGTTGTGGAATAATATAATGAAAATTTAAGACCCTGAAATTCGATTTCAAAATGCATATAAAAAGAAAAAGTTAACACAAACTGGCCCATATACCAAATGTGGTGTCTTTAGCTCTTATAGACTCTGAGATCCAGAAGTTCATCCTGACGAAAATGACTATATAGACTCTCTCTCGGCTGTTGATGCTGATCAAGAATTTATATACTTAATAGGGTCGGAGATGTCTCCTTTGTCTGTGACATGCATTGCCACAAGCTTATAAGCCTTAGAAACCTTTGGGTACTGGGCTAAAAAGAACAACATGTGAGAAATTTAATTTGATTAAATTGCCACAGAAACGCGCTACGGGGCAACTTCAATGATGACAATGTCGACCTTATCGCCTTATAATCACTTGCTACAGACGACGACCGACAACTGCGATGCTAGCAGGCTACTTAACGGTGCCGATGAAAGGACATAAAACATACTGGGCAGGTATGCAAAGGACATGACTCCTGGGTTGGCATATGTATATATGCGGGTAGTTCTGAATGCACTTAGTGATGTGCATAAGTGTGAAAATATCTGCATCCTGCTGAGCGAATCTCATTCCCATTCTCATTGCCATTGCCATGTCTCCATCCTTTTCCACCCCACACAATGTGCTCTGTGTTTGGGTTGATTGACGCTGATAGGGCACGTGCTGGCAATTATTGAAAATAAACATGAAGAGCTTCTGGTCAAATCAAATGACTTCTTGTTGAGCACGATAAAAAAAATATGTTTTTAAATAAGGTTTCAAATTACCCGACGCCTTCGCATTAACATTTATTCAAAATTAACAATTTAGATTAATTGCAATTTTAAAATTTCAATAAAGAACTAAAGGTAAAGCAAGTCGAAAGAGCTACATTCGATATCCTGTGCCAATCTCTTTAAAAAGTAATTTAATAATACATTATGTATATGTAATACATGCGTACAAGGTGTGACATCTCTTATTTCGGTCTTATTGTTATTGATTAGGCTATATAGATGCTAATTAAGAATATAAATATATATTTTGTGGTGGGCATAACGCATAAAAGCAGACATGCCCGACTATATAGAGTAAATAGTATATTCTTGATCAGCATTGACTGCCGAGTCGTTATAGCCATGTCCGTCTGTCTCTCTGTTTCTATGCTAACTAGTCTCTCAGTTTTAGAGCTATCTAGATGAAACTCGGTGCAGATCAGTCATCATTTAGTTATCTATATATATAAAACACTTTGTCCTGACTGATTCACTGAGACATCACGCTGTAGGCCAAACGGGTTAAGATATCGATCTGAAATTTTTACACAACATAGCTGAGACATAATTATCGTGCGATAAGGCTGCGTTTTTCGATATTCTGACTGGAAGGGGTTAAAGGTCAAAGGACAAAATTGCTTAGTATGAAAAAATCGTGTGTTTTTTGAGCTATCTCAACCAAACTCACAGATTATGTATTTTTTACTATTTGTTACAATCTGAAAAAATTTGTTCAAGATCGGATGACTATATCATATAGCTGTCATAGGAACAATCACTTGGAAATTAAACTTTTTTATGAAGAGCTTTGTTGTTTTTTGAGCTATCTCAACCAAACTCACAGATTATGTATTTTTTACTATTTGCTACATTCTCAGATCGGATGACTATATCATAAAGATGCCATAGGGACAGTGGCTCTTGATGGTATAATAAACAATCAAAAGCAGAGGGGGAGAGTGTGCAGTGTCTGCAATGTCTCTTTCTTTCTCTCTATCTCTTACTCTTGCTTTTGTTGATCTTCCATATTAAGAATTTGAAAAGAAAATAAAACACAGCCTTTAGCACGGAGCCAAATCTATAGCGATTTTAACTGCCTGAGTCCAAGACAGTGAAGTGACTCTTCGATCGTCATGCTCCGGCGATAGCTGTGAAAAGTGTTTCCCACTTGCACTCCACATTTCCTCCCGAGATTTTAAGCGAACGTAGCGAGCAGGGGGCGAAGCCCCCTAGTGTCTTATACATCCTGATAAAGTTTGGTTAAAATCGTTTCACTATATCATATAGTTTCTATAGGAACAATCGGTCGAAGATCATATTTTTGTATGATACGCTTCAACCAAACTCACATATTAAGCATCTGGTCATGTCTTATGCATACATCCTGACCAAATTTGGCTTAAATCGGTTCACTATATCATATATGAAGCTGATATTGGAAAGATCGTATGAAATCTGACTGACTCAGGGCATCCTACTGACGCTCCCGCCTCGACTCTCTGGCTTGTTGTACATTGTCTTCAGTTCCATAATTTCCTTGTCTTAACTAAAAGTATATATTTAAAATATATATACATCTTAGAAGGATAGCTGCTATGACTTTGAGCTAATTCAAGAACAGTGAAAGCAGACTTGGCATATAGGAAACTCATTCCCCTGCTAACAAGCAAGTTGTCTATTAAAGTTCACGTACTTGTAACTACTAAATTTAAATCCGAAATACTTACGCTATTATAGAAAAGCACATAAACCAATAAGTCTTCGTTAATGGACAGAATACTGGCTACTGCTATTAAATGTAATCGAACTCACCTTAACAACAAACATATGAACTTTTCATGGACGTGTCGAGAGGTTTACAGGAAATGGCAGCGGCATCCTTAATTCCCCAAATCAATTGGAAGCCTGCAACCACTTTGAATAGCGACTTGTAACAAAGTGTTTCACTAAATGGCTCGCTAATAACCCGCAATTATTTTGCCATTGTTAAGGGGCACTTCAGGGTTTCACCCTCGTCCTCAACATGCCTTGTTCGTGACATGCGCTGGGCGTGGGAGTGGGCGTGGTCCTGCTGCTGCATCAACCCTATACGGAAAAGTCGCAGTTTAACCTGATTATTGGCAACTTTTTGTTGGTCTTCAATTGGATTTGATTGCCAGCGGACTCGCCCTCGCCACTCACAGCAACTCAGGGAAGTTTAAAATGGAAAACTTGTAAGAAGCGTTCACTTTTCACATGACTTTTTATTGAAGAGCATTAATACTAAGCTTGCTAACACATTAAGAAATACATAGACTCTTAGAAAGTGTTATAGAGAAAGATAGAAAAATAAATAGAATAAGTGAAATGGAAGTACTTGAATACGAATCACTAAATTTTAAATATATTTTAATCGATATACTCGCATATAAGTATATACATAAATGTCTTAAGTAAATGTGACTAGATTGGCGCTTAATCGTGATCTAATTACGATCAATATTTACAGTAAGATTGCGATAATTTTACAGGCCTTAAATCGTAGGTAATATGCCAAAAAAAAATTAAAAGACCGCATATTTAAAGTAAAGTAAAGTAAAGCATTTAAATTATTTTGTAACTCATTGAAATTAGATTCTTTTTAGACATATTTCTTCTTTTATAATACGTCAGTCTGGACTTTATGTAAATATTTTTCACACACTAATGAATACCTAACAAAAATCAATATACCATATTGAAAAATATCATTTGCATTAATAACCAATGAAAATTTGGTATATTTAGTATACTTTGGTTTACATATAACGACATCTTACATCTACATTTAGATGTATAAATTAAAAGACTAATAATAACTTCTGTAAAACTCGACGCTTTAGGGAATTTAAAACATCTCTGAATATATATTAGGCATATTTCCTCCATTTAAATGTCTGAGCATGATCTTAAGCCAGCTGTGACCACCTATGTAAGTTGATATAACTTGGTGTCACCCACAATGTCCACATCACTGGAGTTGTCGTCATCCTCGCTGTCCGCCTCCAAATCGGAGTAGTCATCCGTTGAGTAGCCATGTTGCAGGAAGCACATTTGCAGCTGCTGCTGCTGCTGCTGTTGGGTGGTTGAAGGCTGTGATCCACCCGCCAACAGTTTGGATTGCTTGGAGTCTGAGGAGGCAGCTCCACTGGAGGCTTCACTTGGCTGCTTGCCACTTTGCTCTGTGCGTGAGAAGTCAACGGGCTCTGCAGAAATGTAAGTGGAAGGGGGGAGAATGGGGCATAAGTTTGAGAAATTTTACAACTAATTTGATTTGTGAAAACTTTAAGAAAACTTTCGACAAGCCAAAAAGGCTTGCGGCTAATTGGCCAAAAGCATGAAAGTTCTACAAAGAAAGTTATCTTGTCCACTTACCATTGGCATTGTCGCGTCGTCGTAGCTGCTTCTTGTGCTTCATGCGACGGTTCTGGAACCACGTCTTGACCTGTGTCTCGCTCAGTCCCAGCGCCGTTGCCAGCTCCACTCGCTCCGGCGTCGATAGATATCGTTGTGCCTCAAAACGTTTCTCCAGACCCGACAGTTGTGGGTCACTGAAGACAGTGCGTGCCTTGCGCCGCCGGCAATGACGCAATGCATTCACACCCATGCCAAGACCCAGCGCCAGTTCCGGCACACAACCAGGCGCCCCAAAGAAAGGCGCTCCTCCAAACAAGCTGGCTGTAAAGTTAGCGTCACATTAATTGCATTACACGCAGTAGTTGTTTCGTAATTGTCTTCGGCACCCAAAAAACTTTTGGTGTTACTAATGGCCATTGACACAGACCCGAACGCCCGGACGTACCTTGGGAAAGAAAGTAGGGATCCACCGACTTGTACGTGCCCGACGATGGCGACAGATAGCCCAGGGTCATCTGGAGGAAGCCGTGATCACTGTAGCCGGCACTTGGGTACAGCACGCCATTTGGTCCACTTCCTGTAGGTGCTTGGGGTGGTGGTGGTGGCGGTGGTGGAGGTGCTGCAGGTCCTGATGTCATTTGTGGTAAAGTTGATTCTGTATTTGGTCCAGAGGACGGATGACCATAATGTGAGGCGGCTGCACGTTGTTGATGGGCACTGTAAATAAGAGTGTAATACCCAATATTACTAATACTGTCTTTAGGGATCGAACTATATGGATCTCCTTTCTCATATATTTAAAAATAATTTAATGCAATATTTCAATACTAACAAAAGTGTTCAAAGTACATAGAGTATTACCATTTTATTTTAATATTTTTCTAAGCGACTTTCGTAATTTGTAAATGCAGGATATTAGCTGACTTGAGATCATTTGGTAGTTCCGCTTCCTCAT
Organism: Drosophila histrio; assembly: GCA_958299025.2. Classification (NCBI taxonomy): domain Eukaryota; kingdom Metazoa; phylum Arthropoda; class Insecta; order Diptera; family Drosophilidae; genus Drosophila; species Drosophila histrio. The sequence goes on from OY282580.2 coordinate 22,709,165, forward strand.
ATTCATTATATATTCATTTTAACAACAATTTGTAATATATTTGTTTAGGATTATTGCTATACCCTTCTTCTTCTGTTCTTATTATCATGGTAAGAATATCCATAAAGTTTAATAAGTTGGCAGCAAGTCCTCGACAGTTGTAATTTTGAAAACAATGACAAATTTCGTCAGCAAATTCCACGAAATATACATGAAAAACTAAGTAACATCAAGTTGTGTATTAAAGATACGTTAATTTTAGAACAAAAACATTAAAAGGCTGATGCTCTAAGAGGGACAATCATTTTAAATTAAATAGGATATCTTTAAATGTATAGCTTAACATTAAATTAAGTTAAAATTGCAACAAATGTTTTTGAATACTTGATAGCTTAAAATTATTAAAAATAATACCAGGCTTGCAAAGTTGAATTTAATCAGTCAGGCATTATATATTAAACGTTTTATATACTTATTCGAGTTTCAAATCGAATATTCTTAGTCGCGTTCATTTCAAAGCAGAAATATTTGTGAAAACTTTAATTTGAACTATATTTAAATACTTATTGAAAAATTTACTTAATTTAATTTATAAACATTTTTTTAACTTTTTTAGTTCGAATTAAAAGGCTCTAAAATCAGTTTTTTTTCCCTGTGTACATTAAAAATGTGAATTTATGTAACAGGCAGAAGGAAGCATCTCCGACCCTATAAAGTATATATATTCTTGATCAATATCAATAGCCGAGTCGATTGACACCGGTCCGTCTGTCTGTCCGTCTGTCCGTTCGTTCGTCCGTCTGTATGAACTCGTGGATCTCAGCAACTATAAGAGCTAGAGACTTCAAATTTGGAATGTAGGTTCCTGAATACCATACGCAGATCAAGTTTATTTTCAATTTTCGATATCAAGACCCGTTTGTTTTAAAATTAGAAAAATCCCCTTAACATAAGCAATGTTAAAGCTAAAGACATGAGATTTGGCAAACATGATAAAAAGCTTGGGCTTAATGTGTCCTGAAAATTTCAAAGCGATGCCACGACCCCTTCGCCCATAACTCGAAAAAGCTGATAACAAGAGCAGTTTTATACCTAGTTTAGAAAATTAATTTACTAGTGAAAAATGTAAACTCATTCTTAAATTATATACTCGCGATGTAATTCTCTTGTAATTCGTTTTTTTCATCGTGATACAATTTTCCGGACACATCGACCCCAAGATACTCATCATGTGTGCCAAGGCCTGTAGATACAAAACAGCTTTTGTTATGGGCTTTTTTCCCAATTTGTGGGCGAAGGGGCGTGGCATCCAAAAAAAAGATAAACTTGATCTGTCTGCAAATATTACCAGTGCTGGGAGACCAAGTTCAAGCTTCTAGCTCTTACCATCTCTGAGATCCTTTCGTTCATACGGACGGACCGACGGACATACGGACAGTCGGACATGGCTATATAGACTTGGCTATTGATGCTGATAATGTATATATATACTTTATGGGGTCGGCCACGCTTTCTTCTGCCTGTTACATACTTTTAACCAACTTAATATACCCTCACAGGGTTTAGTTGAATTTTGCTCGAAAAGTATGCTATAGATATCAAGCATAATCTTCAAATCTCTAACAACACAAAAGCCACTGTTTTTAGTTTCTCTTAAATATATTATTGTTTTACATTTGCAAAGTCTATTATAATTACTTAAGTATAGAAGTGCCTGATCGGCTAACTATATCATATAAGTGACATAAGAACAATTGGTTAATCAGCTTTTAGTGTGAACAACTTGGTTGTTAATTTAGATATTTCTACCAAATTAATATGTTGTGTATCTGGTAGATTTTACACATCAATATCATATTACATTGAAAGCGGTATATTGTATCTAACATATAGCTGTCATAGAAACTATCTACGGATAATTGAATTTCTGTATGAAAATCTTTTTTGGCATTTAAAGTAGCTTAATACATTTAAATAAAAGATATTGGTTTTAAGATTTGTTTACTTAATGTTACTTTATATGACTTTGTTTTAAATCTACAGGTCTCGGCATGGGTATTAAATATTTCTTCTTCTCAAATCATTGTTAAAATACATTATAATTAAATAGAAGGTGATGAAATGATGAAAATATGCCAATAATAAAAAGATAAGTGAAAATTCTAAATAAATTGATGGTGCTGATTTCCCAACTGATTGTACTGCCACCGAAAATATATCTTTCACATTTGAGTAACACCGACAATTCCTTTGGTTGTTTTTTATCTGAATACTTTTGTGTAACACACTTGACTATTAATATTTCTTTAAAATCTATTCGTTTAAGATTTTATTAATTTATTTGTTTAGTACGACTAAAAGCAGTCGACAAGAAAATATACACAATACAAAATTAAGATATTATAAATTAATAAATAATATTATTATTTAAATTTAAACTGAAAAGAAAAAATTAAAAATTAAAGGGTACTCAAAGTTAGGACTTTAAAAGATACAACATTTGTTGCAAGGATTGGGGAAAACCCCAGAAAAACCCAATCATTGATGAGTAAAAACTTTCAATTTATGAAATATTGTAGTTTAATTCAGTACTTATTTTATAATCGATTTGAATACGCACCGTTGGCTGTGCATGGACTTGACATAATCCTCGCTGGCATAAGCCGACGCTGAATGGCTGGGACTGATTGCTGGTCGATTGGACGCCGTCGCTGATGTGGCACTTGGATATCTATTATTATCATATGCACTGGCACTCGATATGGAGATGGAATTGTTATTGGAATTGGCATTGGAACTGGCACTGCTCCTGGCACTTTTCACTGTATATTTATTGCACTTTTGATTGTTGTTGCTGTTATTATTATTATTGTTGTTGTTGTTGTTGTTGTTGTTATTGCTGGCGCTATTTAAATTTTGAAATAATATATGCTCAATGGAAAATGGCGTTTTTGTGGTTAACATTGTGGTCGTTGTGGCGGGGCTTTTACTATTGGCAACTGTCGTTGCTGCTGCTGCCGCCGCTGCTGCCGCTGCCATCGCTGCTGCTGCCGCTGTTACTGGGCTGGCGGTGGCTCGGGCGTTGGCGCTGGCGCTGGTCTCATTAAGCGCTGACATGTCCTGTTTTAGGTAGATGTCCTGGTATTGCCGCCGCGCTTATGTTGTTTACTCGTTGACGGTCGCGTTGAGTTTGCGGCAATCACCGCACATCAACCAGCAAATCGCTCTAAACGAGCAATGGCAAGCAGAAGCCCTGAGCTGAAAGGGGCAACATCATGCCAGACTTGCAACACAACACACGACTCACCCCCAAAGTTGCCAATGCAGTTGCGGTGCTCGTGCTGTCGCTTAGAGGCGCCCAAAAAGTCTATGTGTATGTGTTTGTATAAACACACCCCCATTTGCATGTGTAGCATATGGTTGTCTCCCTCGCACTAGGTAGATAACTCAACCCACACAAAACGACGATGCAATTTAGCCATTTGCACCGCTAGATTTCTGGCCATAATGCTGGCATTTTACCTATTTATCAGATACACACATATATATATATATATATATATATATATCCATATATACATTTGTATATAGATATTCGTTCGTTTATAACTGGGTTAGCTTTACTTAATTGGCCCATGTTAACCGCAAATATATAAATTGCCAACAGTTGCAGTCGCTTTCGCTGTCGCTCTGTCGCGCTGCCGCCGCCTCTGCCTCTGCCTCTGCCGCTGTCGACTGTAACGCTGACTTTGCCGCTTTGCAGTCGCCATTTTGCCCATAATTAACGTGTCATGGCCGCCATTGTGTTGTTGTCCTGATGTGCATGCATTAAATTCATTAAATGCCACAATTATTATAATTAATTTATTGATTGATGGCGCAGCTACCAGACGCTCTGTGTCTCGGTGTCACGCTGTCTGGCCTATGCGGCGTATGCGTAATATTGCCATGGCATTGCCCATTAGATGTTGCAGACGCTATTCACATGCTTGCACAACTGTACCTCATCAACGACTTGCGCCTAATTAAAACTCGCTTCGCCCTCTTGCTCTTAACTGTCGCCATTTCCCACATCCCCCCCCCCCCTCTAGCTAGACTAAGCTGAGTCAATTAGGCACAAAATACTTGTCAGTAATTCAATCATTTGGCATAGCTATACGCGGCCCATTCGAAAAATCCATCCAAAACACTCTCCTGGCCAAGGGGTGTGTCCTTCGCCGTTGCGCAGCCAATCAGATTGCTCTGCGCTTTGGGGTTGCCAGAACAACAACTGTTTGTCCTTGTCCTGTGCGCAGTAACTCACTGGAGAAATCATGGGGTAGGGGTAGCTGCTGCGGATGTATGTGTGAGCCTGTGTGTGTGTGTGTGAAGAACAATAACGACGGCAACGAGCAGTCTCTGTGTGTGTGTGTGTGTGTGTATGCCATGGATGCGACCAAAAAGCAAGACAAATTTGCTCGTTTTATTAATAAAATAAGTCACGCAAAGTAAGTCGAACGTCATTATTAGGTTAAAGCCCTAAAGCGGGCGCATTAGATGTCTATATGTACATACATATGTATGAATGTATGTATGTATGCGGAGAATGCTAAGCAGAGGAGCAGACAATTACACTGACATCAAATATGCGTTAGTTTTGAAAATCTAATAGATGAAAGGGAGTTATTTAGAGTGTATACAAAGTTTTGGACTAAGAAAATTGTATGAAATGAAACTTTCTAGTTTCATATTTAAAGTTGATTGATATTGAAATTCTTTAACAGACTTAATAACCGTAACTCAACTGAGATTATACTTTAATACTATATGAATCTATCATTGTATTGCTATAATCCATGGTCATGTATCAGGTTCAAGGATGAAAACCTTAATAGTTTTGCAAATGGTTCGGATAGGTGGTTCGAACCATAGAGAAAGATTGCGGATCGTGTGGCGAATCGATTTAAAAAGCCACTTAACCCAAGGTTTTTGGTTCGAATCTGAATTTTTTCTTTGAGTTTTAAAAGCGTAAAAGTTTTAAGCATCAAAATTGTCTTATAAAAGTTCTAACCAGATCCCAACATTTTCAGTTCGGTTTAGAATCGGTTTGCAGCCTTCAGTAACACAGAGAAATCATGAAAATGATTATTATTATAATTATATTATAATTTAATATATTTTCCAAAGTTTTAAACGAATCCTAAAGCTTTTATTTTGAATGTGAAAATTATAATAAATTGTCTAAAACTTCGTTAAACATTTTCGGCTTTTCTTTGAAATTGGAAATATTTTATATTCACTAATATAATACAAATAAAGTATATTATTTTTATTAGAATTATATCAAATAAAAAACGTATCTAATTATTAAAATAGTTTCTCTTTAATATTATTGTAAAAAAACCTACAGGGTATAATAAATATAAAATATTTGGTTATTCTTAGTTTTCTATTACTATCTAATATAAATTCAATTAAAGTGGGTTGAACATAGAGATCGGCTGGACCGATCGGAATGAGTTATATATCATTCGAATCATGTCAAACTATTTTATATATTAGAATAGTTTATATATTAAAATGAATATTGTTCGTAACAAAATTTGATATCAGTAATTTTGGGGCTTAAATATGCTTTCGACACTAGACATTTACCACGTGTAGAGGTTGTTTTGGTTAATAATAAGATCTAAAACTTTGCTTTTCTCTATTTTAGAGCTATATTAAAACAAAGCTTATATTTTTAAATAGTTTCTCCAAGTAATAATAATAAAAGTTAAAAAAACTATAATGAATTTAAAATAATTTAAAAAAAAATTAAAAATAAATTAAGTTGAATTTAATACATTCTCTATATCTTAAATAATGAAAAGTAAATGTACAGATATACGCAAATAAAATAAAAGTTGCTATCTTAGTTTTAAGATTAAATTAAATGCATTAACATTTATATTTATACTCTTGTATGTAATATCTAAACTCTTATAAGATGTTAGAAATTAGTTTTTCGCTTATTTTTGTAAGCTACAAACTATTTCTCTCAGTGTATTATTGTGACAAGCAATTAAGCCGCTTTAGCTAGAAATCTCTGGCATTCTGTTATTATTCAAAGGTTCAGGTAACTTTTACACTCAGCCTGCGAGCTCAGTAAATGTGGAGTGAGTTGCCAACGTTGCGTGCATAGTACGATATCTGACAAAAGCTGCTTGTTGGGGGCACTTAAACAACGCCACGGAACTGACATCTTCAGTTCCATTGTTTTTTTTCATTTGACATGAACGTGCGGAAGAGCGAATGTGTTAAATTTGTTTTAAAGTCCTTTCTAAGACCATCTCTAGAAATCGTTTTTTTATCTTTTCCTCATTGTTGTAATTATTAGTGATTTTCGTAGTTTGAGAAGTATTTTGTGGAATTTAATTCCTGGCTATGACGCTGCACGTGTCTATCTGACGTGCTAAGCCTAATTTTTATAATAATAAAAATGTAGCATCTCGTATTGCAAGGGCAATTTGCGGTTAACTTGAAGGGGGAGCCACTTCCACGGGTCGTCTGTCTTGTGGCAATTACAACATTTTGTGTCAGTTTGCATGGCAAATCCTTTTGAGATGCGAGGATGTCGCATTGTTTTCAGTCTGGTTTCGTTTATTTCTCTTTTTTTTACCATAATTCCCTGAAATCAAAGCTGAAGTGTGTCAGAGATCAGGTTACAGTTCGTGAATGGCGTCGGCTTCTCAGATGCCTCGATTGGTGCATCCGCATTTGAGTTTGATTCTCGGTAAATTAACTTCTGAAACGAGTAACGTGAACTTTTCCCAGCTAGGGGTACTTTGTTTATCCGAGAGAAGGGTCTTAAAACAAGTGGCAACATCCTTGCTGCCAGGTCAAAGGCGGCACTTCCGTCGATCGAGCGACCAGAGGGTGTTAAAGGACTTGCTTTAGAATCTGGAAAAATATAGGATATTTAAGATAAACAAGGTAAAAAATATGTTTATCGATTGGTTAGCTAGATTGATACCGTAGTCTAATAAATAGTTTACTCAGAACTATCTTCTCTATTAGCGATATAAACTTGATTACCATTTGTATATATACATTTTACATAAGCATTATATTTCTAATATTTCATATTATTACAAAAATCATAAATAAATTAGATATAGAAATTACCATGTTATATCGAGCAGGGACAAGTGGAAATTTCTTATCTAACGCCAAAAATCCCTTTTTAGATTTTATCTACACAATTATAGTATACAAATCGCTGACATCTTAATTGTAGGCTCTCTCTCTATTTTAACCCGCTGTAGAGTTGGAACCTTAGTCAATTAATCGCTGGGTGAGACCTTTTGTCCGCCCTTTCACATCAGCTCAAAGTTTTAGCACGTTCCGAGGCACTTTTCAGTTTTTCGAGGGCAACGCTTATTAAAAGCCTCTTGTTGTTATCCTAGGCATAGTAACCTTTTGTCCCCGCCCCAAACAATTAGAGCACTAACAAATGCAATTACCAGTTGCCAGCAAATTCAACATCCCCCCTACCCAATTTGCCCTTGCAACAAACACAACACAATTGCTCTCATTGGCAACAATTGAGCCGAGTCGCAGTCGAGCCGAGTGCTGAGAGCAAGACCATATCCTGTGAACAACAACTGCAAAAAAAAAAAAATAGAAAAGTTTCCCGAACGCGTGCCACATATTAAATTACATCGAAATATGTGCACATGATGATTTTCATGAGGGGGCAGTTTGTAATTTGCTGGCATTTTCAATGATTTTATCAGCACCCAAGCCATTTCCCAAACCCAAAAGCCGTACGAAACCATTTGACATTTTGTTATTTTGATATATTAGTTTGATTCGTCAGCCTAGCCTGTTATTTGATTTAATTTGCAGCTCGTAATTGTTATAAAATTTGATTTCACAAATGTTTTGTATTGATATCGCAAGGGTTTTCAGGGTAGGACAAGTAGCGGGAATAATTTCCATTTAAATACGTATAACCTATTAAAAAAGGGAAAAAGAACAAGCAGTCTATAAGAAGAGTGTTATTATGATTATAATGGGATTTGGCTGACTAAACTGACTAAATTTTTGATCTGTGTTAAGCAGTAACAAGTGAAGTTGCATCTAACAGATTTTAGCTTACAAGAACAGGTTTAATTTAAAGCGAAGTACTTTAAATAATAAAGAACCAGTCGAAAAGGCTACAGTCGAAGTCGACTTTGAGAGACCCTTTACTTATTCTTCAAAAAGGAAATAGGAGTGACACTAATAGTACACCAGAAGCTCTTCTTCTTTTTTCTTTGGCCCGACACTGAGTAAGTTTTGAATAACTTTCGAGTTTATTATGCGATCGTAATGAAATACATTAGGATACATTAGGACCCCGATGTTCTTCCTGTGTGCCAAAATTCAGGACTCTAGCTTTTAAATTTTTGGTTTTATGGGATTTTAAACATTTTGTTTTCGATTCTTGGTTGCGAAAAGGGGCGTGGTAATATTTTAAAATAAACTTGACCATTTCGGGGGCCGCAGAAGCATTGTCACCAAATTTGGTGACCCTAGCTCATATGGTCTCTGAGATCTAGGTGTTCATACAGCAGGACAGACGGACAGACGGACATGACTCGACTGGTGGTGCTGATCAAGAATATATATACATTATGGGGTCTGCCGGACTTCCTTCGACCTGTTACTGTTACCTGTTACTTTTTTAAAGTAAAAGGTCTAAAAATGTATATAAAAAACTTATAACATTTAATTTTTGTATAAATACATTAATTTATTTGTATTTATGTTTTAAATTTAAAGAAAAACCTTAGTAGTTAAATGAGTTAGTTTATTTATCACTAATCCAACCGGTTTGTTATTCAAGCGAAAGGAAAGCAACCGAGAAATGCGAAAATCAACCAGTTTGTGGGTTTCAATATGAAAGAGGAGCAACTATTCAGCCAAGCAATTGCAACCAGAATTCAAGCTGCAAAACAAGAAATCAGTCGCTTTTCCTGCAAAGTAAGAATGTTCTACTTGAAATTAATGCACTAACAGATACCCTGTATACCCAGCGATAAGCACTCTGAAGGAAAATATACGCGATTAATTAGTTTTAGGTAAAAAGTAGCTTAAGCTATTCTCGTCTTCTTAAAGTCGTTCCACGAAGTGAACTAAATACATTATGAAAGTCCTCAAAAATGTATTTATATCTGGCATCATAGTTCATCATACCCTTATATTTAGACACTACAAGTCTAGTGACTTATCACTGTATGCAATACCATGAAAAACTCTCTCCCAAAGAGATATATAAGCCAGTCAGCTTTCATTGGGTACCACAGTTCAGTTAAAGTTTTCACGAGGATGCGTCGATTACTGTTGATACAAATAGTATTATGGGTATGTGCTACGTTTTAGAATGTTAGGAAATATATAGTGAACTACTTCTCCTCCCCTTACAGAGCCTTGTGAGTGCCATACCAGAACAGGATTTGTTGCTTATTAAACAGGTGGAATTGCTATGTGGGAACACCTACAATTTGGTAATGAAGAACAAACTGGAATTCTGCACATATGCAGCCAATTTAATTGTAGATTGCAAGGCTGCAGATGATAGAGAATTGGAAAGATGGCAACAATGGCTAAATATGTCTGATGATGGAAGGATTAATGTAACGGAAATGGCGATCAAGAAATATGTGGATAGTGTAGGATATAGCCAAGCTGTGCCCTATGATCACTACATTCCCCAGGAGGAGCTGCAAGAGAGTCTTAATAATTGTTCAAAATATGCTTTTGGGGATAAGCAATCCAAATATCTGCAAAGAAATAGAGAATTATTAAAATCCTTTGAAATTGCGGCCAGTCCCAAGCTGCAGGAGGTGTCAAGTGATACAAGACAATCTGATAGATTATTTTTTGACTCCTTCGACCATTTTGCCAAAAATGGAAGTGAAACCGTGTTCATGTATTTTCGATCTAAGGCCATTAAATATGAGGATAGAGCCCTCTTGATTGAGGTAAAGAACATGACAGAAGAGACATATCTACAATTTCAGCGGAACTATATGAAGTTCATTAAGACTGTAGTAGAAACGTCTATATCTTGTAATGCCGTCAATCGATTAGAATTGGATAATTTGAAGCTTTTGCTCGGCATGATTAAGGAAAAGCATGCAACTTTAACTGACGAAGAATTTAAGGACATTTCATTTTTAGTTTATGTCAATTTGCCACAATTTGAACAAAATGACGAATTCTTAAAAAGTTTAAATAATTGTGCTCCCGGCGTTCTAGATGCAGTGGAACTCCAGATAGCTCTGGATGATAAGAAAGAGATGGACAACTTTATAAAAAAAGCAAGTCCCAAGCTGCAGCAAGTGAGCGAATATACAAAGGAATTAAAAGAAGATGTCTTTGAAGCCTTCGCAGATATTTCAAATCCCACTCGTGAGTTTACTGATCATCAAAACAGCTTTAATCTTATAAGAATATATTTTGTGTATTATTAGCTACACACTTAAAACTGAATATCCTGTCTCGATCGAGCAATAAAGATTGGCGGAACATTGAAAGGCTACAGTCGACCGAAATCGACCCTGTACTTAGCTATTCTTTAAAACACACTGTAAGCCTTCATCCTACACTTCTTCGTTCCTTGGACCGACGCTGAGATAAAGTGTTACTATGAACAGAATATACATATACTATGTATGATTTTCATTAAATTATGAGGATAAATATCAAGTTAACAAAATGTATGTATGTATGTGTATAAACATAACTATATATAATTAAAATAATAATTTATAATTTAAATATCATCGCCACAATCTTTTTATTTGTCGAAAAATTATTATATATGTCGGAGGGCCAGAATTCGCCGTGTTATTCTCACTTCGAGCAGCGATCCCCGTTCTTGTTGTTGGAGCAATGTTGTTGTTGTTGATTTGCGATGTGCGTGCGTTTGCTCAGGCCACTCAAATACTAGACAGTTCGTCCATTTCATCTTATTCTTGGCTGGCAACGCCGCGACACAAACGACACTCTTTCTCTCATACCGGGTCTCACTCAATGAGAGAGCAAGCAGTTCGCTCTCTCACCGACTCTCAGCGATGCAAAGAAACCAAGACGACAACAAGACGGTAATTCTTTTCCCTTTATTCCTCAAAGCGTACAGGTGCGACATATACAACATTCTACACACTACTTCTTTCTGTACATAAATTCTTTAAATATAAAACAGTAGCCATTCCTCGACATACATATAAATTAAATATTTATAATTATAAATACTATATACCTAATACATATTATATATACTTCCACTACATTCGACCAAAACAGCAGAGTTTCTAAACGCAAACCACTTAATGTGATTATAATTTCGACACATCTGAATTTTAAAATCTCTGCCTAAGACTTTGCACATCCCTAACAAATTTCATAAATTAAAACTTCTAAGGAAAATCCTTTTTCCTCAATGTTTCCAGCATTTAGATAATTAAATATATAATGTCGAACTAAACTGTCACTCTTTGCTGTAGCAAAAGCATTAACAATCTAAGGCCCGATTTCTCATCTGACCGATACAGCCTACTTTATGGAAATGTTACTTTACCTTAAATATAGGACTTAACATTTTTCGTTTTCTTAACTTGCCCTTTTCAAAATATTTAAAGTTTAAAATAATGCGGCATCTCAACTAAAACAGGGTAGGCTAACGTTAAAAACTTACAAAGAGGATAATCTGCCCTGTAAGTTATCGAGAGGCTGGGACTAAATTTATGACAAGAAAATCATATTTCTCTTATCGGCAGGTTTATCTAACTCGTAAGACAATAGGCACGATGAGAAATCGGCCCTAAATGTTATTGCTCTATAGTCTTTCAAATTAAGATATTTCCTCTGTATCTATAGAGACGGCACTAAGTTATTAATCCTTGGCGTAGCGATGTTTAATCAACTCCCGCTTGTACAATTTATTAACAATTGGCCCGGCAATGAGTATCGCCAGGCACACTTCTAAAAATTCAATTTAGACTCATTAGAGTGCTCCTCTCCACGGAAATCTTTAGTAAAAGGCGAAAGATTTATTCGACAACTGAAGAGAAGCCAGAGTGAGTATTGAGCAGAAACTATGTAGAATTTACCTGGAGACAGACGTAAACTATTTGGGAATTATAAGTTCAGGGGCTCATTGAGATGACACCCAAAAGTAGGCTACCTTTACGTAAACGACCCTTAAGCTGGCATTGCAAACATGAATATGATCAATTTATAAACTGTTTTGTTTCTAATTCACAAGTTGTCGACACATAGAGTGATTGGCATTGAAATTTGTCATTTCTTATTTGCCTAAAATCTGATAGTTCCTCATTTGGAGGACAGCAAATGTTTATTTATTGAGATATTGGCCCAACTAAGAAGTAAATGAAATTGCTTCTATAATTTAGAGTGAATGCTGTAGAACAAGCCACAGTTCTTTTGGCTAAGTGACGTCAATGAGACGCTTAAATAATTCAGCGCGTACACTTTTTATTTATATTTATATTTTTTGCCCACAAATTTTGGGTTGACCCATGTTTGGTGGTTTTTGTTGTAAATCATGCCCGTTGCTGCTGATAGTAGTTAACCTTTGATAGCCCCAAAATTTTCAGCGTTGATAATACTCGGACGTAGAGTAAAAAGAGTTGGATGCTGATAGTCGGTATTTTTAGACCCTTTACTTATAAAAAGTAAAAAAAGGGTCTATTAAGTTTGTGCGTAACAGGTCAAAGGAAGTCTGGCAGACCCTATATAGCATTAACAGCCGAGTCCATATACCCATGTCCGTCTGTCTGTATGAGCGCCTAGATCTCAGAGACTATAAGAGCTAGAGTCAACAAATTTGGTATGGTGGTTCGTCTATGGGCTAAGCAGACAGTTAGTAGACAGCACACAGGTAATGTTTAATGTCATTTTATGAGCAACTTTTTAAGCACTGTGAAACATTTTCTTATTTTGAATATTCTAAAGTCTTATCAGTAAACAATGGCGTACAAGCAAAGTGGAAACAGATGCTCAATTAAATGGTATATAAGATTGTCACATGCCGTTCCGCTGTTAGTGTGTTATTAGAATTTACCAAGATGCGTTTAATATTCGTCGCAATTAGTTTCGCTCTTTTGGTTCGTATATTGAAGGACAATAATTGAGACTCGTGCAATAATAATTAAACTGCTTGCAGATAATTGTGAGTGGAGTTCCAATCAGGAATTTCAAAGATGAGTTAAAGCAGACTGTTGAAAGGACTAAATTGCAGATCAGGAAGGATAGTGTTAATGCTACCTTTGCCATGATTAAATTGATTGTGGACTGCAGAGTGGCAAGTGAATCTGAAATTGAAAAGTGGAAGAATTTTACGGATCAATGGAGTTCTCGAGATGAAAACTGGTTACAAGATGAAAAACAAATAAAAGAATTTGAAAAACAATTAAGGGATCTCTCAACTAATGAATATTTAATGAACCAATATACCAATGGAGGCTTCTCTAGATTAGATTCCGAGCTCAGGAAACTTAGAGAACAACGGTATGATGAATTTGAGACTAGGGCGACTGAACAAATACGTGTTGCAAAGGAAAGTGGATATACTGACAATTCCTTCGATAGGCTATACGAAGATGTTAATGGAAAACGACGAGACGAACGGTGGTATGAACATTTGCTGCATTATCTGAATGACAATAATTGAAATTTATAGAATGCTTATCAATTCAAGAAACTAGAAAAAATGTTATGAAATTAAAAAGTACATCACTTCTGAAATTAATTTTACGATTATTTGTACTTATTTAAACTTCAATTTTAACTCTGTATAAACTTATCTACATCAAAACTAAATTGTTACAATATGAAAAATAAATAAATAAATTGGTATATCATTTTACGAAAATTTTCTCCCTCAAATTTCCTCCCTCTACAGATCTTAAACTAAATATAGGAACAATTTCACAGATAAGGTTTTCGCATTGGAATTCACATACGATGATGTCTATTTACTCTATTAACACTATTGGATTGTTATCACATAGGCTATTAAAAAAGCTGCCATTAGATTTGATGCTTTTAGTTGAGATGATGTTAAAGTCATTATATGAACAATCCTTTAGGCGCTGTAAAACAATTGCTAAAGTCTTATCAGCAAATACTGTCGTATACATCTGTTTAAAGAATTTCGGCTTCTGTATAATGAAGAAGTTTTCTTCGAATACGGATTTAGTTCCGGTTATCAGTTTGTTTCTGTTAATACCAGATAACTGTTTTGCTTGTTAGACAATTATGTTCTCAGTCTACTAGAACGTTTTATACCCTTGCAGAGGGTATTATAATTTTGTCACGAAATGTGTAACGCATGAAAGAAAACATCTCCGACCCTAGAAAGTATATATATATTCTTGATCAGCATCAACAGTCGAGACGATATAGCAATGTCCGTCTGTCCATATGTCCTTCTTGGTACAGACCATTCTTTTTGCAGGCAGTACATATATCAGAAGCGGACGGATTGGCGTCCTATATCTTATAGCTGATATTGGAACTATCGGTCGAAAATCATACTATTGTAAGACTAACTATTTATTTTTCGACTTACCTTAATAAAACTAACCGATTATGAATCTTGTCATGTCTTATACATCCTGACCAAATTTGGTAAAAATCGGATCACTATATCATATATTTAGCTGACAAATCAGGGTGCATCAGGGTTCTGCAAGGGTATGAAATCTCTGGCGTGCCAAAAATAACAAAAAAGACTGACTAAGAGCACCCCACTGTCGCTCTCGCCCCGCCCTCTGACTTGTTGCTTATTGGAATTGTTGGTTTCTTAAAAATGATCAGAAGGAAGCGTGTCACATTTTTAAATTATCAGGTTCTGTTTATGCTATAGGCGAACCCACATGTCAAATTTGTTGTGTCTAGCTTCTATGTTCTCGAGATGATCATACAGGCGGACGGGCAGAATTTTATGCGACTCGGCTGTTGGTGCTGATCAAGAATATATATTCTTTACGGGGACTTTCTTTTAACTTGTTAACCTTTCACAGCCTCAAATTGTGTCATGCTGATAATGTTAGTTTGCAATTGTACACAGAAAAACAAGCCGATCAGTCGAGCGGGCGCGACAGTGGGATACCCTGTGCAGCTCGTCAAAGAAAAGTATTTTCATTATAATGGGATTTAAATGTATCGCTTGAAGTCGATTTTGCTTGCATCGAGTGTAGGTAGCTTGCGATAGTCTGGCAACACTGGATTGCAGCTGTTGATTGTTTATGTTTAGCAGCGACTGCGCTGCTACTGCGCTGCTACTGCGCTGCGACGCATCTGCTGCGCTGCATAAATTTGTTTTTTGAATAACTTCTGAGTTCAATATCCGATCGTACTGATCACACATTTAGAGTAGGATACTTATTATGTGTGCCAAATCTCAAGTCTCTAGCTATAACACTGCACTTCTTATCAGCTTTTCCGAGTTATGGGGCGTGGCATCGCGATGAAAATTTCAGGACACATTGAACCCAAGCTTTTTATCATGTGTGCCAAATTTCAAGTCTCTAGCTTACACATTGCTTATGTTATGGTGATTTTTCTAATTTTTATACCAACGGGACTTGATATCGAAGATTAAAAATAAACTTGATCTGCGTATGGTATTCAGGAACCTACATTCCAAATTTGAAGTGTCTAGCTCTTATAGTTGCTGAGATCCACGCGTTCATACAGACGGACGGACGGACGGACGGACGGACAGACGGACAGGTGTAATTCGACTCGGCTATTGATACTGATCAAGAATATATATACTTTATAGGGTCAGAGATGCTTCCTTCTGCCTGTTACATACATTCACACAAATTCATTACAGCCTTTTTTGCCCATTTTTAATGGGCACAGGCTATAAAAACATGATCAATTCGTATATAAATAATGGTCAAATAGCGTTCCGTTGTCAGTGCGTTATTCAATAGCATTATTCAATATTCATTAATAGAGTATACGAAGAGTTTACTAAGGCTGACGATTTTAACATCCGATATATAGCCTTTCCAAAGTTACTGTCTTATCTGAAGGGCAACGATTCGGTTAATAAAATGCCTCTCAAAGAATTATCAAAAATTGTAATTAATAGAATGCTGATCGAATCATGATGTTGTAGTTTAGTTAAAGAAAAATTAAATAGGACTGTGCTCAAATTAATATTTCAAATAAAATAAAATATCAGCACATATGTTTATTGTTCTATAATGTTTATCGATTTCTATAACCGATACCCAAAGTGTATCGTGGGTATACTAATTACTTATGTGTAATAAAAAAAGGTAGACTCTATGCCGTAATTAATAAATCTCGATAATTCGCACATTCATAAAGTTAACTGAAGGGGTTTTTTTTATTTCGAGGCATGCTGTGAGAAAGAAAAAAGCACAACACGTGAGAAAATTAATTTGATTAAATTGCCACAGAAACGCGCTACGGGGCAACTTCAATGTTGACAATGTCGACCTTATCGCCTTATAATCACTTGCTACAGACGACGACCGACAACTGCGATGCTAGCAGGCTACTTAACGGTGCCGATGAAAGGACATAAAACATACTTGGCAGGTATGCAAAGGACATGACTCCTGGATTGGCATATGTATATATGCGGGTAGTTCTGAATGCACTTACTGATGTTCATAAGTGTGAAAATATCTGCATCCTGCTGAGCGAATCTCATTCCCATTCTCATTGCCATTGCCATGTCTCCATCCTTTTCCACCCCACACAAAGTGCTCTGTGTTTGGGTTGATTGACGCTGATAGGGCACGTGCTGGCAATTATTGAAAATAAACATGAAGAGCTTCTGGTCAAATCAAATGACTTCTTGTTGAGCACGACCTAAAATATGATTAAGAAAAAAAGTTTAAAATTGCCCGACGCCTCCGCTTCAGCATTTATTCATAATTACCAATATTATTAATTAATAATATGAATATTAGATTATTTGCAATATAATCTGTGAGAGATATGTCGAAGAACAAAATTCATTTAATTCTCTCTACGCTACATAAGAGTGTTATTAACATAACATAAATGTAAGGGTATCAAAGGTTGAACGATTAAACTAAAATCAAAACAAATTTAACACAGATTAAACATTTCGTTTAAACATATTTCAAACATGAGTTGTATACTTAGTAGAGAAATCACACAGAAATCACTCGAGTTTTAAACTTATATACTAATTTCTACTGAATCTAGAGTTATACTTGATTGAAGATGTTAAATTAACTGTGATTGACTCAATAATTCTTACACTCATTTTCAATATTTCGTGCTTGTATGAAATATAGATTTTAAGAATGAGAAATACTTAATTCGAGGTCTTTTGAACTTCATTTTGGTACGACTTTTATCGCTCTGCGAAGCTGGATCTCTAGCATTTCGTCTGATTCCCAAAATCAGTTTAACATTTGTTGTCATCGCATAAATGAACAGACCTTAGGCTGGTAAGAATAGGCTAGTCTTTAATCGTAGCCATAATACCGAAAGCCGATAACTCGTATTTTGACAATGCCCATCACTCAATGTGTGGACCACTTGGAAATTAGAAGCAAAACATGTTTGCAGTGCCTACCTAAGAGTAGTTTACGTAAGTGTAGCCTACTTTTGGGTGTCATCTCAATGAACCCCTGATCTTATAATTCCCAAATAGTGCACGTCTGTCTCCAGGTAAACTCTATATAGTTTCTGTTGAATATTCACTCTGGCTTCTCTTCAGTTGTCGAATAAATCTTTCGCCTTTTACTAAAGATTTCCGTGGAGAGGAGCACTCTAATGAGTCTAAATTGAATTTTTATTTGTGCCTGGCGATACTCATTGCCGGGCCAATTGTTAATAAATTGTAAAGTTGATTAAACATCGCTGCCCAAAAATTAATAAGTTTGTGTCGACCGTATGGATAACCTTAAACAAATCAATCTGACAAACATTGATCATTAACGGCTATTCGAATGTATCTCTCTGGCACCGGGTAAAAAAGAAAGAATATATAGAAGACTCAGCTTAAAAATAATTAAAGGATATAAGAAATATAAAAAGAGAATTCATATATTCGCAGTAAAACGAGGCTCCAGTGTTCCATTTACAATGTTGAAAACTACAGAAAATCGATAGCTTCAGTGTGTCGATGTTTTAATTCCCTTGTGTGTGCCCCCAATTGTTTTCTAATATATATATATAATGAATGTTACAATAAATCAGGCATTCAAACCGTAAACTAAACAGTTAACTGGTATTAACAGACACAAGCTGATAACTGGAACTGAATCCCTAATCGAACACTTGCTTCTCACTTTACCTATACGACATTATTAACTGATAAAGCTTTGGCAATTGTTTTACAGCGCCTAAAAAGTTGTTCATATAATGACATTAACATCAACTCAACTAAAAGCATCACATCCAATGGCAGCATTTTTAATAGCATCTGTGATAAATACCCAATAGTGTTAATAGAGTAAATAGACATCATCGTATGTGAATTCCAATGCGAAACCCTTATCTGAAAATTGTTCCTACATATATTCTGTTTAAGATCTGTCGAGAGTGGAAATTTGAATTTAAAATCTTGCGTATGATACCCAATAAAATCAAGCAACTTTGTATGTAACAGACAGAAAGACAGCTTCAACCTCGTAGAATTATATACAATCTTTTAATTTATTTTGGTTTTCATATTGCAAACGTTTAGTTTTGATGTAGATAAGATTTTACAGAGTTCTGAAATGCTAAAATTTAAGTTAAAATAAGCACAAAAAATCTTAAAATGATATTCATAAGTCAAAATTTGATGTTCTTTTTAATTTCGAATGATTTTTTCTAGATTTTGAATTGATAAACATTCTATAAATTCTAATTATTTTAATTCAGATAAGACAGAAGCGTATTAAACAATAATTGCCGTTCACTTAGTTCCGCATTAACAAAATCTGCGTATACCTTATCGAGGGAATTGTCAGTAAATCCACTTTCCTTTGCAACACGTATTTGTTCAGTCGCCTTAGTCTCAAATTCATCATACCGTTGTTGTCTAAATTTCATGAGCTCGGAATCAATTCTAGAGAAGCCTCCATTAGTATATTCGTCCATTACTTTTTTGAAATCTCCCGTAGAAGCTTTAGATACGCGATCTGCCATTTCTTTAATAAATTCTTCTCTCTGGGTGTCATCTAGTAACCAATTTGCATCTCGAGAACTCAATTGATCCATAAAATTCTTCCGATTTTCAATTTCAGATTCACTTGCCACTCTGCAGTAAACAATCAATTGATCTGCCTGATCTGCAATTTAGTCCTTTCAGCAGTCTGCTTTAACTCATCTTTGAAATTCCTGATTGGAACTCCACTCACAATTATCTGCAAGCAGTTTAATTATTATTGCACGCGTCTCAATTATTGTCCTTCAATATACGAACCAAAAGAGCGAAACTAATTGCGACGAATATTAAACGCATCTTGGTAAATTCTAAAAACACACTAACAGCGGAACTGCAGGTGACAATCTTATATACCATTTAATTGAGCATCTGTTTCCACTTTGCTTGTACGCCATTATTTACTGATAAGACTTTAGCATATTCAAAATAAGAAAATGTTTCACAGTGCCTAAAAAGTTGCTCATAAAATGACATTAAACATTACCTGTGTGCTGTCTACTACCTGTCTGCTTAACCCATAGACGAACCACCATACCAAATTTGTTGACTCTAGCTCTTATAGTCTCTGAGATCTAGGCGCTCATACAGACAGACGGACAGACGGACATGGCTATATCGACTCGGCTGGTGATACTGATCAAGAATAAATATACTTTATAGGGTCTGCCAGACTTCCTTCGACCTGTTACGCACATTTGACAAACTTAATAGACCCTATTTACTTTTTTAAAGTAAAGGGTCTAAAAATACCGACTATCAGCATCCAACTCTTTTTACTCTACGTCCGAGTATTATCAACGCTGAAAATTTTGGGGCTATCAAAGGTTAACTACTATCAGCAGCGACGGGCATGATTTACAACAAAAACCACCAGTCATGGGTCAACCCAAAATTTGTGGGCAAAAAATATAAATATAAAAAATATAAAAAGTGTACGCGCTGAATTATAAGCGTCTCAATGACGTCACTTAGCCAAAAGAACTGTGGCTTGTTCTACAGCATTCACTCTAAATTATAGAAGCAATTTCATTTACTTCTTAGTTGGGCCAATATCTCAACAGTACTACAACATCGGAACCACCCGTACTTCGTAAATAAACATTTGTTGTCCTCCAAATGAGGAACTATCAGATTTTAGGCAAATAAGAAATGACAAATTTCAATGCCAATCACTCTATGTGTCGACAACTTGTGAATTAGAAACAAAACAGTTTATAAATTGAGCATATTCATGTTTGCAATGCCAGCTTAAGGGTCGTTTACGTAAAGGTAGCCTACTTTTGGGTGTCATCTCAATGAGCCCCTGAGCTTATAATTCCCAAATAGTTTACGTCTGTCTCCAGGTAAATTCTACATAGTTTCTGTTCAATACTCACTCTGGCTTCTCTTCAGTTGTCGAATAAATCTTTCGCCTTTTACTAAAGATTTCCGTGGAGAGGAGCACTCTAATGAGTCTAAAATGAATTTTTAGAAGTGTGCCTGGCGATACTCATTGCCGGGCCAATTGTTAATAAATTGCACAAATGGAAGTTTATTATACATTGTGACAAACATCTTAATCTGAAAGACTATGGAGCAATAAGATTATGCGCCAATTGTGGCTGTTAAAAAAATATCTCTGCGACTGTGGGTAGAAATTTCTAATTTAGTAAGGACAAAAAAATATAATAATCGCTTGGTGCCAGATTCGGTGAATGCATTAAAACTTCCTATCCAAGCTACCCTAGTCTGGTGCGCACGTCATTATTGATGTGTGGTGTCCTAATGGAATTCACTACCTTTCCTATTGGATAATTCTGGTCGCTTCTGGTCATTGACATTGTTGACAATAGAGTTCCGAGTTGAGTGCTTTCCCATATGGAAGCAGATCATGGTTTTCTCACAACGTTGTCGTATGTGATCCATATTTGGTCACCATTGACAGAGGCACACTAATGAGTCAAAATATAATTTTTATGGGTAGCCTTATTGCTTTCATACGATATGTTGTAATGTGCTGATTGATCACTTGTTGGTTAACCTGGAACTTGGAAGATTCTCTAAAATTAATAACACAAATAATATTTTTATACATATGCATTAAATTATGTTTATTGTTATTGTTGCTGCTTATAAAAATGTTATCATTTGATCAGCTGAACATTTAGCTGCAATTGTTGATTGTTGTGATGTAATAATAATGAGTAGCTTTCCATATAGTAAATATATATCTGTATATAGTTGTGAATATATATAATAAATATATATTTTTGTATCAATTTATGTATTGTAATAATCATTTTGCAAAACTCTTTGCACTGCTTAAGCCGTCAGTCAGTATTGAATATAATTTGAATTGTTTATAACTAATGTAAGTGGGATTATTTTTTGTGTACTTTTATCAAAATATATCAAATGCTAACTTATTTGTTTAAAGCTTTCTATTTAGTTATTGTTTGTATTACAAATCTGTCAATTTCCTTTGTTAATTTCATTTATTTTTAATTAGTTTTGTTATACTCTCTGTAAAAATTTGGCAGCTGTCGAAGGACTAAATCAAATGTAATTTTATGTGAATTAATTATCAATTGCGATTAGTTCAGATGAAATTTATCTAGTAGTAAAATTCAATTATAAACCACATACAAATAGTATATGAATGTATGTGTAAATGTATTTATATGTATCTAATGTAAATAGTTTTTGATAGATTTCATATTCTTTGTCTTTGCTTAATTTTGATTTGTTATTATTGGTCTTCTATATTTGTCTTTAAGTATATAGGACGACAGTATCGTATTATTGAATAATTTGTGTTCGTTTTGCGGTGCTTAACAAATTTATTGGCTATTTAAAATTAAAATACAAATTTAATGCGCATTTTAATGAGTTCTCAAAGAAGAATGAAAGAGGAATCTGCGTTATAAAAATTGTTAAAAATGATTAAATTTCTTAAGTTTTATTGTTCTTTTCATAGCGAACTGTAACCATTATTAGCCTATAAACAACCATTATGTTTCCGAGGTGTTATTCTATTTAAATATGCTACCAGGTTCTACATTTCTAATATAGTTTTGAGAAATAGTTTAAATATCACTATAAACTGGTTTAAATGTCCAATGAATTTGTCAAACACACGCACGTTTTAAATTAATTGTTTATTTTAGCAATAGAACAAGCATTGAGAGTATTTACAAGTATTTATAAAGAAACAAAAAATCAATATGTTTATTGAATTAAATTTATTGTAAATTTGTTATTTTCGTTAAAAATATAAATTAATTATATAATAATAATATACTTAGCGCAACTCGCTCAAAGTTGCGTCAAATGCATTTGAATTGAAGCAATAGAAAAATCAGCGGTTTTAATTTACACTTTTAATTTCAATTTCATAGAATTTTTATCATTTTTTTTCAATTGCAAAATAAAACAAACAAATTACAAGAAAACAAATTACGCGAATAAAAAATAATGTCAAGAGCAATGCGATGCAATTAAAATGTACAAATTAACAAATTAAACTTAACGCCTATAATCGCTAAATGCAATAACAATTTGCATTTGGCGCTGGGTCTTTTAGTCATTATTTACTCGAAATTCCACTTAAAAACAAAATTTAATTTTGCTGATCCATCGGATGCATTCTCCATCCAGCGGCGTTAATCTGCTTCATGTCTTTGGAACCGCTTGGTCCAGTATCCAAAAAATATGTATATATATATATATATATACGAGTATAGTTACATACATATGTAAGTCCATATACATGCTCCTGTCTGTATATGCATGCGCTTAATATATAGAATTTAAAAACTAAATAAATTATATAACGCGACCAATCCTCCTTCTCGTCTTTTCATTTTATTTGTTGTTTTCGATGTTGTAGTTGGTAATTTGCCTAAGCCTATTGATTTTGTGAACGAGATTCAAACATCGCAGTCACATCGCGTATTGAGAATTGTGGTGAGATCTTTTCTCTGTTGCTGCAAAGATTGAGAAATACATTAGTTGAAGTATTTAATATTTATTATATAATTAGGTTATAACTTTAATAGACAATAAGCCGGTAATTACTGATTTAGATACTGGTACCTACGCTACGTATTTTTTTTAAGTATAACTATAATTAATAACAGTTGAAGATTAAGTGAAATCATGTTACCAAAATAATGAAATAATAAGAAACGTGTCGAAGGTGTCAAAAATAAAATAGTTTTAAAATCGTATGCACAATTGGTAATTTTAAACGTATTTTATTAATAAATAATTATCAATACGTGACATTTTGAACGAAACCTGGGCGCATTCAGCAGATTACAAAGATCACCCATCATGATTCCTGATTACTACATTTTGCATTCAGCAGGAAATTTTCAACAATCATAATCGTCAACTTTTGGTATCGGTATCACAATAAACAATGAATATCATTCTGGACAAACAATGAATATAATTTACTAACAAATTTGTAAGACTTGTAGATTCATTTAGAAATTTAGGCTGATGATTATTATAAAAAGGTATAACATCATTCAGATTTGGATTACTGATCTTTCGTTGAGCGATTACTGATTAAAATACCTACTGAATGACACAGTTTTATCTCTCTGTTTTAATTAAATGATGTAATTACAAATTTGTGTATTTCATTCAATTAACAAACATATGTATAAGGATTGAAGTTTGCTTTTTTTTTAGAATAATTCCTAAAATATATCTATATATAAATATTTAAATGCAAATATCAATGGAAAAACTGCTACTGTGAACATGTACAGACTATATGATCTTCATTATAACTTAAGAAATAAGTACAATATGTTTCTGAGAAAAATGTGAGGCTTTTGTTAACCAAATTTTAATTTTGAGTCACAGTCTATCTCTAAGAATGTTATTTGATATCATGAAAAATTCATTATCTGCTGTTAACTTTGGAATTTGTTTTCACTGGGTAAGAACTTATATTGTTACTTACTTTACGCTCGCATTGCTCTCTGTGGTTGTTGTGTGTGCTATGGAGTTTCTGGAGAGACGTTCACGTCCAATACCACGCTCGAATTTGCCAGGCACTGTGGCCGTGGATGTTGTGATGATTGTCGCATTGTTAGCCGCGTATTTCTGGGCCGCTGTCTTGACGCTGTGCACCGGCAGATTAATGGTTGTGGCCCCATTGCTGGTACTATCACAATTTTGGTTCTTTTCGTCGGAAATGCTGCGCACCCGTTGAGTGCCATAGTCGCTGGTGCGATGCAATGTGCTCTCGGATCCAGAACCAGCGGCTGCACGTCCCAGCTGCTTGAGATTCATGTCCATGTCCTTTTGCAGCGAATGCATATCGCCACGTGACTTGGACTTGATGCGCAACGAATCAGGTGCCTGGAAATTATTCTCATCGGTGTTGAGTTCCGTTTTGGAGCGCGATTTCAGTGTGTCGCCATAGTATTTCTGTGTCAGCTGCTGGCGACGCTCCTCCTTGATCTTATCGATGCGTTCGCGATCAAGTATGACGCCAGTTAAGACACTCTTGCGTCCGCCAGCGGGCAGATTGAGAGTCTGCGATTGCTGCTCACGTGGCACATTATTTTGCTGTATCAACGAAATGCGATTCTCTGTCGTCGGCGTTGTGATAAGTGGATCCGGTTCACCTCCACGCTTCTGGCACACTTCCTCTGTTATGCTCATGCCCGGCAAACGCTTTGGCGGATTTAATGTCTTTGGACGCGTAAAATCAAAGCTCTTGCGTCGATTGTTCAATTCGGGCAGTTCGGGCAGCTTACAGGCTGCCAAATCCTGCAGCTGTTTGCCGCCAAACTCACGAACAAAGGCATTCTCATCCAAGGAGCGCGTTATCTTCTGTGCATTATTGAGTTTCTTGAGCGGCACAGGCGCTGGCATCACTGGCTTCGGTGCTATCGGAACGGGCAAGCTCAACTCATTGGGCTTCTTCATCGAACCGCCGCGTTGACTGAAATCAAAGTTTGGCAGTTGTTCCACGGGCGAGCTCTCAAATTTGTTGGCCAACTCTTTGACACTAAACGAGGGCGATTTGCTGGATTGTTCGTGTGCCATATTAATGTGATCGGTGCTTGGCAAGCTGTCCAGGCTGTCTAGTTCAATTCTATCACAACCAGGCTGTTTTGGTACTGTTTCCAAATCTAAATCCAATTCGAGTTCGAGTTCCAGCTCAAGTTCATTTGTATTGAGTTTCATTTCCTCGCCACGTAGATTCTCATAAACAGTTTTTGGCTTGCGCAACTCAATGTTCTCATAGAGCAGCTGTTCCTGTTCCCGCTCCCGCTCCAATTCCTCCTCTCGTTCCCGTTCCAGTTCCAGCAGCTGTTGTGTCATTTCTGCGGCACGACTTGCATATCCATCCTGCTGTTGTTCTTCCTCATCAATTTGCTTGAGACTCTGACTGTGTCGCTCATTTAACAGTTGATTCACCTCGGTGACCGAATTGCGAAAGAGTTTCACCTGCTCATAGACAATATGCTCATCAAAGTTCGTCTCCAGCAAAAGTGCTGGCTTAGACGGCGGCTTCTCCTTCTCCGGCGACTTGTACGTAATGCTAATGGTTGACTTAATCGGGCTACCGATAATTGCCGGCTGTAGCTTCTGCGGCGTCAGAATATTGCTCGGCGTCTGCTCAAAGTCCTCATAGAGCGGCGAGCTGTCCTCCGTTGCCAACAGCGAATGCATGCTCAGCTGTCGCTGCAGATGCTGATAGCCAAACTCACTGGGCGTCACAGATTGACTAGTATTGTCCGTAAAGTTGGAATTGTTGGGCGAGCTGGCCTGCAGCTGATCCTTAATTGGCAGCGTTGCTGCACGACGCTGTTGCAATGGCTGCAAATCCAACGATAGCTCACGCTTCAATGCATGCATATCCCTTTGCTCCACATCGTGCAGATGATTGAACTGTTAGAAAAAAGATTGGTATAAGTTCTTGTTCTTCAAGAGGAGTGAGTATTGTAAATAAATATATCGATCATCGGAAAGTATTGATATCACTCCCATAAAAAAAAGACGTTCCCTCATTTTGTTCTGTTAACGCTGATCAGGTTTCTTTCACAGTCGAAAACTATTAACAATAAATTAATGTGCTTGCTGGAAGACATTCTTTAAGTCTTCTCATTTAAGTGATACAGAAAGAAGAAAATGTAATGAATCGATGCTTAAAGGGGGACACTAATGACCATAATAATATCGATACTCTCATTCCAATATAAATCACTACAAGAAATTCATTTCTTGGCTGGCACTTACATGCTGCCCCAGACTCTCGTGGGAGCTGCCCAGATAACTGCTGGAGGCGTCAACGCCCAACAACAACTGCTGCTGCTGTTGCATATTGGAGGAGACACCCGAAATGCCCGACATGACGGAGGACATCATCAATGGCTCCATATCATATTGTGGTGTATTCACAGCTGAGCTGTTTTCCGAGCTCTCCGTATCGCAGAGCAGCAGCGAGTAACGTGGACTGTGTGCTGGTGTTGTGGGCGTGGCCACAGACAACTTGACTGTCGAATGATCCTCGGTGCATATCTCCACACGCGGTTTGCTCCGTTGCGAAGCGTTCCCATTGACATTTCCAGTCCCATTGCTGTGGAGAAAGTTAGAGAAATTTAATTTATCGAATGGTCTTTCCACTTTATTATGCCGTTTGAATAATAAGATTAATTATGTTCCTCAGAATAGCATCCAATGAAGGATTAAAATTAGTTTGATAGGTGCCTTTTTATTTTCTGTTGGTTTGTTAATGCAAAGCAAAGGGCAACACTGATGCTAAGTGACATGTGGCAACTACTCACGGTACGTGCGGTCTGGACTCCTGCTTGCTGGCCGGCTGCGGAAAGGTGCCCTGGTAGCTGAAACGCTCCTTGGCCGCCAGCTGCTCCTTGCGCTTGGCGCCCAGCTGCACCGACGGATAGCTATAGCGTGCAATTGCTGCTGCTCCCACTCCTGCTCCAGTACCTCCCCCACTTCCACCTCCGCAACCGTCTGTGGGCTGTGATTGAACTCCAGCACGCGCTGGTTTTGGCGGCGGATGCACCTCAACACTGGCGAATTGCTGCTGCACTGTCGTCGGATGTTCCGGTGTGCCGCAGTCAATGAACTGTATATCCGAGAGCTGATCCTCCAGCTTGTATCGCTTGCAACAGTTCTCGGCACCGGCCGGTTCATGGCCACACGGATTAGGGGGCAACTGACGTGCCGCACTGGGTGAAAGGAGATTGAGACGCGGCTGTTTCTTCGGACTGGGATTGACACTGTTCGTCTGACTGGAGAACTCTTCGGGACGAGCGCGCATAATGCGACGTGTGGCACAGCCAGCGGCAGGCGGCACATTCTCCTTGCCCACGCGCGGTGAACTGACCAGAGATTCGCTCTCAGAGAAAATACGCATCTCGGGCTCCTCGCGATCAAAGTTCAGGCCCAGCTCGGACAGTTCACGCGATGGACAGGTGGTCATGTGGCCGCGCTGCGGCGACTGCAACAGATCAAAGTACGAATCATGCGACACACTCCTCGAGTGTCCCACCGTACGCAGACTGTCAATGGAGTTCGAGCGTATGCAGAGCTCCATTGGCTTGCTGCCCATCGCCGCGTCACGTCCATCTCGCGTTGTCTCCAGCAGTTCTATTGACTTGGGCTTGTCGTGCTTCGACAGCTCCTTGCTGGCATGCGCATGGGATATCTGGACGAAGCTGACGCGCGATGGGCCGCTTGGTTCCTTGGTGGCCCCATCAATGATCAGCTTGTGGCCAGGCTCGTTGCCTTGGCGTTGGCTTCGCGTGAATATGCTCTTCCAAGAGGGCGTCTTATCCGGCTTGCGCTTCTGCCAACTGCGTGGCACCGACAGCACCGTATGATACTTGTCCGGCAAACTGGATGGTCCTCCGCCAACCTCTATGTAAGAGCCAATGTTGGAGGCGGCATTACTGCCACTGTTGTTGTTGCTGGTGCTGTGGCTGCCACTGCTCAGCATGTTGATTGGCAGCGACTGCTTCAGATCACCGCTGGATTCGATGCGCGAGTGACGTTCCTGCGCCTCCTCCAGACTTATCAGCTTGGCACCGCCCGTGCTCAGGCTCTTCGGACGCTCCACCAGCACCAGCGATTGATCCTGTTCACGCTGCTCTACCAGCAGACTCTCGCAATCGGTAAGCGACTCTAGACGCAGCTCACCAGCTGGTGCTGCCGGTGCCAGAGCATTGCCCACAATGCTGAGGCGTGCATTGTGATCCTCGAGCGCATCGAAGATGTTGTGACAGTTGCGTATCAGGTACTCGGTGACCACAGCCTGTACGCCCACGCCACGCAACGCTGCCACGCCTCCAGACTCCAGCGCAGGCGATCGCAATAAATTGGGCGCCCAAACAATGGCCAAATTCTTGTCCGTCATCCCGGTGCGTTCATGATGTTGCGATACCTTATGCAAGTGCTCCGACAAGTATTTCAGCGTGCTGATAACAAAAAGAGAGATAGAAAGATAGATAGAAAAAGAAAGATAGAAAAAGTTGGGGGATTACTATGAGAGATCACACAAGTTCAGTGGGAAATAATCTTATTAAATTCCTGGAAAGCATCACAAATAAATTTCATTGACTCCCATTCTATATATTACCCTGTTAATCGTCCAGGCAAGTTGATTGGTTAGACTGACATTTATTTATTTACCGTCTATTAATTTACTAAATAAAATATAAGAATTTAAACAGAAATTTATTTGTACTTCACCCAACTTGTTTGTTGAGTGCTAATTGCACTGGAAGCTGAACGGACCACAATTAGTACAGGATCTTGGAAAAATAAACTAGTTGCAACTCGATTAGAAGAAGAACTTGAAGAGAAAATATTCAACACAACTAGAATACGTATTAATAACTAGAAACTAGTCCCTTTTCTATCCTTCTTATATAGAACGGGTTTCGTGGTTTTAATGTTTTATAATAAACCTAACGACAAGCCCCCTAGCTAATTGAAAGTGGTCCACTTAATTAAAATATATCTGAGTAACACTTACCGATAGTGTGGAGGCGGCAGCTTTAGCACCGTTTCCTTCATAAGACGCAGCCGTTCGTCGGGTTCGTCGGCTTTCACCTGAATAGCCTCCACAAAGTTGTCGTATAGTTGATACGTGCACAGGGGATTGGGCAGCTCACGGAAATACATTTTAAGCAGCGAACTAACCGCATGAATATCCTGTTTCATTTCGGGATTACCGAGATCCGGAACACGCTCCTCATCAAAGGCTCGACGCAGTCGCTGAATGTTTGATGTGATGCCCGATAGACGATAAATGCCATCGATGACACCATAATTCTCAATGAATTCAGCACAGGATCTCAGCACCATGGGTATATCCTGGCCGCTGTTTAGTAAATGCTCCGACAGATCACAGGAGAACACACGCTCCCTGTAAATGCCGCTCTGTTTGAGACGTCGCCGCGACGGACGTGATAATATGAAGGAGCGAAAGAAAGCAATGAGTTTGCCATGCTTGCGCAGCACCGGCTTGGTGGGTGAGGCATCCAGATGGCCAACCAGTGGGGCGGGCATGGGAAAGTTCCTTGGCACCTTATCACCAATTGTGGCCACACACGATTGTGGAAAAAATCCAACTTCGTAGAGGGCCTTTTGCAGATGGGATTTTTTGCCTCGCCACCAAATCGATTCGGCCGGACTGGGCATATCAATCACTGATATCATATCGCCCACCTCAATGTTAATCTCGTCCGGCGCCTGCGCCTGATATCGTCTGACTCCGTATGCGGCTCCTACAGCTGGCGTGTTAATCGTACGCTGTGTTTCCCCATCGGCGAGTGGAAGACGTCGTCCCTTATTGTCCAATTGCAGCCATGTGAGAATTGTACCGCATGTTAGCGAGTCGGAGGCAATTTTGGAGAAGCGTTCAAGGTATTTGGCAACTACATATTCCACTTCTTGTTCGCTCTGCAGTTCCGATTCAGCCTCCAGTTCACACATGTTGCGCAATCCACTAATTTTACGATCGTAAACACAACGATGCAGCATCTCGTCCAACATTTGCATGTTCTCATAACTGCGCTTGATCAGGAACGGTTCACAGCGCTGCGGAGAGACGCGTATGATAAACCAACAGCTCTCCGGCGAGAAGCCCGAGGAACGCAATGAACTGTGCGCCAATTCCCCACCAATCGACTGCGAGGCAATGCTGCTACCCAGCTGCTCCGATTTGTCATCCAGCAGTTGGACCAACAAGGCGCCCAGTTGAACACGCTCGTAATGGAAGTGTGCGCACTCCTCCAGCTTGGGAAAGCGACAGGATTTCTAAAGCGAAATGGAAAGTGTTAGTGAAAATATAACGGGACCGTAACAATATACTTTATGAATTATTAAAGAAAAAGTATGCATTTTTATTATTAAATAATTACATTTACATTTTTATAAAACAAATTTAAGATGAAGATTGAATACAAAAATAACAGAAATATACAAGAAATACAATAAAGTAATATGTAGAACTATGGTATTTTTAATTTTTTATGTTATTTAATATTTAATTGAAATTTATATTATGAAAATTGTTATGCTGTGATTTTTATATAAAACTTTATATATTATTATTACTTCATAATTCGTATTATTTAGATTCTGTTTCCAAAATAGTATTATATCTAAGATTCTCCCCTTCAACCATATAATTATTTTTAAGATTGATTTGCTATTGCTAATTTTTACTCACGCTATTCAATGGCTGCACCGCCATATGCCTGTTTGGCTTGGGCGGTGGTGCTGCTCCCGCTGCTGGTGGACTGCAGCTGGACTCTGTGGAGGCGTTGGAGATTTGTGATGTGTTCATTGGGGCAAACATTTCCTGGTAGCTGCTGCCCAGACTTAAGTTTAGTCCGCCCAAGCTATCAACTGGCACAATTTTAAAATTCAATTGTGCACTGATTGCCGCTGCCGGCGCATCCGTATCGAACTGCAGCGCCGCATCCTTGGATGTATTGGACGTCACTGGCTGCAGCTGGCAGGTTGCCTCATTGGCAGTCGCCAGAGCATGGGCATGCAGCTGGGCCGCCAAGGCGCTGCTCACCTTTTCGGACATGGTAAGTGTACGGAATTACACAGGGTTAGTCATCTGCAAATAAAAGTTTACATTTTATATTAGTTCTCAATTGCATAGACACATTTAACAGGGTATTACACAATGAGTAATAACGCTGAAGTTGAGCAATCTCAATTATGAAATATTCTCTGAGATATTTAAGATACATTTTCTTTTTACAACTCATAGAAACATCTGCCAATGTTACAAAGATAGCTAAACCTGATTTAACAAAATAATTATGTTGTATGACACATATGATATGACATATGACACATATATATAGTTGTATATTATTATTAAGCGATAAGTGCTTAAATTGCGGCCGTAAAACGGTTCTAAACTGAACCTCACACAACCTGTTGGGTTAAGATATTCTAAGTTGCCCAAAGCAGATCATAATCTAAACCTTTTAAATTATCTATTCCTCAAACCCAAATCGGACACCTTAAAATAATTATTTATTTCATTATACTATAGTTTATTATAATACATATAGTATAAATTATCTTAATGTTAAGTTAGGTTCCTTAAATTTGTTTCAAGCTTTCAACAAAAATGTTGGGGTTTTAGGGGTTCTTGAAACTGTGAACCGTATTAAATTCTTGTTCTATGGTTCGAACCAGTGAACCTGAGCCTTCTCCAACATTGTGAAGAATTGCAATCTTGCCCCTCTCTTTATATATTTAAACATCGTTATAATACGCTATACTTCTCATTTTTATTGGAGTTGGGTTATAAAAATATAAGCTTAATAGTCAAATCTCAATTAATAAATACATTAATTTTAATTAACTTTCGTTTCAATGTAGAAAGCAAAACTCACGTTTTACTGACTTATAACAGAATTCCCGACTGTTAAATAAAAACATAAAATTAATGACCTAAATAATGACTAATAAAGTTATGATTATGATACAATTTTAAGATATTCATTCAAACGCTTTAAAACATTTTATTTCTTGTAATTGTTGGGCCTTATTGAAAGATTATTATTGATATTATTACTTTTTAATTTAATGTTTTACTTTAATACATTTTGTTTTGATTTTTATTAAGGTTAGCTACAAAACTATAATATAAATTGTTCTCATTGAAGTTTTTGAGTTACTAATAGTTAATTAATTGACCTTTTATTAATGGATTTCCATATACAACTGATAGGTTGCATTATTACGTAAAAAGAGCAATAACCCACAATGATGATAATAATATATAAGGTAATATTATTATTTTTTGTAGTCACAAACAGTGAAATTTATTTCTAGTATGTAACACTCCGATCTATAATCGACTGGCGGACTGAGATTCATGACTGAGACTGAGATTATGTACTCATATTTCTGCACTCAGTACTTAAGCGATAACATAGATCATATTAGTTATTTGAACAAGAGAACAGAATTGTTTAAACTAATTTATTTACTTTTATATGATATTCAATACAGGGAAACTTCAAGTCGAGCTATTGATTCCTTTTGCACTTTGCCTTGAACATGACTCGTCAGCCAGCCAAAGTGCTATAAATTTACAATTACTCATGCCATTTATTTATGTATATAATTCTTTGAAATTTTATAGGGGCACTTCTCTACATATTTGTATTGTAATAACGATTGTATCAAAATAATGACGGTAGCCGCCGTCATTGAAGAAGGTAGCAACAAAGCAGCCAAAATACTTGCATGACTCTCAAATCAACAGCTACTCAGCCGGGGTTTACACTCAGAGAAATGAAGATGTGTATCTTTGATAAAGACAACTTGAAGTTTTTCCTATCTTATCTTAACTAAATGAACTATAAATGCAATTATTTATATTTTTAAAACACTTGATAATTTATTATAGGATTAAGTATAAATACAAAGCCTACTTTTAGATGCGTTAAATACAAATAATTTGATGTAACCTTTCTTTTAATTATTATTATCTTATTTATTTATTTATTCAAAGCTGATTCCTACAAGCAGATTCGGTACAAGACAAAGTTTGTAAATTAGAGCGCTAATCAATATAGTATAAACATTATCTTAACATTATTTTGATGTACCTTTTAAGAGAAATAGATTGAACAGCGTTAAAAACCCAATTATAGGTAATAAATTTATTAGTAGTGATTTGTGCTTATTAATTAATTAATGTGTTTACATTATTATTTGTTTGTTTTATTTATTATTATTTTTCATATTATTTATATATATATTAATATTTATATCTATTTTTGCAGTCAAACTTAGTTTCTATTCTTTAGTTCAGCATTATGTAATTTGGGAAATCATCTTTTTTCGAGTGTATGCTCGTTCGCATTTACTTTCTAACAGAGCGCACGCACGTCTTTTATCAATTACCCAGGCCGGCGTTCTACTTTCGGCCAGCTGCTGTCTATGGTCAAAAGCAGTGAGCCGTGTCTGGAATTCCTTTATTTGGAATAAGGCCAGTGGCTCAGACGGCCGCTTAAGGATGTGGCACAGCCAGAGCAAACAGATATACATACACATATATGTATATATATATATATATCTTTTTTATACTATATATCTCGCTCTCTGAAAGTATATCCCCCATCTATAAGCAGATACAATAAATATTTATAAGTAACCAGTTGGAATCGAAGCCGAGTGAATTGCCTAGCGGCGGTTCTGATTTAGAGGCGACACGAAATGCAACCGATGCAAGCAACATTTAAACTTTCATAAATTAAACGAGGGGAAGAGGCAGCAGCAGCAGCGGAGAGTGAGCCGACTTGCAACAGAGACAACTAAAAAGATAGAGAAAGAGACAGGCAATGCCGTTGGCGTCGGCGAAATCGCAGAGTGAGACGGAAACGAGTTTGGTCTGTGTGCGAGGGGGAGCCTTGGTATCTGGCACTGGACACCGGGCAGCGTCTACCGCTGAATTGGTTGCAGAAGGAAAGGTGGGGGGCGGGGGGCGACTAGGTACGTTCATCAAATGCAACACAACTATTAAAAACGTTGACGCTAACGGTCCGAAAATGCAGCACATAAAGAAAATGACAAAATGACAGAAAAAAGTGCACATTAAAAAAAAAAGAGTTAAACAATATAGACAATTTGGTAAAAACAAACGGTAACGGGCTGGGAAAACTCAACAAACAAAGCCAAAAAAGACACAAAAAATAAACGGAAAAACATAAAAAAACAAAAATACCCATAGATCAATGCGGTGGCCCCAAATGTAGCTGTAATAATCTCGTATGTCGGTTACAGTGAAACGGGAAATGGATAAAAATCATGAATACAACGCGTGAGATTAACATTATTAATGATATCTTTGACATTCGGTCCATTATACGATTGTTTTTGTTATCAGTTAAGGTGCAACTCATTAATGAAGTTGAAAAGTTAGTTGGATAATTGGTTAAGGGGTTAATTAATACAATATATAAAAGAATTATTAATGAAATGAATTATCAATTAAGAGCTCAACACATAATAGGGTATTACTACCATAGATTATTACCAAGTATTAGTAAATACAATTCATATTTAAATTAGCAAGGAAAAACAATGTCATTGAACTAATTTTAATTGTTAACTTAAGCATATATTATATGATCTCTATATAAATAAAATATTAGATAAAATCATAATTGCAAACGTTTGCTAGTATTATATTTACTTAATGTAATTATAAAAATGCACATAAATAGATATTTTTATTTTATACAATTGACATGAATA
The DNA here is from genome assembly GCA_958299025.2 of Drosophila histrio. Taxonomy (NCBI): domain Eukaryota; kingdom Metazoa; phylum Arthropoda; class Insecta; order Diptera; family Drosophilidae; genus Drosophila; species Drosophila histrio. Next base: position 22,744,137 of record OY282580.2, read on the forward strand.
TACTAAAAAAATATCTTAAAGCTTTTCAAAGTTTTAAAGTCTCACACTAAGCTTTAAATAAGATCGTATTGTAGGATTTCACTAATCATACCCCATTTACAATAACGCTTTCAACGGAGCTTTACTTTATAAGCTTACTGTTCGTTATCTATTTGCTTACTTTAAGATTCCATAAACACAAAGTTGTTTGTTGTTTATTTAATTAATACATCAGTAAATCTACTTATTTAGATATCAACATTGTGTGTTTATAAAGCAATGCTTATCGCATACGTTATAAAACTTTTTATTACTTATTTACAATTGAAACAACAATAATTTAAAAGAGTAATTGCTAATTATTAAATTTTATATTATGTCTTATTATTTTATAACACATATTTAGGTGAAACCAAAACTATATCATAAATATAAATTAATTTAAATCAATCTCTTATTTAAAAGGTCACAAGTTGTATCAAGTTGTACGCAAACCAGATAATAAATTAATTTGTAAGAATCGCAGTCAAAATGTTAAGTTAAGTTTTCCTACAAGTTGTTCAACCGTTCCAAGCGCTCTATAGTAATAAATATACCCCTAAGCGTTTCCTAATAACGTTTTCTTTTTACATTTCAAATTTGTTGCTGCAATTGCCATAATTGTTGTTGCTGTTACGTCGATCGGTTTCAGTGAGTCTACGAGTCTATTTCAAATGAATTTTATCTCACACATTTACAATGTTTCGGGTGATTAGCTGTTGTTGCAATTGTTGTCTTGGGTGTTGCAATTGAAATTGCAGTAAGTCTCTTTATTTTTATATTTTTTCGGTTTGTCCGTGCACTTTGGCATCGGCTCGATGAAGACATTTTCCCAGGCAAAACCTAACGAACGGTCAGCTAAATCATGTACGTCACTTTCTCCAATCAATTTAGCCCCATGTGCACGGTGTATATGTATATGTATCTAAGTTTATGTGTGTGCGAGTGTGTGTGTCTGAGCAGCGATATCAATCGCTCGTAGCGTCCGTAAACTAATTAATGCTATGAAATAACTTACTTAATATTGAACAATAGTTGATGGCTTTTTAATAGTCCGTTTTTACTTTTTTCTCTCTTCAGTTTATCTCTCACGACTGACCCAATTGAGAAAAGTAGGAAGGCTGTAAAAGCAAAGTAATTGTCTACAAGATACCCTGTACTTAGAAATCCTTAGTCGCAAAACTAGCATACGTAATTCGATGTTATCAGTTGTGTAAAGATATTTCTTGATGTGCGAAAACTACAATTGTACTTTAAGTAGTATGCAATTTCAAAAATAAGTTTAATTTCCATCTGTTGAAAATTAAAGCAATTGCAATACTGAGCGCTGTTACAGCTTCATATAAAATGGAACAGACTCTCATGTTAAGATTCCTGCACAGCTGCCTAGATCGCTGCAAGTGATTTATACAATTATTTAATACATCGTCAGACATAGATCTTTACCCTCAATAAATCGGTGCTTTCTCCATCTTGTTTTGTGGAATTCCGAACATGTTTTTCCGTGTTTTTTTCGTAGTCAAAAAAACTAAAAATGCCAAAGTATTGTTTTGAATGTTAAATACTATCTCTTGAGTTAAATTAAATATTCGAGAATATCGCTTGCTGGAAGTTACTCGATAAAATTGACAGCACATCAACAAAAATGATAAAGAATACAGATTTACAAGGAATTTTTGGGTTAATTTAACAATAACTCATAAGATAGCACTCGCCACACATAAAAAAAACTATTATTGATAATGATATTTTAAATACAGATTGCAGTATCGATATTTTAACCATGGCTGCAAACCTACAACATTTTTGAAAATGTTAGTTCAAATGCTCAAATCATAGAGCAAGATTTCGGTTTAATTCGATGACCGGTTTCTGTATCAAGCAAGGTTATGGTTTATATAATTTTCTCAATTGTTTTCCTTGATTCTTAAAGACTAAAAAATTATTTAATAAATAATTTGTATCCTTTATAAAAAATCCCACCCTATATTATTATTATTATTTGTTTACAGTTTCAAAATCAATGTGATATAATATTATGTAATATGCAGTAATAATATGTAATCATTTTTTATCAGAGCGAATCTTTTGATTTAAGAAAAGAAACTCGAGAAAGAAATAATTTTAAAGGTCCTTGTATCAGTAATAATATTTTCCATACGATTTGCTGCCTGTCACAATTGCTTCGTACATGTTGTTGCTACCCTTCTTCTTATGCATAACTTTCTGCTACAGGGTATACACATGAACACAGGCTGTCAGGCTGAGCTGCAGTGCGTGAGTGTCCAAGTGTGCTGAGATACTCGTACTCGTATTTAATAAGTGCAAAGTGAACGTTCTAAGTTGTCTGTCTGACTGGCAGTCAAGTCGCTTGTGCTAATTTATGGCACTAACTGGGTCACTACTCAATGGCGTTTCTAGAGCGAACAATTTCAGTTGCACACACACATGGACTCTAACAAATGATGATGATGTCGACCATAAAAGACTTACGACTATACAAATATACATATTATACACATATATGCCATGCATAATGTGCTTAACTTGGGAAACTGTCAGTCAGTCAGTCAGTCACTCAGTTCTACTGTCATGCTGTGTTGCTGTTGCGTTCAACAAGTGCATCTTAATGAGACCGGGATACAGCAGCGGGCAACACAATAGATGACCTCCATCCAGAGAAAGAGAGATCCGTCTTTTGTGTAGAGGAAATGGGAGGAGCTTACAATGAAGCGTCAAGAAGATTATAGTCTTGCCACAAAACTTCGGGAAATGCTTTCGCAATGATTCTAGTGCATTAAGTGTTAATGGTTTCCACGTTACGAACAGAAGATAACATAAAACTTTTGCGCAGCGTGAGAAATTCAAGTGCATTCGTTGATTTCCAGAAGTAATAGACCTGCTAATGGGCTTAACTGATTTAAGGCATTGCGAATGGTCCAGATAAACCAGTTTTGAAAGCTTCTTAATGGGATCTAAATGCTATATTCAACTCATATACTTTATGAGTTTGGGGAATTAATCCTGTTTTTATTATGCAAAGTGCAATAAAAGAGCCTGCAACAGTTTCCGAGATATGACGAAGAACCACTTATGAATCAAAACAAATCAGGTGATAATAGGAGTTAATTTCAGTGCTTTTTTATTAAACTGTAAAAAAAACGCTTCTAACATAGAAAAGGACAGGCAGTCGATTTGAATGGTTTTAGAAAAACTATATGAGAACAGCCTTCATACTAAATGTATTTTTATAGTTTCCGAAACACAGAATTACGCCAGATTTGTCAGTCGATTATTATTAAGAGAAATTAGTATTTTTGTTAGAATTAAAATTTAAAGATCCCAAAATATCAATGAAAAAAAGAAAAAACAAAAAATTAGGAAGCTCAAATAAGAAAAAGATTCGAAGTATTATGAAGAAATCACAGCTGAAAGTCTCGACGCTAGTGTTCGTTTATAACTATTAACTTTGATATTGCTTTGAACGTATTATTGCTAACATTAAATAGATATTTCATATTTTTCGAATTATTTTGTGAAAATTCTGTAAGTAATGTATAAGAAGATTATACATACTAAACTTCATCACAATGCTTCAAATACTTTATAAGATACAATGCAGAACAACTTCTAAGACGGAACACCGGAACACTACTGCTTGTTATATAATAGAACTTAGTCACAATTTAATTGCGCTTATTAAAAATAAGTTGAATTGTACCGCAAAATGATTATATTTGAATATATTACAATTATAGTTATATTTACCAACCGATGACTAGGTATAACAAATGATTCACAATTTATGCAGTTTGTGGCAATTAAAAAGTACTATATCCATCGTATGTATGCTATTATACTTTCAGACTACATTTCTCATGGGCAATGACTAATGAGTTCACATAAAAAGTCATTAAACTGACCAATTTCAATGACTACATAGCGAGTTTTTGATGGGGCACTTCATTAAACGCTCGAGGAGCTCAACACATGAAATATTATATTAAATAATCTATGGGGTGTCTCGTGTACTCCCCTCCTACTGAGTAGATTTCCAAATTGTGCCCCCAAGGCTGATACCATTCCGGTTCCATATCATAAAGCTGCTGTAGCTGCTGCTGCTACTACTTGTTGTTAATCTCTTGAGCAGCGTCGTATCGATCTACGCTTCGGTTGACACTTGCCAGTCGCGAAATCAGATCTGTTTGGCGCGCTTCGCTGACTCATCAAGCGGATTTGTTTACATCTGTTGAACCTTTCAGGGAGCCAAAGAGCTGCTACCCAATACGCCCCCTTACCCGCCCCTTGGCAACACTCTGCTGCTCTGCTGACTCACATAAATGTTGCCACTGGTAGGGAGGTTGCACTGTAATTAGTCTAAATGGAGCTGCATATTAGTCAACTGTGGGAGCTGTTGCTTTCCATTGTGTTTTATTTTTAGTATACATGAACTGTGCCCCAACATTTCAGGCGACTCTCTCATTACGAACATACCTCGTAATTGCTGAGCTCTCCACTTCCGGTCACATAACAGGTGCAACTAAATTAAATCACTTCAATTGCATGCTTGCCACATAAACAACGAACTCTGTCTACTCTTATTAGCGTTACATTCGCTATTCAAGTTATTTAGGATTCGATATTTCAACTAATTCAAACTTGTTTAGATTTCTCTATTCAATTAAATCTTGCCCTGTTTATTATACTCAAAAGACCTTCATATTTGAAATATATATTTAAATTAGCCTACATATCAAATCATACTAATTTCGACACACATATTAATTTATTTATTTAAATAAATGATTTTTCCAAATCCATCGAGCGTTTATCCTATGTGTATTCATCCTTTCTCTTCGTTTTTAGCGTTGCCAGACTGTTACCATATAGCTATTCCTAAAACACTAAAAAACATTTAAGAACTTTTGAACCGTCTTATAGAAATTCACTAAGCTTGAGTACCTGAAACTATTCTTAATACATGCTTAAATTTTAGTAGTAAATAATGTTTTAAACAAATTTTAAGTCAGTCAACTAATGTAGAAACTTTTCTTTATTAGTAAATGTCGAATAGTAAAGAGAAGACAATAGGAAAAAAGTAAAATTGCTTATCTACTTAAGAGGAATTGGGAATTTCAGATGTTAAATTTAAACTGCATAATAAATAGTCTACAGTTGAAGCTAAGAAAACTTAAATTAACATTTAATCAAATAGTAAATAAGTTGACTAGAACCTTTTCTCCTTCACATTACATAAATATTAAATATTTCTTTTTAGCAAATGTACTTTCTATTAATGAATTTCGAATAACAAATAAACAAAAAGAAGACAAAAGGAAAAAAAGCGAAATCGCTCAATTTTCTGGCCAAGTAAATTTTCTACTTTGACATTTATGCAGAATTTCGCCGGGGCTCGGGGCTCTGAGCCATAAAACCAAACCTAATGTCATTTAACAACGACGACGACGACGACGACGACGCCGCCGCCGACGCTGACGTTGAGTCAAAGTAGAGATTGTTGGGGCTTTTGCCAAGCGCACAGGTACACACGAAACTTTTTAATGGAAGTGAAAGTTTTTTGCGCGCCGTCGACGATGTCTAAAAAAAATACATATACAAAATTTGCCCAACACACACGCCGCATATCTAAATAGTTTTTTTATTTTAATTTTTTTTTTATTTTTATTAGAGCTGGTAGCGCCACCATGCCAAATGTTCAAAAATAAACAAATTCGAAACAAGTACAAAGTGATCAACTGGGAGAGGGATAGACTTGCAGATACCCTGCCCCTGCCTAAGTTATCTTAAATTAAATAAACTTTGTATCTGTTAAGTTATAAGATTTAAATTTCCATATAATATAATTTAATTGTTAATTTCATAATATTATTTTTTATTATTTATAATATTTATTTATTTATTAAATGAATTCTAAATGAGGTTATTCTGCGATTATCTGAACAATGACAATACAAGCTCCAGTTTATTTATGCAGCAATCCTAATGAAGTATTAACAATATAATGATAAATATCACAAATATATACTAATATTAAATATCTAGGACTGCCGCTGTTGTTTTAAGTGAATTTAAAGTTAGTAATATTTATGAAAAAGCAGTAGAAGCAATAGTATTTATAACATAGTTAATATTGTTTTATTTTTAGTTTTATATTGTTTTTCTTTAAAAAAAAATACTATTTTTTAATGCAACTTGAAGAGTAAAATTAAAAATACTATGCTTGTGATTCATAACATAAAAAATAAAATATCAAGATTCTAATTTAATGTTTTATTTAAGTAATTATCTGCACTTTCATATTTCGATCTTTTTTAAAACATTATTATTAAGTTTATTTAAACCCATTTTACCATTTCGAATGCATGCAAGGTATAAACAACAACCTGAAGAGTACAATAAAAATGTACATTAACAAATATGCGAAACAGCTGCTGGAAAACGAAAGCCAAAAAAATATTTAGAAAGAAACGTCAGCATTTGAGTATTTTAGCAATTTAATTGAATTTAATGGTTATTATTATTAGTTGACTTCAAACAACTTAAATGTGTGGGCTGTGCATATGAATTACTTGCTGAGTAAAGTGTTGAATTTGAACAGACGAGAACAGAGCGAAGACACGAGACATAAACGATAAAATTGATAAACAAATATAAATATTAAAATGAATGAAAGTTGAAATGCGCAACAACAATCATCCATATGGATAAATAATATGGTTATTTATTCAGCCATACAATCGACAGATATACATACATGTATAAAATATTCCAACAATTCGCGCTAGAAATATTTTAGTATAATCTATTTTACTTGTTTTTTTTTTTGTTTTTATTTGCCTTGCGCCGCCGTTCATTTGTTTTCTGGCATTTCGATGGGGCTATGTTTAGATATCTATTTTATAAGCGAAATCGAAATGCGATCTAGAGACGGGAATTTGTATAAATAGTTTGAATGGGAGTTTTTGAGTCTGGGTAAAGGTTCGAGGACCTTGTAAACGAAAGGTATCGAGTATTTTTAATTAATTATATAAGTGTCGCTCGCCAGTTGTTAATATTTTGATTTGAATTCATTTTCTAATCTGTTATTTGATTAACTTAATGAACTGGATAAAAAATGTGGTTATTTTTTAAGTAGTTTGATAACCTTTTTTAAAGTAATACTGTGAATTAAACAGACTTTAAAACAGAGAAAAATTTTTAAATTGAAGCTGAACAGGTTAATTAATAACTTGAAATCATTTAATCATTGGAACTAAAATGGATTTACTCTACTCAGATTTCCCATATATATTAAAATAATGAATTTCCATTTGAAGACCAATTTACATACATTCTTATTTGTACAGTTGGTATAGTGCTTACTATTAGTTAGGACACGAATAATTATTTAATTATCATTATACATGTTATCATATCTATATACCAGATCTATGTATGTGATTCATGTGTAAAGTGTATAGATAAATGTGATTTTTTTATCAATAGTATGCAGATTGTGTGTCACACAACTGTGAGTCATAGTGAAAACCTTCCCCAAATGCCAAAATGTAGCTCAAACGACCAAAAACACATATAAAGACACTTAGTCAGCATGCAAATCTAGGAAAATGATTAAATACATATATGATTTACTTGCATAGTACATTCATCTTGAAATGTTTTATTAGTAGACAAAAAGCAAAATAAATCGTGACAAATCTATGGACTGATTTCTTATCAATTACAGCATTCAAATGAATTATGTCTCGTCTGTAGATCTTATCAATGATCACTAGCCAAATTAGTGAAACTAATTTCAATCAAAAACTTTATTATAGATTTTACATTATTATTTTATTAACTATTACTTTTCTAGCAGCATTTTTGGGTACATTTTTTCAACTATTCAAGCTGCGACGAAGCAGTTCATCAAACACATCATCAGCCATCATTGTTGATAGTTTGTGTTTCATATGACTGGCAACAACACCAGAAACAACGACAACAAATAACAGCAGCCCCGTCGAGTTGTCAGTTTCAATTAAAATCAATTGAGCTCAATTATTTGATACGCAGATGAAATAAAAACCCGCGCGCCGCAGCAAGTCTCTGTTTTTGTATGGAGTGTGTGTGGGTTTTGTTTTTGTTTTTGTGGTCGGTATGTGGCCATCAAAATGTTAAGAATAGGGGCGTGGCATTTAAGAATTTACATGCTCGCTTGTTGCAAACAATGAGAAATGCGAGGCACAGGTGTAAACAGCAATAACAACACAACAGTTACAAACTTGGCAACAAGACGCGAGAGACACAAAAAAATGCGAGTGAAAACCCACTTTTTGCACTTGCTGCTTATACACTGTAAAGTACATAACATGGGGTATATTAATACTATTATTTGTTTGTAACAGAAGCATATACAGATAGCGTTTTTTTAATTTGGCATTTATAGTCCAAAGAAGGTGATGTACAGAATGTCAAGTAATTGTTTTGATGAGGAAAATTCACAATTTGCTTTTTTATTGTTAAAAATAGTTCAACTTAATGGATATAGCTGAATTCTTTTTTAACTTGTTCTAATAATAATAGGCAATTATAATAAAATGAGAAATAAACTATATGTATTTATCCCTTTGTCAAAACTATTTTTTGTGTGTAGAGATATATAAATTTTTAGATTTTGAAGTTATAAATGATTTCCATTTGTAGTTAATACCATGAAGTTTTCTTTTAATGTGATTTCCGCAGTTTTTTGAGATTAAAATATTTATTTAAAGTCAATTAAAAGCAGCCAACAAAAATATATTAATTATAAAAATACGTTTTTAAAAGTGTCAATTAGAATATATTATATGTATATCTAATTTTAATTGTTCAACTGATAAAAAAAAAGGTTTATGAATGTCCCTTGACTTTAATAGTTTGATTTATTATACTTTCAGTCTTAACACTTAATTATTTATTATAATTTATAATTTTAATCAATATTTAAAATTAATTTTGGTGGAATTATTTTTGTTGACGTTAAATAATATAGATAACAACAACGACTAAATTTCAGTTAAATCTATGGTTCTGTATATATTTCAAATAATAGCAAGTTTTTATTAGAATCTTACATTTATTGTGTTAGTTATCTTTACAAATATGCATATATATATATATATATATATATATATATATATAAATTTTTATTTGGCTCTGGGTAACTACTAGTCGTCCACTTATTTAGACTGCAGCTCTTGAGGTTGTTGTTCTCGAAGAAAACAGATGTTACCAGTTACCAATTGCCAGTTGGTCAGTTGTGGCTTACGGCAAAAGGGTTAAAAACACAGCGCGCGTTGCTCTTTCCAACTGTTATACGATGTTAAGTAGGTGTAGGTGTGTGGCGTAGGTGTGTATGTGTGTTTGAGCGGATGTTTGAGTTGAGTGCACAGCTACCGAGGCGCAACGAAATTAATTGAACGATGTGCGCACGTTATGCTCTAAGCACGAGTTATATACCCTGCATATATGTAAAACGCTAGACGCTATATACGTATGTATGTATATGTATAATATATATATATGTATAGTTGTAAAGCTATCTGGCAACTTGACACGTTTCGGTCTGCAAGCTGAAGCGGTCGGTCATTTTCATCGCATTGGCATTGCGCTATGAAGCTATGAAATGTGCCATAATCGTGCGCAGTCGCAGCGCGAATCTTTGGCTCAAGACGTGAGGCACATAATAATAACAGTACTCGTTATATCGTATACAAACTCACATATATACTTATAAAATATATAAGTATATACCTATAGTACTCATATTCGTAATACTAATAATAATGAGAAAGCTTGGCCAAAAAAAAAAAATAATAAAATAAAATGAAGTGATAAAACATTGACTGCACATAGAAAACCAGATAAACAAAAATTGATTGAAAATATAACGAATTGATGATGCTCTTTAGCTTATTTGTATTTTATATATGTAAATTAAATATATTTGATAGTAACTAAATGTCTTGATAGATATGAAAAAAAAACTCTATAAGATGGAGAAAGCTGTTCTTTTCAAGCAGAAAACCCCCTTGTCATCAGGGAGGGAAAATGAAGTTAAGAAATGCCAACCTGAGTTTAAAAATTCTCATGCATTGGCTCATAACTTATGCAATAATTATGCAGAGTGTTCAGGGTTAAATCTGTTAAGGGTTGCTTTGTTATTAAAGGAAACATGTTTATCCAGCTTTTGCCAACGTAAAGCAAATAGGTTCCCATAATACATACAATGCATATTTCTCAATAAGATATTTTAATCGGTTTATATTGAATTTCGAAACCTCAACTAGTAGTTCTTTATACAGAAATTTCACTGCATGAATGTATTCAAAAGTAATAGGACCCCAAATTATATTTGCAGTGTATTTGCAAAAGTAAATGTTGCGACAGCAAGCCAAAAATGAAAGGCCATTGCGACAGGAGTTGGATTTTTGGGAAAGTAACGAGGCGACTTACAGTGACTGTGGATGAAGAGTAGCAGACAACGGGTGGCGGGGGGAGCAGGGGCAGGAGGAGACGGCGACAGGCGAGTGAAACTGGAACTGGCGAGTTCAATGTCAACGGCGTAGGCTTACAGTTTTTTTTTAATTTTTGTTTTATTTGCCACTTCCGTTTCAATGTGTTAAGGAAGCCCGCAACTAAAGTACGGCCACACCTAAGCATAAACCTCAAAAAAATACAAGTAAATGCAAAAACAAAAACAACAAAACAAGGAGAAAGAAGAAGGAGTAGGCAGTCGGGCGACATGGTACTGCGAAATAGGGTGGAATGTGTTAAACAGATAGAAAGACCGACACAAGGAGGAATGGGGGAGGGGGTAGGAACAGACTAGCAGGCAGGCATATGGTGGAGTTGACTCAGGTGTACGTGTGTCTGTGTTAAGTGTAAGTGTGACCAGCGGGGTGACACAAATGTATGTAAGTGTAAAAGTAACAAAATAATATATATATTAACACACTCACACACACACACACACACACATACATGTATTTTCCCTTTTACATACCAGCAACAACAAGAACAACAATAACGGCAAAGGCAAAATGCGTACATTATGCGAGCGGCGATCCATGCGTGGGAATGGGCGACAGACAGAGAGAGCAAGAGGCGACAAAAACGGATGACGAAAGCGTACAGCAACTGCGGGGGCTGGTAGGGAAGATGTTGACCCCCCCGCGATGAAATAGGGCGTTGTTGTAATACTCGGTAACTGTAATTCCACTGCCCTTTTTAATTTGGCACACACAAATTCGCGTCTTGTGAACTTTGATGAGAAAACGATAAAAACAATAACACAATTAAAATACAACGTTTTGAATGCTTGAGAGAGACAACCAAGCGTCTATTATTTATTATGCCTTTAACAATACACATACACTGACACACATTTTTAAATAGAAGAAGAGATACTTTTCTGCTGCTGCTGCTGCGGCCGCTGTTCGCAGCATATCTTTTTCTTTTGCTTTTCACACACTCACACAGGCACCAACCTACACACGCACAGAGAACAAGCGGACAGACAGACACACACAAACGCACACAAAAATATATATGTAGATGCAGACATGCGAGTTTTACAGGGCAGCCGCTCATAACAAAATGAGATAATTTAACACACCTTAATTGCACATTGAAGCACTTATGTTTAATTGTAATTATATTACAACATTTCAAGCAGTTTTCACTAGCAATTTGCAGAGTTTGAAACTTTTGCAATTCGACAACAAAAACGATACAGTCAACGACACCGAACGACCAACCAACGACGGACTAAACGTACTACTGAGGCCAGTGTGACCAAATGACACATAATATGTATCGATGTAATATCGATAGATTTTCCATTAGTAATCGAGCACCAGAGTTGCCTGCGCAGTTGCTAGTTTTATACGATATGAGGGCTGAACATGGCGCGCAGTTTTACTTAAATGTAATAAATTGTTAATATCAAGATTTGTGCTAAGGAGGATAAATAACTTAAAAATTTCTGCACTAAGTAGAGACTTCTTTTGTATGGTTGCGAATAAATACTCCACCTATGGTTAGCCTTAACGATGTACGAATTGCTAAAGATAACGTGAGATAATCATCGGTACTGTTAATAAAACAGCTGAAATAACGATACTAAAACAAAATGAACGTGCAATTTAAAATGAATATAAATAATTGTTTATTTTTGAAATAATATTATAATTGGCTATACAATTTCAATTCGAAATTGAATAAAATAATGCTAATCATTTTAAGAATTTTGGTATTTTGAGTATTAATTAATATTAATAACAAGAATATAAACTCGACAAAAATTCTGAAATCGCAGGTACAATTTCAAGGATCTACATTAAAATTAAAAAGAAATCCCAAAACTATATATACTTTTTTTGTGTAATGCTATTTAGTGAAACCAACGCTGCCACATGTATCAAAACTATGGCCTCACCCGTTGCTTGTGTGCAAAACATAAAGCGCCACCTATGTGTTGGTTTCAAAACTAGATTGTTACCGACAATCGTCTAATTTTTTATTAACGTATGAATCGGTCACATTTGTAGTTCGCTCGTTCAACTGATTCGTTAGCTCGCTCACTTTGGTGGGTAGTTCAATTGAACTTAATCCGAATTTGTAAAATAATAAATAAACAAGCCGCAAGATGAATCCGCTAACAAATATGCGAAATGTGTTAAAATTAAGTGAACAAGAGCTGCAAAATCCCAATGGCAAGAGCTGGCATGACATGTACCGCGGCTCCGCATGGATATTTATAGCCGGATTCCCATACACGCTCTCCGAGGGCGATATTATTTGTGTGTTCTCACAGTACGGAGAAATTGTCAACATTAATCTCGTTCGAGACAGCAAGACGGGCAAATCGAAGGGATTCTGTTTTCTATGCTACGAGGACCAGCGATCAACTGTGCTGGCCGTGGACAATTTAAATGGCATTAAAATCCTCGATCGCTCCATAAGAGTCGATCATGTGGCAGACTACAAGCCGCCGAAGGACAACGAGAAACTGGACGAGGAGACGTTACGTCTCTACATGGAAGGATGTGCGCCCAGGCCAATAACTAAGTCACAACCCGATGAAACCAAGAGCTTAACGAGCGTCGATCATATCAAAAAAGAAAAGACAAAGCGCAGCAAAAGCTCCAAAGAGAAAAAGTCCAAAAAACGTCGGAGCAGCTCCGATTAGTAATTTATAATAGTAATAATTTAATACAACAATTAAATATATAGTAATCATTAAGTACAATTGTATGTTATAACAGTACTATATAAACACGATTGCAACTATTCCAGAATTGACATCATGGCAACCTGAATGCCGTTTAAGAATTAGCAATACTTCCGAATTCTATGTCCTTCAGGATACGAACCAAAAGAACGAGAGTAACTGCGACGGGAATGAAACGCATCATCTTAAATGTAAATAGCTCACTTGACCATATTATATACGATTTGATCATGTCATTAAAATATAACATATAAAATAAAACAAGCCGAAGAGTCGGACCGGCAGCTATAGTAGGGTGTCCCGAGCCAGACTTCATTGTTATTTTTTTGGCACGCCAAAGATTTCATACCCTTGCAGAACCCTGATAAACTTCTCAATCGATTCTTCCTATGGCAGCTATATAACATAGTGATCCGATCCGATCGTTTCAGCAAAAATACTGTACCAAGTTTCATACAGCTGAGAGACTAGTTTGCATAGAAATAGACTATTGAGGCTGATCAGGAATATACATACTCTTTAGGGTCGGACATGCCTCCTTTCATGTTGTTTATACATATGTATATACCCTCGGCTAGGGTATAACATATGGATTATCAGTATCCAACTCTTTTTACGTTCGTGTATTATTAACACTACAAATTTTAAGGGTATCAAAGTCTAACTACTATCAGCAGCGGAAGCACTGATCATAAGTCAATCCAAATGTGCGAGCACAAGCAGCAAATAAACAACCCGGAAATTCGGAGCTGAGACCCTGTACCTATTCTTCAAGAAGCAAATAATATTAACAAATTAGATACTTATATATAAATCTATATAAATTTGTCGCCTCGGGAATTATCTTCCGATTAATAAAATATAATCGGTGCCCAGGAAAAACAACGGGGAGGCAATCAGTTTATATATTAAGACACCTTGCGTACTCTTTGTCATTCAGATTACGAACTAAAATAGCGAGCCTAACTGAGACGAGTATGAAACGCATTTTCATAAATCTAAATACCGCCCAAAACACCTTTTGATCATTTTATATAATCAAGATTATCACCATGCAAGTCTCTCTACAATTGCGTACGTGAATTGACAACACAACAAAATTTGTTACTATCAGAGTTTATTATGTCAAGCGATTAAACTAATATCAATTCATTCAGTTAAATTTATTTCTTAGTTGAGCCGATATATGATATCTGATAATTTAATACACTTGAAAAGTTTAGAGTTGTAGACTTATTTACTCAAGATTTTTTGGACCTGTTATCAACTGTGAAATCATGGTTTGATAGGCATTATATCATAAAAAAAATACCGCCATCTCCCGGTTCTCCACATTGACAGCCTTAGAAAAATTGCCGAATAGTCTATCAAGGGAATTGTCTGTAAATCCAGCCACACGTATTTTTTCGTTGGCCCTAGTCTCAAATGCAGAAAACAAATCTGCACAAAGCTTTTGGGAATTTGAAATCATGTCGGAGTATGCTTTGACTCTCAACCTCTGATATTTTTAGACCCTTTTTATAGCCTGTGCCCATTACAAATGGGCAAAAAAGGCTATAATGAATTTGTGTGAATGTATGTAACAGGGAGAAGGAAGCATCTCCGACCCTATAAAGTATATATATTCTTGATCAGTATCAATAGCCGAGTCGATTTACACCTGTCCGTCTGTCTGTCCGTCCGTCCGTCCGTCCGTCTGTATGAACGCGTGGATCTCAGCAACTATAAGAGCTAGAGACTTCAAATTTGGAATGTAGGTTCCTGAATACCATACGCATATCAAGTTTATTTTCAATTTTTGATCCCAAGTCCCGTTGGTTTTAAAATTAGAAAAATCAACATAACATAAGCAATGTCTAAGCTAGAGACTTGAGATTTGGCACACATGACAGAAAGATTGGGTTCAATGTGTCACGCCCCCTTCGCCCATAACTCGGAAAAGCTGATAACAAGAGCAGTTTTATAGCTAGAGTCTTGAGATTTGGCACACATAATAAGTATCCAAATCTCAATGTGTGCAACAAATTTCTGTACGATCGAATATTGAACTCAGAAGTTATTCTAGTAACAAATTTATGCAGCGCAGCAGATGCGTCGCAGCGAAGTAGCAGCGCAGTCGCTGCGCCACCCCGACGATATAATGAACGAAAAGACGCGTTTGTTCATGTAAATATGTTTGATTTGCCTTTTGTCTGCTGTGGCGCTAAACATAAACAATCAACAGCCGCAGTCCAGTGTTGCCAGACTATCGCAAGCAACCTACTCTCGCTGCAAGCAAAATCGACTTCAAGCAATATATTTAAATCCCATTATAATAAAAATACTTTTATTTGAAGACCTGCACAGGGTATCCTACTGTCGCGCCCGCTCGACTGATCGGCTTGTTTTATCTGATTATTACCAAATTTTTTATTTATCGTTCAAATAGAACAAATTTAAATGCATAGTGAAACCAGTCGGAAAAGCTACAGTGGAAGTCGACTATGAGAGACCCTTTACTTATTTTTTGACCCTTTACTTTAAAAAAGTAAATAGGGTATATTAAGTTTGTCAAAAAAAAATGTGCGTAACAGGTCGAAGGAAGTGCGGCAGACCCCATAAAGTATATATATTCTTGATCAGCATCAACAGCCGAGACGATATAGCCATGTCCGTCTGTCCGTCTGTCCTGCTGTATGAGCGCCTAGATCTCAGAGACTATAAAAGCTAGGGTCACCAAATTTGGTGACAATACTCCTGCGGCCCCCGAAAAGGTCAAGTTTGTTTTAGAATTTTGCCACGCCCCCTTCCGCCCCCAAAAATCGAAAACAAAAATTTTGCAATTCCATAAAACGAAAAGTATTAAAGCTAGAGTCCTGAAGAGGATGGGTAGAATCTCTATATTCACGCAATGGACAAAGCGATTGCCGGCGCTTGTGGCAAAATTTGACTTTGCTCAGAGCTTTACCCTTTCGCATCCCTTATCGCATACAAAGCCGATATATACATAAGCCGATAGGTCTGTAGATCTATCGATTGCAGAGTCGGAGAAATGTCAGACTATACATAAATACTAAACCAGTTTTACAGAGCTAAATAGAATCAGTTCGCTTTAGGCTTGTCGAATATTTTTAAAATTTCGTATCGATGATATTGTCTGTTTTAAAAAAATATCAATATGATATTTAATATATCGCTTTAAAATATCGATATATCGATATATTTGATATTTTCCCCAAAAAATGTAGTACTGTGCCCACAATAAAAAGAAAGTTCATTTTAATCAATCATCACAAGATATTCAAAAGATTTCAATTTTTTTATATCAATCAACAATATTCATAAGATTCCACTTATTTATATAACACATAAATGAGATTCAAATTTTTCAAAATAGTCTTAATCAAACATAATTCAAATTTTTTTTAAGTTTAAGTTTTGTATCTGTAATAATTCAGTAATTTTAGAACCAATATTTGCGTTTTACAGACTTTAAAAATACGCGTTGCGTTATGTGAATATCCGTCATTCGGCTGCGGATGTCACAAGCTACGCATTTTATGAAGGCACTGAACTCCCAGGTGTTATAAGATACCTTAGAGCGAGTTTGTACAATCCCGTCATGGCCGCCTAATGGGAGTTCCAGAATATTATGGGATTACTTCCCATGATGTTTGCGGCAAGCTAAGGTACAACTTTAGCTCACTGTGATCCGAGTCACGCATTGACAGGCCTTTTAAAATTGACCTATTATGGGATTCTATAAAGTCTTTAGACAGGTCATCTACATTTTCGTCATCCGAAACCTTTTTCCGTTTGCTTCACAGATTAAAAGTGACCAGCGCACGAAAATCGTAAAATATCAAAAATAAATATCGAAAAACAATATTTGGGCAAACAAAATATCACGATATAAATATATTTTTTTTTAAAAATATTTATCGATATATTGATATTTTGATATATTATCAACAACCCTAGTTCGCTTTCAGATCTACGACGATACAGTTCTATAATTTATTGAGGACGTGTAAAGTGAAACACATTTCTAAAGAAAAAATTGAATTAATTTGAAGATGACTCGCACACGTAAATCCGTTGTCACTAAACCATTTGTTTCTGGAGGCCTTCTGGTAAGTTTTCATTTGTTATAAATCTTCGATCGACTTCATTTCTCATTGTATATCAACGTCCATTCTACATTTTTATAACGTTTCATACTGGCATACATGGAAATGTGTGTGTATTGTTCGTTGTTTCGTATAATAGCAATGCATTTTGTGTGTATCCATACGTATGTTTATGTGAATGCATTATGCGTACCCGTATATATAAGTACATATGTATGTATGTCATTAAACTTGTGTTCTTTTATTAAATACATACATACATATCTATATACACGTACGTACGTATATTCTCATCTTACAACGCATTGATTACCGCCTTCAAACATATGTATACATTTAACAGGTGAATTTACAATAAGGTGACGTGTTTCCCTTAAACAAGTTAAACATTCATGTGAAACCTTATAGTAAAATAACCTTGTATAAACATTCATATATAATATGTACACAATCATTTAAAATGTCATATCATATTATATGTAACTATTTTACCATAACAGTAATTAAATTTTTTTTATATAATTTACAGAGCACAAATTGAAAATGTGTATCTTGAACCAATTGTGAATTTATTTGCAATAGCCACGAAAAGTGCTTTAATCGCAAGTACCTAGCGTTGTCCACTCTTCGCTCCTTTTTGCCGTCTCTTAGATACACACAGATACTCATACGCCTATACTCAAGTTTACACGACAGCTTTAATCGGTTTTAATTAAAACGAGTTTAAATACTCAGCTTTTGAAATGCGCCTAGCACTCAGAAAGAAATCATTATATTTGGATTATTTGCGTTATAAATTTGGTTTTTGGTCAATTTACATGAGGGGCCAGCACTCATTTACATAAAATGCGGGACTTGCGATTTTGGTTATTTTTAGGGCTACTGAAAATCGATTCATCCAATATTGTAACTAAAATTATTAGTTTTGCGTTAGATAGCAATGCTCATTTACTTCACTTGAGTACCCAAACGAGACAGAAAAAATGCCAACAAAACGAAATGATCAAACGTTTGGGCGATCCCACAGCAGTCTATCAAGGCGGAAACATAAATGACCACCTGCATTCTTGGGCAAGTCCGCAGCAGGGCCAGATGTGGGTGGCAGGCATGTGCCTTTGTTGTTGTGGGTGGCCCCAGGCAATTGGCTAGTGTGATGTGACATTAGCGTAAGCCATCGAAATGTTGGCTCATGGTTTCGTTGGAGCAGTGCGTCTGCATGATTCGTTTGGGCACTTTAGGTTGTAGGAGTGGTCATGGCTATTTCCGAACTATGGTTTTTAGTAGAGCCGCCGGTACACGTGCTGCTAATAAAAGACCACGCCCACGCCGGTAGTAGATTCCTTGAATGGCATGTAAGACATTTCGAGATTGGTATACGCAAATGGCCAACGGGTGCAACGTTTGTTTTGCCTGTGCCTAGTTACTAGTTTAAGCCAAAACCTGGGAACCATACGTTAGTTACGAAATTATTATTATTTTTATGGTAATAGTAATAATGCATCTCTTTCGGTTTTCACATTTGTATTTGTTTAAATATTATTCCGATAAACAAATCGTAAAAAATTTAATTTAACTTCCAAGCGAGAGTGAAAACTGGAATTGCCTTGAATATTTTGTTTTACCCTCGCCAAACATGTTACAATTTAATCTCTTCTTATTATATACTTTTAATCGGTATTTGTTTGAAATATTATTGTAACCCTTATGTGAATAAGCTTTGAAATATTATTTTTTTTTAATTTTTTGAACAACAAAGTAACCATGTACAAAATCTTAAAACGTATTCCGTGAGGCTTTCTTTTGAGAATAATATAAACTTCGTATACTTTGTACTTCTGCTAACAGAATTAGAAATAAGGAATTACTAATCGCTGTTTAAGAAATATATTAATACTTGACTTTACTTATTTAGAATCCCAGTGCAACTTCGGGTCAGCAAGCACCACCTGTGGTTGCAAAAGCTCCGAACCCGTCGGAGAAGCCAGACAAGGAGGGGCATGTCGTATCTAGCGATTGCGACAATGTATCTGATGATAGCAATGTCGAGATGACCGATGAGGTTGAGAATGGCGGTAAAATACCATTCAAGAAAATATTTCAAAGGCGCAAGAAGTCGTCGGGTGCGTACACACATACATACATCAAACCATTTAATAATTTTAGATTGTATGCTATTATACTTGTTCTATTCTCCTTAGAAAGGACACGGGATAAGAAGCTGCGTCAGAACCGTCAATTGCGCAAGTCGATGCTGCCCAAGAATGCTTTAACGGCATTATACGAGATCAAGAGCATTAATATTAGTGAGTTTGCAATTGATAGCAATGCCGCTGGCGGCTTCACAGCCGTTGTCACCGTCAACTCGGAGCAGTACGAAGGCAAGGGCCACTCGAAGATGGCTGCCAAGAATGCGGCATGCGAGAAGGCTTGGCGTGATTATATTATTGCCAGAATGACACCAAGGACCAAGAAGTCGCAAAAAGAGGCCAGTGATGGGTTGTCTGAGTCAATGGAGACAAACGATAGCGAGACAGGTGATGCCCCAGAAGATGATCTTCCCATGTTGAACTTGGCCTCATATGCCATTCACAAGCTATTCGCCGAATGGGAACGTGAGGGTTATATTGTCCCCGAAATGAACCCATCAGTTGGCGATCAGAATTCAGATGCTGCAGCTTCAGTCGTTCCAAAGGAGCCGCCAGTTCGCAATGAGCTACCAGCCAACTGGGAGAAAATGCATCCAGCCACATTGCTAAGCGTTGTAAGTAGACAAGACATTCACTTCTTCACTTATCCGTCAGCAGGCTTTCGTTGCTCTGGCTATAAGTCAATATAGTTAGGAATAATTACAAGCTGCAATCACACAAATATATTAATTTACCAATTTACAGATGCGTCCGGGACTTATGTATATGGAGAAAGGCACCGTGGGTGAGGAGCCAAATGTTATGTATCGCCTTGGAGCCATTGTGGATAATGAGGAGTTTACGGCCAATGGACGTTCCAAGAAGATAGCTCGCCGTAATGTTGCAGTAAATGTTTGCAACAGTTTGTATGACACAAACTTTCCATATGAAGAATGTTAAATGAACGTCATCAGCTGAGTTCCTTAAAATTACAATAATTTTGAATTTCTCAATTGTGAAATTAATTTAGACGATAATTAACACATTCAGTACTCATTGACAACTAAAATATTTTCCAGTAAGAATATGTCGGTCCATTGTAATCACTTACCTTAAAACTAAATAAATATTATGAATTGGTAATTAATATACCCAAATTCTAACTGTTTAAATTCTTTATACAAGTCAATCTTTAATCTTTTTAGGTAAGGTTCTTATTTATATTTCCGTAACTTCTGCTAGAACTATGTAATGTGATAAACTCGAAAAGAAGATGTGTGCATAATACTGAAGTAAATATTACAGACAATCAAAAATTAAATATCGCATGAACAAATGCAACGACACGTCGTTTTAATTTGAGTATACGTTACTTTAGCTGTGATGTCAACCGACCAGGTAGAATCGGTAAAAGGTTACAAAAATAAATAATTAGTCAAATAGTTACATCTTAAAATTGTTGATTTTTGATATGTAGTATTATTATTTGGAAACTATTTATCTATTTGTTCATAAGAATTTTACGCTTCCTTTTTAACTTGGTAAATACATAGACATACATACATAATTAACGGCGTTTAGAAGTTTAAAGATTTTAGTCAATGTCTAGTTCGATGAATGACATTTCCAATTACCACAGTGTTCGGTGAGACCTTCTTTCCTATAGCTGCCCAGATGGCGTACTCTTACCTTAGAGCGTTACTTCATGCGGAGCTCAGAGCTCCTGGAATGCTGTGATTTCTGTCATTCATTCAAGATTCATAATCGTTTAATTTGATTAAGGTAAGTCGCAAAATAAATAGTTTGTCTTACAATACTATGATTTTCAACCGATAGTTCCTATAAAGCATAAAGACTGGTCTGCACCAAGAAGGACATATAGACAGACGGACATTGCTATATCGACTCGACTGTTGAAGCTGATCAAGAATATATATACTTTATAGGGTCGGAGATTTCTTCTTTCATGCGTTACACATTTCGTGACAAAATTATAATACCCTCTGCAAGGGTATAAAACGTTCTAGTAGACTGAGAACATAATTGTCTAACAAGCAAAACAGTTATCTGGTATTAACAGAAACAAACTGATAACCGGAACTAAATCCGTATTCGAAGAAAACTTCTTCATTATACAGAAGCCGTTATTCTTTAAACAGATGTATACGACAGTATTTGCTGATAAGACTTTAGCAATTGTTTTACAGCGTCTAAAAGTTACTCATATAAGGACATTAACATCATCTCAACTAAAAGCAACAAATCTAATGGCAGCTTTTTGAATAGCCTATGTGATAACAATCCAATAGTGTTAATAGAGTAAATATACATCATCGTATGTGAATTCCAATGCGAAAACCTTATCTGTGAAATTGTTCCTATATTTAGTTTAAGATCTGTAGAGGGAGGAAATTTGAAGAGTTCTTGCTTATGATACCCAATAAAATTAAACAACTTTGCATGTAACAGACAGTGGGATAGCTCCAACCTCGTAAAATGATATACCAATTTATTTATTTATTTTTCATATTATAACAATTTAGTTTTGATGTAGATACGTTTATACAGAGTTAAAATTGAAGTTTAAATAAGTACAAATAATCGTAAAATTAATTTCATAACATATTTTCTAGTTTCTTGAATTGATAAGCATTCTATAAATTTCAATTTTTGCGATTCAGATAAATCTCCAAATGTTCAAACCACACTTGCCGTTCGTCTCGTCGTTTCCCATTAACAAAATCTTTGTATAGCCTATCGAAGAAATTGTCAGTAAATCCACTTTCCTTTGCAACACGTATTTGTTCAGTCGCCCTAGTCTCAAATTCATCATACCGTTGTTCTTCAAGTTTCTTACGCTCGGATTCTATTCTAGAGTAGCCTCCATTGGTATATTGGTTCATTAAATCCTCGTAATCTACCTTAGGATCTTTAGTTAAGAGATCCATCCATTGTTAAAAAAATTCTTTTATTTGAGTGACATCTTGTAACCAGTTTTCATCTCGAGAACGCCATTGATCCGTAAAATTCTTCCAGTTTTCAATTTCAGATTCACTTGCCACTCTGCAGTCCACAATCAATTTTATCGCGGCAAAGGTAGCATTAACCATTTCCTTCCTGATCTGTAAATGAGTCCTTTCAACAGTCTGCTTTAACTCATCTTTGAAATTCCTGATTGGAACTCCACTCACAATTATCTGCAAGCAGTTTAATTATTATTGCACGAGTCTCAATTATTGTCCTTCAATATACGAACCAAAAGAGCGAAACTAATTGCGACGAATATTAAACGCATCTTGGTAAATTCTAAAAACACACTAACAGCGGAACGGCATGTGACAATCTTATATACCATTTAATTGAGCATCTGTTTCCACTTTGCTTGTACGCCATTCATTACTGATAAGACTTTAGCATATTCAAAATAAGAAAATGTTTCACAGTGCCTAAAAAGTTGCTCATAAAATGACATTAAACATTACCTGTGTGCTGTCTACTAACTGTCTGCTTAGCCCATAGACGAACCACCATACCAAACTTGTTGACTCTAGCTCTTATAGTCTCTGAGATCTAGGCGCTCATACAGACAGACGGACATGGCTATATGGACTCGGCTGTTAATGCTATATAGGGTCTGCCAGACTTCCTTCGACCTGTTACGCACATTTTGACAAACTTAATAGACCCTTTCTTACATTTTTTAAGTAAAGGGTCTAAAAATACAGACTATCAGCATCCAACTCTTTTTACTCTACGTCCGAGTATTATCAACGCTGAAAATTTTGGGGCTATCAAAGGTTAACTACTATCAGCAGGGACGGGCATGATTTACAACAAAAACCACCAGTCATGGGTCAATCCAAAATTTGTGGGCAAAAAATATAATTATAAAAAATATAAAAAGTGTACGCGCTGAATTATTTAAGCGTCTCAATGACGTCACTTAGCCAAAAGAACTGTGGCTTGTTCCACAGCATTCACTCTAAATTATAGAAGCAATTTCATTTACTTCTTAGTTGGGCCAATATCTCAACAGTACTACAACATCGGAACCACCCGTACTTCGTAAATAAACATTTGCTGTCCTCCAAATGAGGAACTATCAGATTTTAGGCAAATAAGAAATGACAAATTTCAATGCCAATCACTCTATGTGTCGACAACTTGTGAGTTAGAAACAAAACAGTTTATAAATTGATCATATTCATGTTTGCAGTGCCAGCTTAAGGGTCGTTTACGTAAGGGTAGCCTACTTTTGGGTGTCATCTCAATGAACCCCTGAGCTTATAATTCCCAAATAGTTTACGTCTGTCTCCAGGTAAATTCTACATAGTTTCTGTTCAATACTCACTCTGGCTTCTCTTCAGTTGTCGAATAAATCTTTCGCCTTTTACTAAAGATTTCCGTGGAGAGGAGCACTCTAATGAGTCTAAAATGAATTTTTAGTTGTGCCTGGCGATACTCATTGCCGGGCCACTTGTTAATAAATTGTAAAGTTAATTAAGCATCGCTTTCCAAGGACTAATAAATTAGTGTCGTCCGTGAGTAGAATTCTATACACCTTAATCCGAGGAGCAAGGATAATTAACAGCTAAATGTGGGGTATGGGAATCAAATTCGATGTTTCAAGCCAAGAATTTAGTTTGGTTTGCAAACCCGATTTAATTAATTGTAAGAAATATTGTTTATACCCTCTTTAAGGGTATTATAATGTTGTCCCGAAATGTGTAATGCATTAAAGGAGACGTATTCGTGTAAGATATATATACACTTTTTGATCATGTCTGACCGTTTGTCTGTTTCTATGCAAACTATCGAATCAATATATCAAATAGCATTGTTTGTTATTGTTTTATCTATGTATACTGATCAAGTTTGTTAAAACTCTGACTACCATATCATACCGGACTCTATTACTCCGAGTAACCGACTTGTATCTCAATAAAATAGTTTACTAACCAAGCCAGAGAGTCGGGGAGGAAGCGACAATAGGGAACGATATTCAACGATCGAAACCGACTATAAGAGTCTTCTTGCATATTCTGTAAATCTCTAGACTATTTCTATGACAGCTATATGATATAGACAAAATAACAATTCAAATAAGTACAAAGTTTTAAAAGACTAAGCACATAATATTCTAACTGAATCAAATGCTTCCCATTTTACTTGTACGCCATTATTTACTGATAAGACTTTAGCAATTTGCAAATAAGAACATGTTTCACAGCGTCTAATTAAATGACATTAAACATGATCTTAACTAAAAGCATCAAATCTAATAACAGCATTTTTAAAAGTTTCTGTGATAAATATTCATTAGTATTAATAAAGTAAATAGTAGACATTAACTACTTTGTATATAACAGACTGAAATATAGCTCCAATTTCTTGAAATGATATACAAATTTATTTATTTATCTTTCATATTGTAAAAATTAAGTTTTGATGTAGATAAGTTTTTACAGAGTTAAAATTGAGTTAATATAATCACAAAAAAATCTTAAAACGGATTTCAGAAGTCAACATCTGATGTTCTTTTTGATTTGATAAGCATTACATAATTTCTAGCTATTATTATTCAGATAAGACAGCATATTATTAAAGAATCGTTGCCGGCCACTTTGATCCGCATTAACAAAATCTGCGTATCGAGGGAATTGTCAGTAAACCCACTTTCCTTTGCCACACGTAGTTGTTCAGTTGCCCTAGTCTCAAAATCAACATACCGTTGGGCTTTAAGTTTATCGAGTTCGGAATCAATTTTAGAGTAGCCTCCATTGGTATATTGGTCCATTCGACTGTCGAGTTGGCTTATATGAACGTTAGGATAAAGATCTGACATTTGTTTATTAAATTCTTCTATTTGGGTGTTATCTTGTAACCAGTTTTCATCTCGAGAACTCCGTTGATCCATAAAACTCTTTCAGTTTTCAATTTCAGACTCACTTGCCACTCTGCAGTCCACAATCAATTTAATCATGGCAATGACAGCACTAAGCTTATCCTTCCTGATCTGTAATTTAGTTCTTTCAGCACTCTGCTTTAACTCATCCTTGAAATTTCTGTTTGGAACTCCACTCACAATTATCTGCAAGCACTTTAATTATTATTGCACCAGTCTCAATTATTGTCCTTCAATATACGAACCAAAAGAGCGAAACTAATTGCGACGAATATTAAACGCATCTTCGTAAATTCTAAAAACACACTAACAGCGGAACTGCAGGTGACAATCTTACATACGATTGAATTGCGCTTATCAAAATGAAAACAAATTATATTTAAATTTAATAGTCAACACCAAATTCTCTCTACACTGAGAAACATATATGTTTGTGCTTTGTACTTTTGCATATTTGTGTATTAACTTTCAAAAATATAATAATAATATTAATATTAATATAAATATTGTAAACCCTTAGTTAACAAATTCTCGGAGGCGGAAGGGGCGTGGCAAATTCGTTTGCTCTAGCTTTTATTCTGATATCTAAGTATTTATACAGAGGAACTTATGGAATGACGGATATGGCTATATCGACTCGGCTGTTCATGCTGATCAAGAATATAAATACTGCCAGACTTCCTTAGACCTGCTACGCATTTTTTTGACAATCCTAATAGACTCTTATACGTTTTTAAAGTAAAAGATCTATAAATGCCAGATGTTTTAAAGAATTTAACTTAAGGTTATGATTTTATTATGAATTTATTGTTAGATGAAGTCATAAATAACGAATGCGATTTATGCTGTTTCTTTAAGCTCAAACATATTTTTAAAAGACAGATTCGGGTTTAAGGAGTAAATAAATTTAAAGATATGTGCTATGGTCTACGGTTTTGTAAGAATTGGTTTAAAACCAGCTTGCAAACTTATTAAAAACATTCGAAGACAATATTTAACTTTGTTTTGCCATTTAGTGGACTATTTTGAAATAATTCAAACTGAAATGTAGTTTGCTAATCGCTTTTGTTGCCATTTTCACTGGCACTTTCAAATAGCGATTCATCGGGAACATCATCATCATCATCATTATCATCGTCCTCATCGTCAGAATTGGAGTCGAGTCCTTCGGCTTCGCGAAGAATGCGTCGTTTGTAACGTTCATAGGCGCTGCCCTGACGATCGACGTTACAAAAGTCCACATCGTCCACAAAGTTATCTTTCTCCGTGTCGATTGTGTGCACATATGGATCCTGGAATGTATTGTAATCATCATCATCGCTGGAGCCGCTGGCAAATTCATCTTCATCATCATCTGCAAAAGTGTAAAATCGAAGATATTAGCTGAACTTTACAGGCAGACGTCGAGTATACATGTTAACAAATTTCCTTTATACAGGTTTGGGGCAAAAGTAATTGGGCTATTGGAAAATACCATAACTTTTGCAAAAGGAAACAATTATTTCGTGTTCCTGCGGAGTAAACCGATTCATGGCTTGTTGATTTTGTATTCTGCTTTTATTTACATCACAAATATAGCGGTTTCCAATAGAGTGATTACTTTTGCGATTTTAGTAATATCATTTTTAGTGGGAAATCAAGTTTGAAATGTCCGCTTTTAAGTTGAGATTTTACTTGATCTTTTCGCTGTGCCTGACATGAAAATCAGATGACATACCAAACATGAATTTGTTCATTTGCTGGCAGAGTTCATCATCGGATCCCATGGCGCCGACATCATCGTCATCGGGATAATCATTGGTGTAGTAATTCTCCTGATTGGAGTCCTCCGAATCATTGTCCTCGTCTGCATCATTGTAGCAATCTTCCAAAATGATCTCGTCCACCGGACGAAGACTGCGAAAGCAAAAGGATTTTGTATTTTGTAATTAAAACACAGTTGCAATTATTTATGTATTTTATTCAAGCTACGCATTAAACTAAAACTATTCACTTAATTCGACTTTAGCACAAGTTTTTTGTGGAATGACTTAAACTTAAAAAAAAAATAAAAAAAACTGGCAACTGGCAACAAATTGGACAAGAAACGTAAAATGGACAATTGATAATGTTTATGCATGTAAAAGTGATGTATGATGTATGTGTGTGTTTTTGTTGTTGTTGTGTTAAATTGTCAAAGAGAAAACAAACTAATTGATAATTAAGTTGCCCCATCGGTTGATCTGTGATGCGGGCCAAGGTGCGTTCTATGACATCGTAGTTGTTGTTGTTGTGGTTTGCAGAATTGTCGATGTCGTTGTTGTTGTCATGTGTTACCAGTAGCAGTTGTTGTAGTAATTAAACGGATAATACAACCTTATATAGAGAATCAATTACAAATTATTGAGCAATTATATATGATAATTCTTTTTATATGTTAAACTTTTACATTACAACTACTTATTAACTAGTTATTTGAACAGATTTTAAATTACATATGTATGTACCAAAGGACTGTGAATTAGGGCTGCAAAATCATCGATTTTTCGATCGTATAATTCTTAATATCGATGTTTGCTAAAAATCGATTGTATGATTATGCAGACTAATATAAGGTGTGTATGTATTATGTGTGATTAAGGACTGCAAACTCAACGATAGTAAAATCGATAATTTTACAATTATGTGGTAGATCAAGGTTTCTTTTGACAAGACGCTAAAACACATTTATGTATAACAATTCATTTTGTTGCATTTCCTTTTAAACAATTTTATAAGTATGCCTCTGCACAAATATCGTTATTATCGGCAATTGTGAAATTTTGTGATGCATCGATTTTTGACAATGACAAGATGATTTGCAGCCTTAATAATAAGTGCGTTGATATTTTCAGAAATGTCAATATCAATATGCAAAAATATTATTTTTAGTTTAAAATATCGCTCAAAAATATATCACAACACAAAATGTATCGATATATATATATATATATCAAGAACCCTAACTTAATCAACGTAGTTCAGTAAATTGTTCAGTCATTAATTACATGTAGTTCGTTTGAAGAACGCTGTGGGCATACTTTTAAATATTTTACAATTTGGTTTTTAATACTTTTATAATATCATAATATTTCAATGACTTTCATAAAATTATGAATAACATTGATTACTTAATTTAAACGCTAATTACTTTTCTTTTTCAAATGTTATGTTTAAATATAATATAATATAGGAGCTCAAGCCAACGAACGAACTATAATGGAATTGAAGAGAACAACATAACGATAATGGAACTGAACAACTGAACTAATGCATGTGTCCACTTTAATGAGTAGTTCAATTGAACGATTCGATACAACTCTAGTATGTATGTGTTTACCCAAAGGACTATGTAGAACGTGTACTTGGCGATAACAAAGCACCACACACAACACATACACGCACACACACACACCTATACAGCACATACACATACACAACACACACAATGATGTCTACATATAGAAATTGGTGATATTGAACATTTGCTGTTCTTCTATGTGTAGAACGAACCTCAAATAGTTGTCATCCATCATATCAACGTATGCCGCCTGCGTCTCATTCTCCGGCACATACAAATCGTAGACATAACCAATATCCGAATCTGCCGGCTGTTGTAGCTGCTGAGGATTTGACGAATGTTGCGCTTCAATGTCCACAATTGTGATTTGCCTATTGTCGGCCGTTGATGTTGATGTTGTTGATGTTGCTGTTGGTTCTGCTTCTGCTTCCGTTTCGTGCAACGTGGTGCGCAGACAGTTGACCACGCGATAACGTTGCTCCCTTGCGGTCTGTTGCGCCTCCTGCCGCTGTTTGTCCCTCCGCTGGGCACTCGCGATTGCCGGATCATTTGTTTGACGCACCAACTCCTTGGCCGTCTCTTTGTTCATTCGCGCTGCTGCAAATTGTTTTGTTGCGCCATCATCCTGTAGACAAATTACATTTGCCATCACATACGCACACATCTTTTATATATTCGACATTGCTCACCTGTTTGTCCAGCGTGCCGGCAAACTTCAAAAGCACTTGACTTAATTCCTCTTTGTTGTCTGTTCGCGCCGTTGTTGTTGTTGCTGGCGCATTTTCATCGTTTTGCAATCGTCGCCGCTTGCCGTTCAATACAAACGCCGTGTGTGGCTCCTCGTCAATGCGGCGCTTTATGCGCACCACAGCCGGCATGTTTATGATTTAATTACTTGCTTTATTTGCGCTTATCTGACGCAATTTGTTAGCAATATCGACGCTCACGCTTCGCACAAAAACTAGAGATGCGTTCATGTGCTATAGAGACGGACGATATTTAAATCAATCGATATTTGTCACAAGTATTTCGAAGTAATTGTGACAAAATATGAAAAGTATCAGTGACATAATATTAACAGTGATTTTGTCACTGAATGTCAGCGATTGATATATTGTCAATGAAATTTGTATCAATGAATGATATTTTGTAGTTTGTACTTTCTTTACTAAGAGCTCGCTGTAAAAATGTGTTTTATGGTGAAATCGCCAAATTCAATTCAAAAGTGTATAAACATAGTGATATTTTAGCCGTCGTAGCAGTCACAGTCACCGATATTTTTTTTGTAACGGTCACATATCTCTCCATATCGCTCACCTCTAATGTGCATTGAGCTGTGTGACCGTCGCTTGAAAGCTACGACATACTAAATACATTTGTTAGTATTTATAATCAGGGCTGCCACCTTATGAAAACACATTGTACCATAATTTAGAGGAAATTGTACTGTTTTTGAAAAACGTACAAAATACTTTGTTCTATATTTGTATGTACCTTTATTTAATATAAAAGCTGTTGTTCTATCTATTTTTTGAAAAGAAAAAATGAAATCAAAACAAAACATTCGCATTTGGACTTTGCGTTTAAAATAAAACAATAATAAAATAAATAAAACGTTATTTTGTTTGCTATTAACGTAAAATATTTATATGTTTGGTTTTAATTGTATATACATATTAATAATAACAACTATAATGATTAATTAATACTTTATTCAAATTTTAAAAATTAACACATACAAATTGTACTATTATAAAATAAAGATTAAATAATGTACCAACAAATATAAAATATAGCCATTTTGGTACATATATACCAAATGTGGCAGCCCTGTTTATAATGCTAGATTCCCTTTCGAGTTTGAGTTCACAAGGAAAAGTTTCTTTGCTGCCAGTTGCCAATTTAGCTAGTTTCCCGCCAGCTCGGAGAAAAATTTAAATTGCTCTTAAAACCGGTTTCCGAACCGAACCAAAAACTTGCTTTATGGCCTAATTGATTTATAATTTGAACGATAATTTGAATTATGGCGCCAATGTAACAATAGGAATTCGCTAAAATTAAAGATATAGAATAATTAATAATCATTAGTGGACAATGTAAGAAAATTGCGCAAATCTGCAAATGTCTGCAATTTATTTTCAGTGATTATCAAGCATTTCTAGTAGTAACAAAAAATGCAACAACTGTTCAAACATTTAATACTCCAGATATTTAAATATTTATTTAATTTTCAGCTGGCATTTAAATTTTATAAACATTAATTTAAATTGTTAATTTGATGGCTGAGTAATTGACATTAATAAATTATAAATATGTAATAAATATATTTTTACATATTTTATTTATTTTGAATGTTTAGTAATCAGCATAGGAAATTTAAAAAAATAAATAATTTTTGTATAGCCTAACTTTCAAATAATTCTCTAATTTTTAAAATATATATATATATATGTACTTATATATATATATATTAATTTAAACTGTTAATTTAAGATCTTACATATTTCGTCGATTTTGAACGCTAAGTAACATGAATAAATAAAACGTTCTTTGGTTTTACTTTCTCTCTCTCAATTGAATATAAAACAAATCTCCATGAGCTATCGTTTACACATTACGAATTACAGCGAGGGTGAAATTAAGAACATCACTGTTAAATCACAAACCTTCCAATGTTAACTAACAGTGGTGCGCTCTGAGAGCGACTTTGCGATGCTACCGAAAATTATGCTACGTTCATTTGGCAATGTTAAGTAAGCAGTCGGCTTTGGTACGCGACGGTGTTATGTTGTGTATGCTTACGGGCGCACAAACGCGTGGATTACTTTTGCAAACATGTATCGTTAAGCATTTAACGGAATTACGTGCGCCGGCAGCGCAGCGTCAAACAAATTAAATCGTGTCGAGTGTTGAGTGTCGTTCTTTCCTGCTCACACCCATTTGATTTGTTGTTTCCGCACAAGTGCAATAATTTAAAGTGCGCTACACAAAAGAAATTTAAAGTCACATTCGGCAAAGCATCACATCGTGCTGAGTGTGAGTGTGACTGTGCCTGTTTGTGCTTGTCGTTGTTTCATTGTTTCTCATTCGCGCGCGCAATCTGTCGCTGTGTTAGTGTGTGTGTGTGTGTGCCTGTGTGTCTGTTTATGTGCTGCAATTTGCGCTCAAATGATTTACCGTTAGATTGCTATCAACACATGCCGCAATTATGTTTTAATTGCCGCTAAATGGTTTACACACACCTGGATTAGCTGCAACCCATGTGACAGGTGAGTTTCACTGTCTACTACCGAAAAGAAAAGACAAAACACACACACACACTTAAAGTAAATTGAATAAAGTAATCTTGGCCTACAGACTATAAAAATATTTACGAGTGAATATAAGTTGCGGGTTTCCAGCATCTGAGGATCCAACCTAACCAAACATATGTTTCTCCAGCTCTTTTATTTATAAGGCGAAGGCGCGAGGAGCGTCAAAAAATTTGCCATCGCATGAATCATGACGCCCCCAACCCGCATTCCTCCCCTCCTCACACTGCTGTAATATGAGACGCACGTGCATGTGTGTGTGTGTGTGAGTGGGATTTTTGCCTGACACACGGTGTGGATACACTGGATGCGTTTGGCATAATAATGAAATAATAATGTCGCCTTTTGTTGTGAGGTGTCTCTCTTCCGTCGGGGCAATAAATTAATGGGCTTCCCAGTCGTCCATTTTGTGCAGAAAAGTATACATTTTTGCTCATGAGCGCTCACAAGGTTGTACAGCCCGTTCGCGTAAAAGTTTAATTCGCTTTTATACATGCGTGGCCGGGGTAATTCGGTAGGAAATCTCTAAAAGCATGCAGCCCGGTCAGCTACGAAGTCGAACGGTTTGCTGAGCGCGCCATAGCGCTCGGCTGCGTACTGTTCAGATCGCTGTGCGTGCGTAGGGAAATTTGGTTGGGATTAAATTTGATATACTAGTTGGAATTCGCATTGGGAATCCAGTTGGAAAGAATGCTGAAATTCCTTTTGAAATTTCCCACCCCAGGGACCGCGCAAATCTGCGCGGCGGCATTGAAATAAATTATTCTTTTATCTTTTTAGTTGCATAATTGTACATTTATATTTTCAATAATATTTTCTTAAATTTACTTAAACTAAATCTTATATACTATTTATATGTATAATCCCTGAAAAGAAACAAAAAGTAAAAGTAAATGCATTAGATTCATATATTAACCACTTTTGCTAATTTTATTAATTTACTTACTTTGTATGTCCATTCAGTTGATCTTAAAGAAAATAATAACAATTACAAATATGATATATTTCGAATTTAAGTTATTTACGCAGTAACTTACCTCACATATTGGCAAACAGCGACATATGCATGAGTTTATGTATTTTCAACACTGTAATGTATAAAATAGAATGTATTACTTTAATACAAACATTAGAAATTATAATTATTGCATAATAAATAGTCACAACTTACCATTTTTCAATTTATTGTTGAAAAACACATGCTCACTTTGCTTGCAGAACAATAGACACGCAGCAATAAATACACAAAGACAGGGATACACACTCATATAAAGTGTAATCGATTGTAGCATTGCAGCCCTTTGAATTTATCGATTACCGCATCAATTTAATTTTCAATGACAAAATGCATTTAATAAATAATTTATTTATTTCAAGCATTAATCTAATGTCGATGCCTACAAATAACGTTTATCAATATTCTAAATATTTACTATGACATAATTTTTTTTACTACGACATAATTTGTAAGTAAAAGATGAATTTTCCATTAATTTTATTTATATTAATAAATAATAATAAAAGAGGAATCTTAAAATTTATATTCATCCATTTTAAAATTTTATTATAGGATATATAGTATATTTATGCATTTAATAAATAATTAAATATCCGTCCTCTAATAACTTGCAACTTTGCAGTTTATGCAGCCAACTGAATAAGTTGAAGTTGAAATGGTTAAGTGTCAAATTATGTGCAGCGTTTCATGCAGCAGAACGCTAAGACAGACTCAGTAAATCGTATGACTTCGTAGCTAACGCAGCTGCATACAATTCGCACCATAAGCCGGGAATTCTGTGCAGCCTATCATGCAGCAGAGCGCTATAGGGAGCTCAGCAAATCGTAAGACTTTGTAGCTTACGCAGCCGCATACTATTCGCACTATAAGACAAGAGTTCTGTGCAGCGTTTCATGCAGCCCAGCGCTATGGCTCGCTCAGTAAAACCTAAGAAATCGTAGCTTACGCAGCTGCAGGGAACTTAAATCGACAGACGAGAATTCTTTGCAGCGTTTCATGCAGCCAAGCGCTATGGCTCGCTCAGTAAAACCCAAGACTTCGTAGCTTACGCAGCTGCGGGGATTTCGCACCAAGAAGCGCTCGATTCTTATTACAGAATTCGCTAATTAAAGGTTGCGGCTCTAGGTATGTGATCCCCAGCACATGAAATTTTCCGTGCTCGCTCTGTACCGAATTTGGGACGTACGGAACGAAAAGCCGACTGGGTTGCCACATAAAAAGCACCCCGCCGTCATTTCGCTACTTTTTGTTTGATTACAGCTTCACATGACTTTGCTACCAGTTGTCTGTCCTGGAAAGGGCAGAAGGGCAGAAGGGAAAGGGAATCTTTAACCAATGTCAGCTGTTGCTGGCGAAATTGTGTAAGCGCGATATCCGAAAGATTAACATAAATATTCTGGTTGTCTTAACACAAAATGATGAGCGAAAGATCTGCTGATAAAATGCTAATCATAAGAACAATGTTGCTGCGACAGCAACTACAACATCGACAACAACGACAACAACTACAAGGATATGCCACACGCACCGGCTGTTACCGAGCGTTCCTTTATTTATTTGTATACCCTGTAACCATTAAAAATAGAGAAGAAAAAGGTATAATGGGGTTGTGCAAATGTATGTAACAGACATAAAGTATATATTTGAAGGTCTGTCTGTCTGTTCGCCTGTCTTTCTGTCTGTCCATCTGTCCATCTGTATAAATGCAGCGATCTCTGCAACTATAAGAGCTAGAAACATTAAACTTGGTATATGGGTACCTCGATGCCATAGACAGATCAAGTTTCATTTTAAATTTTAAGACAATATCTCCATGGTCTAGAATTGGAGAAAAACAAAACATAGAGCAATTTTAAGCTCTTATAATTTGTACTTATAATATAAACTGTAGTCCCGATGTGTCCTGAAAGTTGTATCGTGATCGGATAATAAACTCAGCAGATACCCAAGAAACTATTCTACTGAGGAAGATGAAGAAATTTATGCTACAAGGCTTGCTGCGTGTTTTTTTACGTGTGTATGTGCTATCTTGTGTTTATATATAGGGTAGGGAAGAGGTAATCACCCTATTGGAAAACAAATGAAGACTTGCACAGGGTATCCTAATGTTGCGCGCCCTCGACTGACCGGTTTGTTTTTATTTTTTTGTTGGTGGTGGAAAACTCCTTGAGAAAGTTTTGCGCTTTCCACTTCTACAAGTTAGATTTTTCTCCACAGAGTCCTTAAAACGGATATCATAACTTTGTCGTTCACTTTGTACAATAGTCTCTCAAAACAGTAAATAAGCTAATTTTATACGCTTATCGGAATAAGAATCATGTAAAATATACAGCTTAAAATAAAACTTTATTTTAGATATTAGTATATTGAAATATTTCAAGTTGTATTTTTTTAGTTTATTTTTTGGATATAACGAGATTACATTTTCAATAGTTTCGGTTTATTTAGACTTTTCAATGGTGCTGTTAAATAATCAAAATTGATCGAACAATATAGTATGTAAATTATTTCTTCTTTGCATGATTATATTAATAAAATATATTGAGGTTTCCCAATCCTATCAATTTCTAGTGTAAAAGGCAATATTCAAATGTAATCGAATAATAAATAATATTAATAATAAATTGAACTGAACTTTGTTTGATTTCCTATATGACTTCGATAAAAACTATTAACACAAACATTTTGTAAACGAAATCATTAAAATTATTATTATTTTTCTATTTGTTTCTGTCGAAAGTTCTGTATAGTTCTTTATAATTAAATTTAAATATATTATAATTTAAAATGCGCTCGAAAGTATGCTGTATAATATTTTGAAGTCTAAATAAAGTTACTGAAGACACAACTTGCCTTTTGTGTCATTTATTGAATTTTTCTACTAGATTTCTTTATTAATATTTTCAACAACTTTTGTTAATACTGTAAATAAAATACATTTGTCCATATGATTAACTTCTACTCTAAATATGTACCACCTGCGATAAATTCTGTATATCCTTTATCCCTTAAATGCAAAACTGGATTAAGTTGCCGTTAAAGGTATAGGAAAATTGAAAAATCTCTATAATGCTTAGGACCTTCTTGTCGTTGTCCAGTTTAAGAATTGGCTGGACGATATTTTTGAGTTTGACTTTAATTCCTATACAATTTAGGTCAGAATATCTCAATGAATTACCTTAATTCGTTATATTCCCTTAGTTTAACAAAATAAAAATCCTACAAATACATCTGTTAGTGTATTTAAGTTTCGACCTGGCAAACCCAATTTTCTTGTGACTTTTTTTTCCACTTTGTAACATTTTTGATTAGCTCAAAGTTTGTGTACTTGTCTTGAAGGGAGGCTGTGTATGCGTGTGTATATGGGTGGGTTTGTGTGTGTGTGTGTGTGTGTGTTGGAGTGTGCTATTGGGGGCCGGAGATGCTTTAATTTTTGTTTAAACTTGACAGAAAACACCTCAGGCGTCCGCTGGGGTCGAGTGTCTCTTTGTGGCTTTGACAGCCTTTGTTTTTTTGGGGGCGTTTGGCTACTTTACCTAAAATTCGGCATGCCAGGAGCAATAGCATCATCATATATCCTTGTTAATTTGTCTAGGGGTTGTTGTTGCTGCCGGGGTCATGTTCATAAATCATTGTAATGCATTTTGTTGGGACAAGTTGTGACGGTCAGCTTGTTATGGTCACTTCAATAACAAATTCATCATCATCATTATTATCAACATGAGTAGCCCGAATAATGACAGACAACAACAGCTATAAATTAAATATTAGATAGGTTAATGATTGTGTTTCCGACGGCTACTTTTAGAAAACAGTTTATTTAGTTTCAATTTTATTGTAATAACCTCTTTGTAGTTAAGAATATAATTAATCTGCTTAATTAGATAGGTAGAAATCACAATCAATTAAATGTCAACATAAAACTAATTCTTGTCGTCACAGGAACTTTGATAAGGTTAAAATCAAATCTTATACGTTTGAGTTAGAGATTTCAATAAAAACGAGCGCTAAAAAATTTGTGAAATTATACTAATATTTGGGATAAACACAAAATTCATTTTCTAAACAATCTGTGCTTTTATTTAATTATATTGGTAATTAAGCGTACTTTATACTTCTTTTTAGTAATAAATTGAACTTTAGTGTTGTCAACTAACTTCAACTTAAACTATTTAAAATGTAGAGTTGAAATAATTGGCTTACACAATATTTAAACCAATTTACAAGATAATCTGTACTTCAACCCTCATTAAGTAACAGTTGTTCACTGAAAACGGTTAAGAAAGAATCAGATAGATAATGCAAATAAGGAAAACGTTTTTGTTAATTGCTGACAACCATATTATGGTTATCAAACCCGTATATTAAAATGATTAATTCTGTTAAAAAACACATGAATATACATACAATTATTATAAACTCCAAATAAATCTTAAATCAGCTATAAAAACAGATGCTATAAAACTTAATATAAAGAGTTATATTACTCAATCTCCAACTGTATATTTAACCAATTATAATAATAATATAAATCAATTATTCATTATACTTGTAATTGAGTTAGATGAGTTGCGATTTTTCAATTTCAGCTAATTATAACACATTATAATCACAATGTATCCCCTTTCCCTTTCCACGGGACATCCCTGATCCTGCAGCTGTTCGATGCACATGTCAATTGAGTAAATGAAAGAATTTCGTTGTGTTTTTCACGTACATCTTTTAGGTGTGTGTGCTCAATTATTCATTAAACTCGATGACTGGACAGCCGGACAGCGGGGCAGTTGTTAGGGAGTGTTGGATTTATATGCTGCATCAATACGTCAATTACAAAAGCAAATAAAGTACTGCACATATACATAGATATGTACGTATATATATGTACTCCAATGTTGGAGAAGAAGGCGTTGCACCCTTCGCACGAATCACATTAAATTTGCTCGTGCTCATTAGGGCAGAATCCTGCTGGTTGTGCTGGTCCTGCCGCCGAACGCACTTTCCACTTTCCACTTTCACTCTGCTCGGTTAGACACAACCCCCAAATTGCGAATGATGCACTGCAGCCAGCAATCCACCCCCGCAGTTATCGTCACCGTCGCCGTCTCCGTCTCCGCTCTAATATCATTTTGCAATTTGCACTTGGCAAATAAAGGAGTGATGCTGTGGCAGATAAAAACATTTCTATCCTTTGTTCTAGCCCACGGGGCAACAATGTTCCCAGCGCCAACTCCAATGCCAATAGTATTTTTGCAACCGTTTACAACTCAATGGCCAAGCATCCAAGGGCATCCAACAATGGCCCCAAGGCTCAAACGCATGCCACACATTGTTAAATGAATTATCGCCTACATCGAAGCCATCGATAAATCGCTAGCTTCAATTTTTATACCCTATAGAGAACGCTAAACAAGGGGTTGTTTAGTAGCTAATCCTTAAATTGTTTAGATAAGCTTCAGTTATCAGCTCAAGTACTTCTTACGATATAAAAGTGTTATTTTAAACGCTGTACAAAACAGACAATTAAAAAGAGATATCAATAGTTTTATAGCCAGTTAGTAATGTAATTGTTTATACAAATTACAATATTCACATATTTGTTTTGTATTTAAAAAATATTTAAACCTTTTGGTGCATAAGATACAAAACATTTTAATCTGAGAGACATTGTATTATCAACGTTGTTCGCATTCGTATTTTACTACTTCTACTTTTGAAAAAACACATGGGAATTTCTAAAGAATTAAAATCACAGCTAATGGAAAAAATATCCAGCAATTAAAATTGAATAAAGAATACATAAATAAAATTAAAATTAAAACAAAATTGTTTAAAATACTAAAGTTAGAAAGTTAAAATTTTATATGTGAATCTAATTTTTGGTTATTTATTATGAACAAATAATAGTTCTTAATTAAGTTTCTATCCTAAATTCTATAATAACGCCTAGTGCAATAAATAAAAAGATAAAGTTAGTAGCGCTAGGAATAACTATACATAATTTATAATAATATTAAAATAATAAAAACCCAGTGGATCTGATTACATTCTTATTTGTCTTGTTTTAAGAACCATAAGCAAGTATATTAAAATATGACAGCATCAACTAACTAAAGGCAATCCGTGCTACCTCTTATGGATTCCCTTTTTTTTGTTTCTTCACACTACAGGGTATCTGTTGAACTGTTACATTCAATAAGTAGCTATGTATATACAACCCCAAGCAAGTTCTCATGTCTGACATTTTTAACCCTTGGGACACCCGTTGTTCTTGTGGCTTGATTGACATGATCCAACAGTTCAGCCCATTCCATTTTATCTCACGTTATGCTGTTCCATTCCATACTGTTCCTAGCCTAAGCTGTGACAAACAGCTGATTGCGTGTTCATCTGGCGTCTGGCATGATTTATGTTTGAAATTGAATTTCTTGACTTTTTGCTAGATGCACGGACACGTGGCCAGAGCTGTGCCAAGAGAACTTAACGACTCAAAGACTCAAAGAAACTAGCAGCAATTGGAGAGTAAATTAGCTTATTTTCCGGTACACTTGGCTCACGTGCTCGTTAGCAGCATTTGGGGCGAGTTCATTGACATTGGCAACGGAATCTTGGCCCACCGCCCGCCCTTTTTCTTTGGCAGTCGACTGTGCAGCATCTGTTTGCATTTTGCACTACATTTTCATACTTCTCACTCGCACTGTTATCAATAGTTGTTGGCCACATGAAGAAGCGGCAAGTGAAAGCCCATGTCACGTACGCGGCAGCTGATTGCCTCAAATTGTTTTTGGCAATTTTTTCTGCACATTTGGACAGGCGTTAAGGAGCCGCAACCCCCAAGAAAAAAACAGAAGAAAATTCCATCAGGGTTGCCATTTAACAGCAAATTAATATGAGAGTGCCAGTCAGACAGTCAACCAGTCTGAATGTCTGACACTTTGCCAGTCATTCTCAGTTACATAAGAACGATAATTTTTGTAAATGCGTAACATTTAATACCCGATGCCATTGTCACCCACAATTCAGATGTCAAGTGAACTTTAACATTTTATACATTTTGTTAACGTTTTTTAAATTTCGTTTTGCTCTTTCACATGTTTTGGTTACTTTGACGGTTGCCTTGGCAGTTTATCTGCCTGTTGACAGCTGCCCAAAGGGAATTAGTTATCAAAAAAGACGCATAAATCCATTGCAACAAAACGCTTAGCTGAACTTTGTTCAAACTCAACTGAGCAGAGCTTTGTGCCTTCATGTTTCTTCTTTTCGTACATTTTACACTTCTGCATAAATAAGATATGAGCCAAATTGAGAGCCAAGCAGATGTCTGTATATCACTTTAGGATTTCTCAAAGTTGGCTAAGTTCTTTTATTTTAATACTTAAGAAAGCTTAGTTAGCAGAAGGAAGTTTATTTAAAAATGAGGACGTTTTATATAAATTAAGTTATTAAGTTGAAAGTTAATTAGGTTACTTAGATATTCGCTAATTTGCAAAGTTATTCAACTAGTAGTATAAAAGGTTGGTTAGATTTTATGCACTATAGATAGAGGAAATTTTGAGAAATATTTATAATAAACATAAGAAAAACAAAGAAAAATATATGTGTAGTAATTCAAATTCATTCAATTGAGCTTTATATACTGAAATAAAATAAAATGCATAATAGAGATAGATGATAGAGAGATAATATGTATATATAAGTAATGGTTTCATGGCCCTAACTAATGAAATATTATATTATAATATAATGTTTATTTTAAAGCTTCTAAAATGAAGTCTCTTTGAGTGAAATCTGTTTACGGACATATGAAATAACCTAAATTTAAATTTAAAATTATAAAAGTCTTTTATAGCTTTCAATGAATTTGTGTTCTATATGAAATATGTAAAGAGTTAAAGGTCAAATATAAAAGAAATTATATAGTCAAAGTTAAGAGATGTAGACCAATAGTATATATATATCTTTATTTAATAAAGCAATTGTTATATTTGGTGAACCCATCCATAGGATATATATACAAATTGCGACTCTTATTGCATAAATTGAATATGCATGTATCTTAATTACTAATTTATTATAGTATTGAGTATAATTCTTTAATACTTCTCGTTCTATTGCTGAAACTACATTCTAACTAAACTATCTCACAGTTGAGAGTACACCAATTTCAAGAAAATTGTATTTTATAATTGTATTATTATTACAATGTATTTATATGATATGTCATGTTAATTTTTTCATCTCTACCTCCAGTTTTATTTTTGTATACTTTCTTTAACTACAATCTTGCCAATTTCTTGTTAACATTTTTTCCATTTCGTTAGCTTTGTTCCAAACGAAATAAAAGTCCTTTAATGCCGTCTGCTCATTAGCACTTGAAATGTCTTGTTATTGAGGCCACGAAGTAAAATGGGTTGCTTCGTTTCACAGACGTCTTTATGGCTGTTTTGTTCATGCAAATACGCCAAGTATAATAAAATTATTTCCGCTATTGTTTAGCGGGTTTCCGTTGGTTCTTAATTTTCGTGTTGCCACCAGACTCTTGTGGTAAATCCAAAAAAAAAAAAGTTCGCTTGATTTCTTGACACGCGACAAAAGGACTCGACTTATTCTTGATTTAGCTGCGTTGAGATAAATGCGCTTTGTTTGGTTATCGGTCGTTCGGTTAAATGGGAAATGATAAACATAAGTTGAACTGAGCCTTAGACATTGACAGGCGGTGCCCCAATAGGAATAGGTTTCAAAGGACAACGGCAACAACAGACAACACGTGCTGTCCTGCGTTATGTAAAGCTATGCAAGGCCAAAACTCACACTGCCTGCCAACTGTAACGACCTCCGGTCCGGTCGGTCTATGCCTTCTGCTCTGTGCTGTCGCATATTGAACCCTGGTTTGGGTGTTTGCATTTTAAAACCAACCCTCGAAAAACGTTTGCCAACTTCAATTTCAGTCGCTGTCATTTGAAGCGACCCGTTAGCCTCCCACTCTATTTCAATACTTAGCTGCTGCACAGTGGTGTAAATGTCTCTATTCTTACATTTAAATATAGTGGAGTGTTGGTTTTGCCAATCGACATGAAATAATGAATATTACAAACTTATTTGCCTTAAAAAAATTTTTAAATTGTATTTTTGATATACAATTTTGCGGATAAGAAAGCAGCTTTA
The DNA here is from genome assembly GCA_958299025.2 of Drosophila histrio. Taxonomy (NCBI): domain Eukaryota; kingdom Metazoa; phylum Arthropoda; class Insecta; order Diptera; family Drosophilidae; genus Drosophila; species Drosophila histrio. The sequence goes on from OY282580.2 coordinate 22,786,381, forward strand.
AATGTAGACTCATAAAAAGTCCAAAACTAAGACTTTTGTTACAAAAAATGATTTTAAGCTTTCGTTTATTTTAACTAAATATATTATATATTATATAGTATATACTAAATGCTTTTATCTATAATTTATATACAATATTATTGTGACTTACCAAATTATAAATATATTTCATAATTCTAATTCTAATTGTTAAATAAGTCAATTAAATTTTATTTTCTGTTGTTATTTTAAACATTTTACAATATTTTCTTATCGACGTGTTTTAGTCGATGCTAAATAAATAAAATAAGAATTAAATAAAGAACATTTTAAATAACAAAGGGTATAAAAAATCATTTTTGTCAGCTATCTACAAATCTCAAATTACGCAAACCAATCAATCAATCCTTTCAATTAAACAAATTAAACATTAATTGAATTTAATTAAATTCATTTTTAAATGAAAGCAAAAGGCATAAAGTATATCTTTCAATATTAAATAACTTTGCTAAAATGTTAAATAAATTTATAATTGCCCAAAAGTTCAGCAAAACAGACTTTTTGTTTGATAATTATAAAAAAAGGGTCTAAAAACCAAATGCCATAAAAATCTCTAGAGATTTGTGAAACACTTCTGCTTTTTTATGTATGTTGTGCCACTGTGCGCTCCGCTTTGAATGTCCACTGGGAATTGACGGCGCTATTTTGTAACCCCATTTGGCCTGTATTTTGCGCGTTTTTCGATTTTGGTCCTCTGTGCATAGCAATTCACGGACAGAGGGTGTCCTGTGTCGTCTGTTGGAACCAGGTAAGGATGTAGCCAACGTTGCAAGTGGTCATATACGAGTCTGGATTCAGTTTTTTTGGGTTTGTTAATTTTTTATTAGATTTGTTGCACCGTCTGAGCAGTGTGCATAATTTTTGTTGCTTTGCCAAATTGTTGCTTCCATGTAGTATATGGGAAAATATCAATCTCATTCCCACTCGTTGCCCAATGTTCGATGAGGCCAAAAATTCAATTGAAAAACTACAAGCGTAAACAAGTGGGTAACATGGCCAACTCGTGTTCCGCATCCACTTCAAATTTCAAGTGTTTTCCCATCAGTTCAAGCCGAATACTTGTTTAGGGTGCTGTTCTTTTTCTTTACCGTGTTTTTTTGCCTTGTTTGTTTTTGTTTTTCTTTTGAATTGAAAATCGCAGCTGGCAAAGTTTGTATTATCCAGGTTTAAACTGCCTAGCTGGCAATTTTTGTGTACCGCAGCTTAATACACTCAAACGGCAGCGTTAAGTCCTTGGCAGGCTTATGCCAAAGTACCGCCAAAAAGTATTTGCACACATTTTGCGGCCTAAAAGTATGCTACGCTTGAAATACTTGAAATACACACACCGCTGATATCTGCTGATTTTCATTCTATTTGTGTTTTTATTTTACACTCTTTAAAATGTAGGGTAATATGATTTGGTGAAGGAACTTGAATATTCTGTTGTCTAAACTTGGCGAATGCATTTATAAAATTTACCAATATCTAGAATTTTTCAATCACATTGGACATGGCTTTTATTTCTTCAGAGTGTCTAAATTTATTAATATTTATTATATTCTTCTTTTATCCATTTTTCTTATTACAATTTAATTTACTTATATTTCTTCTTATTTTATTGTAATTTGTTTTTATGAATATATGATTTATGCATAACTATTAAACACTTTTTGTAAACATTTTGTGATTTCTGTAATTGAATTCAATGTTAACATTTTTATTACATTTTCTATTTAGATTTCACATACATTTCTGCATCATTTGTTGAGTAAATTTGAATATAATAATGGTTCATATTCAGTATTACTTATCTTTTTTTTAAATTAATTGTAAATACTTTAGTCGAGTTCCCTTCTTCTTAAATTCTGCTATATATATGTAGAGCATCAAATAATCTGAATTTCATATGAAATTCGTCTTCTTTTTGTTTTTATTGCTGATTGTTTCACTTGTTTTTGAGGATAACAATAAATTTTTATTGTTGTTACGGTTTTCTTTCGCTTTTTTCTCTGCTTGTTGTTGTTGTTGTTGCTGTTGGGTTTACGCTTTCACATTGAGCTTAGTCAAGAGTCCCCTGTCTAATTTATTGATTTCTGCGTTTATTTCCGTCTCTTTTTCATTTATTTATATTTTTAGGTTTCTTGGCATTTTGTCGAAGTTTTTGGTGGCTGTGGCGATGACTGCGGCTGACAAATGGTTTGAACTTTGTCAAAAGTTAACAATTTGCTGTGTTATTGTTGTTGCTGAGCTCAGAACTTCATTTAATCTAATTAAATTGCAACACAGTAACTGTAAACTTCATTAAGCAATTCACACAAAAAAAAATTTCCTCGTCTGCTGTTACCCAACAACAATGAGCCAAGTTAATGTCCCTGAACATTGTCAAAGGGACGACAACGTTGAGGATGGAGAAAGGATGCTGTAAATTGTCATAACTATAAGCAGTTGTTTCTGTTGTTGTAGTTATTGTTTCTGCTGCTGCTGCAATTAGCTGGCAGCTGTCTGCGCAAGTCGCAATTTTGTTGTACTTAACCTGTTGGGCTTCAAGTTGTAGCTTCAACTTGGGCCACAAGTTTTTTGCCCTAAGTCTGTTGCATAGTTTTTCGTAAAGTTCCTGCCAAGCTGCTGGAAGTTGTAAGTAAGAAGTAGTTGTCTTCCAGCTGGCATTACGATAAACTGCAGAATAGCAGCATTTAGAAAACAGTGAGTTAAATAAGTTTCAAGTACAAGTATCCCCTATTATGGCTATCAAATAATGCAGCTTTGTATTTCAATCGTCTAAGAAACGTTTAGTCAAAACCTTTTCTACATAAGATATTGTGCAATGCTTCTCATCATGTCTCTTTCACATAAAAGTTTACTTGTTCATAATTTGGGAAATTGAATACACATGATAATAATCTGATAATCCGCTTTATTTATATTTCATTAAAAATAATCGGATTATTGTTCACGTCGCAAGTGTCACTCATCGAGAGATTAGAGAGCATTACAAATTTATATGCTTTATGATATTTTTTGGGAGAAAAATGTAATCAATTCGATTGTGGTAAAAACAGTTTAATAATTAACTAAATAGAACATTAAAATTAATTAAGATTTCTTTACATATGTGTAATTTGAAAAGTGAAATTTAATTCTACATTGATGTGAAAAACAACTTTTCGCTTTAGCAAATTATTGTAACTTCTTAAACTCTAGATAATCTAATTTTAAATAAATAAGGGTTCGGAACAGATACATTTTTTAATCGTTACACATAGAGTAAATAATTATACTCGTTGCTCGTAGGGTTAATGAGTATATTGTATTCGTTACATACAGGGAGATGGAGGCATTTCCGATCCCATTTGATCCCGTAGATCTCAGGGACTGAAAGAGCTAGAGAAACAAAATTTGCCACACTGATTTCTTTGAGTGTAGAGTAGATTAAGTTTCCAGTTTTTGTTAAGGCTCTTTCCGCAATAAAATAAAAACTTCTAGCATCTACACAGGACATCACAGTATTTTTAAAAAGTCTTCCCTTCCACTCCCGCAAATTGCAAATAACCTTAACATCCTCATAACATCTTCTTCTAAAGATTCGGATTCGGATACTTAAAGGTAATAGGCGCCATGACGACGTACGATTAGAAAGAAAAGGCCGAGGAAGAAATAATCGAAGGTGTCTTGAATCTTTTAAATTAAATAAAAAAATTGTTCCTATTTTTCTATTTTTTTAGTTTTAAGCTTATTTTTCCCTGTTTTCTTTAGTAGTTGTTTGTTCCAATAAAAAATTGGCATTACTGGTATATAGAACAGTAGTTCAGTGCCTTGTTCGTTGACTGAATCGAGTCCCATTATAGTTCAATCTTTGATTCGAATTTTATATCGTTATAGAGGCACTGACGATTCTTACCTTTAAAGATAGAATTATGTAAAAAGAAATGGATTTTAACAAAACAAACAAACCAATTTTAATGAAATTCATAATGTAATCAATTTCATAAACAACTCTACTAACAATTATCCTACTTAATCGCATCAATAGTACTTCAGCCTGACTTAGGTTTTTAAACAACAGAAGCGACTAGAAGTATGCATAATTGTTATATCATTGGAGTTTAAAATGCATAGATAAAATTAATATATAACTAATAGTCGGAAACTCGACTAAAGCGTTCTAACTAGTGTATTCCGAATCTGTTTCATTATTTCGTTTGCGGCATCACTTTAAAGCCATGTATGTACCAATCTTCCCCCAAATCCTTAGCTTTTTCACTGAAACATTGTGCAGTGATCCGCAAGTATGACTAGAGGGTAAGAAACTACTTTGTAGTACAGTTTGTCATAATTTGCAACTGCTGCACTGCAGTGCAGTGTCCCCCTGCCGCCCCCGCACTTGTGCTTATTAACTGCTGAGCCATTTGGAGTATTCTATGGAGTTAATAGAGAAGAAGAAGAAGAACGAGAGGGAGATATAGATAGAGTGGGAGTGAAAGAGGAAGGGCGACAAACAGGGCATTGGCTTGGCATTTGCATGTGCATGTCCTTGCTGTTCCTTTTGTTGGCGTCGTTGTTATCCTTTGACTATGTCGCTGCATAATTTATGACTGCTTACTTGCTAGCTATGCATGTATGCAGTTGGCTTTTTTAGCCAACTGCCACATGCCGCATGCCGCATGCCACTTGAAGGAAGTTCGCTTGCATTTGCCAAGTGCTGACCCTTCACTGGAGCGTGAGACTTCTGTCTGCTGCGTCCTGCGTCAGTGCGTGGCAGGAATCTTAAATCAGTTGCAATTCGATTGATACCACACACAGAAACACACACACAATTTGCATAAGCCGCATGGAAACAACAACTTTAAGCACCTCGGGTCAACACGTATTGACCCTAAGTTGCACTAACTCAATTATTAAACCATTTAATTTATATCCAGCGAAAGGTCCAGTTGATTTAATGGCCTTGCTTATGGCACCATTGTGATTTGAGATTAACATGTGCTTGCCACGTACAAACACAGACCATTTCCACCCACACTCCCCCTCTCACACACACACACACATTTACATGAACAGCTAATAAATTTTGGTCATGCAGCATATGGAGAACATAAGGACCTCCCATAGTATTAACCATCTTGACTGCTGCCCCGCAGGGTACAAAATGAGTAATGTTGTTTTTAGTATAACTACAATCTTCTCCGCCCTTTCTTCTTCTTCTTGTTATTATTGTTATTGTTGTTGTACTTAATTAGTCATATGCCTAGGAGTAAAACTCATTTGAAATTTATTAAAGTTGGCACATTTCAGTGTTGCCAAATGGAATACGTCATTAATTTAAAGTTCATGCTCTTATAGATGTACACAGTATTTAATTAAAACGTGTTTAAACTCCAAAAAGTAATTGACGAAAAGAAGAATCAATGAAAGATGGATTCAGAATAGTAAATAGGCGAAATTGTAACCCTTTATATAAAATCTGCACTTATTAGACCCTTTACTTTAAAAAAGCAAATAGGGTCTATTAAGTATTAAAAGCATCAAAAACAACCATGCAACGATTAATAGATATTCAATAATAAATAAAAATCTATCAATTAGTTGTAAAATTAGAAATAATATCGGTAAAAAATATGCAAGATAAGTTATATTTTTTTTTAAAATAATCAAAATTTATTTAGGTAGATCTGACTGATTTTCCTCTTGCTATGCTTCCGTCTCAAAAACCCTAGAGAATTAACAAAAAGTAACTAAATACAGACTATTAAAATGATTGCTGAATATGCTATCAAAACAGTTAATGGGTTCAACTTAATGTGGCCCCAGTTTATATGGGGTTTACGAGCATTTCTTATAGTTGGAGTTAGTCGTAGTATTGGCTTGTAAAATGGTCTACACATAAAATTTAATAAGCGTTCAAAATTGCCCCGCAATTGACAGCTGTTGCGCGTCCTGTGGATTCATTTTATGTGTGTCAACATTTATGACAGCTACAAAAGTCAATTAGCCCTGTCAAACAAGCAATTCCGCATTCCTTTCAGCTTTAAGCAACCAGAGAGAAGTTTAAGATCTTGCACCCCCGTTTATTCTGGGTGTTTCATTGTTTCGGCAAGTTGTTGACATGCAAGTTGCAATATAGAAATTTAACCTTTGTCTTATTAGTTAGTCTTAGTATCAAACACATGATGATGAATGCTTAAGTAGATGCTTATTTGCAAAGTAAGTGAAGGGAATGAATATGCCAAGAGAATATGTATAAAATCGAGCAGAAGCTGAATAGATCTACACTGCAAAGTAAAGCGAACATATTGTTATAATATTACAGCAAAATGTTTGCTTCTTATTATAAAAGATACAATCAATATTAAGTAATAGTGTTGTTAAAATGAGAATCAACGATATTGTCAATTGTTTCGCTCGACAATACAGATACATGGTTTATCTTTCAACTTTTGATCAGATATTTGGTTCCTCCATTAAACACTTCTAATCAACTGAGCATCCAAGCTTTCAGATTTTTCCTACGCTCTTATATTGCTCCTTGTGTGTGTGTGTGTATTTAGCTTATAAATTTAGTCAAAGCACGTAGCGTAAACTTGGCAATAAATCCGGTAAACCCAACAGTCCTATATACGTTCTCTCTATCTATTTGCCTCTCGCTCATTCTCGTTTGCAAACAAACAGCCCGCTGCGTTACACGTGGCGTATTAACAATATCGACATGGGTAAACAAGCCCTAAGGGTTGGCTGGGGAAAGTAATTTACACTTTTCCAACTTGAGCTTCAGCTTGAATTCATTTTTTGTATATTTTCCTTTTCGACTTTGCTCTCTTTGCAGTCAAATTAAACCATTCTGAGGGGAGAGGATGACAAAAATTAACACAAATGTATCATAAAGTGACATATCTCGAGCAACCCCCACAACAGAGACAAGGACGACAAGGACACGTGTTAAAAGGCCCTTATCCGTTGCCATTATCAGTGAGCCAGTGAACCAGTATGCCGAACCTTCATCATGTTGACTATAATCGGAAATATTCCGCAACGGAAACGATACAGGTAAGTGAATGAGCTCGCTTCATAGATATTAGCACATTTTTATTTCGGGCCAATAGTCAAGTTTGATGGCATTTAAAATTCAACTTGAGTGCGGTAATTAAAAATAAGACGTTTATTTACGAGCTATCGTTGTGGCACGCGACCAAAACTGAGCGGCCTTTAACGCCTTCCCTTTTCCTGTTTCCCATCTTTTCCAATGCCGAATTTTTCACACCCAAAAAAAAAAGTGAAGGTTTTCGGACTCTCTTTGACTAGGTCTTGATTGATGCGCGCGTTTTGTTGTCCGAACAACTCAACAAATTAATTGAAGAGTTTTCTAGCCCTACTTCAACTTCTCCCAAGACACGCCCCTTTCAGCCCGCTAATTGCTGTCATAAATTTGAAGTTAACTTGAAGATAGAAACATTATTTAGGGCATACAGCCAGAGTGCACTGTGCGGTTAACTTTATTGCTAAATCGGGTGTATAAGACGTGTCAATAGATATGCAACGGGGTGAGAATAGATGTGATATACTTATCATTTGAATTCGACTTGTAACTAAATGTTAAGTTAGGTGTTTTGGTAATTATAACAATTTGAAATAACTAATTTGACTAACTAATGAATAAAGCATAAAATTCAAGAATCCAAGGAATTGTCGCTTTTAGAAGAGATTTTAATTAAGATAAAGATACATTAGATATGTTAGCTAGAAAGACTTTCGCTTTGTAGTATCTCTTACTGACTGAATTTGTGTTGGGAGACATTGAAGGACCTTTTTTAATAGTAACAATATTAATAATACAGGTTTTTGGTTTATATACCTACAGGTTGTCTAAAGAAATTCAATATGAAGACCCTTCTGCTCCATTTATTGCTATAGTATTTATTAAGTTTAAGGTTCAGTCTCTACTTTAGATATCTCTCCAATCGGCTATTTATTCTCATCTTATTTGTTGTTACTTATAATAACTGAAGCAAGCATATCATTCTAATAGTTATATCTATAAATTCCCATCGGTAAATGCATGCTGATATTTATGGTATTTAACTTTACTATCAACATGCATAACTGCAGAGCATCTGCATGTCGTTTTCTTTAGCTTTCTCTGTTGGTTTTTGACTTGAATGTTTTCTCAGCTTTCGGCATTCCCATGTCAATTTTTGTTGTTGTCTATGTTTATTTGTTGTTTTTGCACTTACAACCAAAAAAAAAAATTGAATAAAAACAGACGCGTCGGCAAAGTTTGCTGCTGCTGCTTCTGCTGCTGTTGCTGCTGTTAGCCGGGCATTGTTTTTGCTTTCTGTTGCATACAAAACGTCGCTTCCGCTCGCCGGAGTCGAGCCAGGAGCTGCAGTCGGAGCCAAGGGCTGTATCTATGTGGGTCTGGGTCTCGACTACGAATGAAACTTGATTAAGTAGTTTCCGCGTGTTTTTATTTGCACAATAAAAGCATAAAAATTTTTGCCGAGTTTGTTGCCCGTTTATTAAAGCCGGTAAGAAAAAAAATGCCATAGCAAAAAGTGTGAAGTGGACGCTTTTTGTGTGGCAAATGCGACGTCATGACGTCTCCGGGCTCTGTGCCCTGGGAGTCCGGGCTAAGGGGAGTCCTACCCTGGGTAAAATGCTAGACATGCTGTTGCTATTTAAGCCGCTATTTTTATGGCTTTTGTCGGAATGATGGCGTTATGACTCTATTGTGACATGGCGCCGACGTGGCATAGTTAAAAGTCCATTTATTTTTTTGGCAAACAAGAGAAATAAAAGCAAATACTTATATAACTATATCAATACGACTACGAATACTCTAATTATGTGGTAGCATATGGTAAATAAAAGTGTGTTTCAATGCTGTCTTTATTTAACAATTCCAATTGTGATATTAAAATATTTCTATTTTAATATACAAAAGTAAGACTTAGATAATTTATTAAATATTGAACAAATGATATAAATAATAATAAAAAATATTTTCTCAATTGTCCATTTACTGCCGTATTTATTAATATTTTTTCTAGTTTAATTATATTTTTATATAGGTGTTTTTCTTAAATTTATTGAACAACTATAAGTGAACTAAAGCTGCAAGCATTAATAAATGTATTAGCACTAATGAGTTTAATATTTATTAAGTATTTTTCTTATAATATTTTTCAATTTATATATTATTTTCAGATTTAATTTTTAGTATTTTCAAGATACAAGAAAAAGATAGAAAGTTATCAGAAAATAAGCAAATTAGTACTGATTTATTTATGTTTTATTAATAAGATAATCTTAGAAGTTTTTTTGTTTTTACACTATGATATTTTAAGTGTTTAATATTCGGTAGCAACAAATGATAGCTTCAAGTATTGCTTGCTATATTTGATGCTTGTTATCTTAAAATCCTTACTATCTTTGCGTTCTTCTGATCTGCTTTCTTCATGTTGGTTTTTTCCCCCGCACTTAATACAAATGCTAACAATTTTCAAATGTTCGGTGTTGTTTTTCCGTGTATTTTCTGGACTTTCATAAGCATAACCGCCATATGGCGCCCTCAGACGCAGCCCATTAAAAATGATTACAAAATGCCGCTACACGAGTCCCGGTGAAAGCAACAAGAATCTTTTAGCTTTCCGCTCCCCAATCGCTCCTACTGGTTGTATAAAGTAATTTCACTTTTCGGCGCATATGCTGCCTTGCAACCTTTTTGTTGTTGTTCTTTTTTTTATTTTTTGGCAAAACAAACAACATAAATATGGATTTCTCATTAAAATGCCAAAGTTATGCTGGAGTTGAGCTGCCGGCACGTCGAGATTGCCGGGTTCTTAAACGCAGGCGCAGTAATCGCTCTCTCTGACTTTCTCTCTCTCTCTTTTTCCGTCTCTGTCAATGTCAATGTCGATGGCACTGCGCTCTCTCTCTCTCTCTCAGCGAGTCACGTGCTGCTGCTTCATTGAAGGAATTTCATTGCCTGTTTGCCGGCTTATTCGTCCTTCCCTGTGTCCCGTTGTCTTCGCCATCCTTAACACTCCGGCACGACAATGTGACGCATTTGTCATGAAACGGATTTCCGGTATTCGCTGTCTTTGTGCCCGAGTCTTCTTCTTTTATAGCGAGGCCCGAGGCCGTTGGGTTTCTGCCTTTGACACTCTTGACTTTAAGTCAGGTTTGGGGGCGTTGGGAGCGTTCAGAGCAGGGAGTTAGCTCAAGCATTTGGCCTTTGCCTACAAGTTGTTCAATCTTTTATGACAAAGCATGAGCAAAAGAAAGAAAAAAAGAAAAGAAAAATTGGAATAGAAAAAAAATGTTGCTTATGGTCTTCCGCAAAAGTGGCTATTTAGCATTTTAGAGTAGGCGACCCGAGGCACAAGTTTTGCCCCTTCTCCTTTGCCTCCATTCCATACACTTTTCAGCAGCCATGTTGTCGCCTTGCATGAATTTTTCATTAATTTCATTATATTGTTCAAGCACTGGGAATTTTAATCAACGCTTTCAACATCCATAAATATGCAACGAATTTTGACAATGATAATAGTTAATGAGCATTGGATGGTTAAATGAGCATAGGGGGTGGGTCGACTCTTCCAAAGGGGGGGATGAAAACTATTTTGTTCAAGTAAATTGCTTTGCAAGCTAAATTGCTGAAAATGCGACACTTTGTCGGCAATTTGAAGCGATTTCGGTTAATAGACTGACAGTTGTTTTAACTTTAGCTGTCAGCGAAGATTTTTGGGGAAAATACTTATAAGTATGTGAATAGTTAAAGAGTCTAAAAAGGGGTTCTCAACTTGCTGACTACACAACCAAAAGTAATTGTTATTGGGGTCTCTTTATGCATAAAATAACTATGAGTTTAATAAGCGTCATAAGTAAGAGTATAAACTTATTAAGTGTCTCTTATGTTTAATAACTTATAAAGATCTTAAGTATTAAATCTTGTTTGGTCCCTAATAGGTTAAACGGCATCATAAGTATAAAAATGTCCCTTTTGTAGTAACTAATGGATTAATGAACTGAGAGTTTTATCAACTTTGTTTAATCACTCTTTAATGAATTAATACTCATTTGATATATAATGACTCATTGGTATGATTTAGTTAAAACTTCTTATAGTATAATTTTTAAATTGAAGAGACTTGCAAATATTATATTACTACTCATATTTGCCAACATAAAATATATATTTAAATTTAATACCATATAAACATTAATATTATTTAATTTATGCATAGTTTTCTCTCTGCATATCGTAATATTTCAAGGACAACACTAAACATGCAGCTGCAACATTTATTCTATGACTTCATCCCTTTCTTCCATTTCAATACCCTTACCTGCATTATCTTACATTCGCAAGTAGGTAAGAAGCTATTATATGCAGATAAAAAGTATGCTACACTTTTTTCAACGTCGAATGCTTACAATTCGCAACTGGTTTTAGTGTTTGGCGTATGGTAATGCTCTTGAATGACAATGTTTAGTTATCTTTGCGCAGAGGCGATATCGTAACCAATGAAGTTCTACTGAGGTGCGATTATTGCTAGTTGAAAACTTTAACCAATACCCCGCCATGGGGACGTGAAATACCGTCCACTACGGCAATTTTTGGAAGCCCGAGAGGGCTCATATTCAAATAAATTTAAAAGTAAGTAAATAAGTTGTACTTACAAATAGTAAGCAAGTTATACACTTAAAGGATCTTTTGAGTAATTTATTATTATACTTAAGGCAATCTTGTTAAACTTTGCTCACATCAAATGTCTACAAATATTCTGTTTAATTTTGAACTGCAATATGTTTCCTTCTGACAAGCTCAACAATAAGCAACGTTAATAGTAGTTAGACCAGACTATTCTGTTTTGTTTTATTTCCACACCCTGTATTTGTGCAAATGTATGTATGTAATAGGCATATGAGGTTTCTTCGACCCTGTAAAGTAATTCAGTTTGTCATTAAACACTTTACACACTGAAAATAATTTTAATTTATTGACTTTAGATGCGAAATGTGTGTGCTTTTATTCCAATCCAATTTTATTAATACATAACAATTTAATAATAAGTATTAAGTTAATTTGTGATAACAAGTAAAATAACTATGAATATGTAACAAAAAATCAAGAAAAACAAAGATTACTTATTTTTGACACAGTCAAGATTCTCTTTACACAAAGAATGTTCATTTTTAGAAATTCAAAATGTTTTTCGTTTATATGTATAATAACATATGATAACTTTAATATTGAGTATGACTTCCTTTAACATTAACCGTATGAATAGCCGTCGATTGACACCTATCCGTCAGTCTGTCCGTTTGTCTGTATGACCGCTTGAATCTCAGCAACAATTAGAGCTAGATAATTCAGATTTGGAATGAATAACGTACATGCCAATCGAAAGAAACCTTTCTCAGCCTCAAATTCTAAGATGATTGAGATCTGTTTTGCAATTTATAAATTCGTATTACATGTTATTACGAGAAGTTTCCGAACATATGTAAGTCTGCTAATACAGTTTAGTAAGTACATAGTCTGTTTATAGCACAAGGACAATGTATATGAAAGTCAATTGATTAATAAACAATAAATTAAGTAGATATATATGTATATATACATATATATGTAGATGCACATATGCAATTTGCACATTTACTGTACAGACTTGTGAATTATAAGCAGAAGAGTTTGCGAATTGACCGTATGTATGCTTGCAGTGCCTCCTTAGGGGTAGTTTACTCAAGGGTAAACTTATAATTCCCAAACAGTTTAGGTTTGTCCTCAGTTAAACTCTCTATGGTTTTTGGTATCAACTCACTCTGGCTTCTCTTCAGTTGTCGAATAAATCTTTCGCCTTTTACTAAAGATTTCCGTGGAGAGGAGCACTCTAATGAGTCTAAATTGAATTTTTAGTCTTGTGCCCGGTAACTTTGGTCGCCGGGCCAATTGAGAATACATTATGAAAATAACAAATAAGAATATGGATATTGCATGTAAAGCAGAATGGTTTTAAGGTCTTTAATTAGGTATTAGGGTTTTTCCTGTTCCGATTTGTTAAAAACTTTTGAATATCAATAAATTCTAGATTCTTAAAATAATCTTTTAAGTTGTTTATAAGTTATCAATTATTTTTTCCTGAACTAGAATTGAAATGTAAATGTAAAATGAAAGAAGGAAGAACAATCATGCTGCTGTTTCTTTAATCTTTCTCTTTACTTTGTTAAATAGTCATTTTTCAGCTTCTGTGATTATTTAATGATCGACATACCACGCTTGGGATTGATAGTAGACATGATAGCTTACCGAACCACATAACACTGTCTTTTACTAACAGAAATATATTTAAAATCTACCTACGTTATAAAAAAATGTATAAAAACTAATCAAAATATAAAGAAAATGAAAAAAGCAGAATAGTCTGTCTTAATTTAAAATTACTTGAAATTATTATATGGACACATATCGCATTTAGAAATTAAACAACAAAAACCCTTCATGTAGAAATAAAAACCAAGGCAGCAAACCGGATTGAAGAACCTGATCGAAACTAACAGTTGAGATATTTTGCTCTATACTAGTTCGAGCCACAGAACCGAATCTAGGAAATTAGTTCTCCAGACTTTCATTTTATTATGCGATCTGCGGCAAATTTAAAAAGTGTTTTTCATCATTATTTGCTCTTTTGAGAAATAAGTACACTAGTACCACTAGTTAAATCATATATCCAAGCAATATCAACCACTAGAGTCTGTTTGGAAACTATAAGGCTTCATTGAGATTTCATACTAAAGAAAACTACCCTAAAGTAGGCACTGCAAACATATATATATTTAATTTACAAACAATTTTGCTTATAATTCCCAAGTGGTTTTAGTCGTCGACTTATAGAGTAATGGGCATTAATTCATTTTGAGTTATCGCTTCTCGGCCATTATGGCTAAGATCAAGTGTAGTATCTGTTCTTATCAGCTTAACATCTGATAGTTCTTCCATTGGAGGACAACAAATGTTAAACTGATTTTTGGAGTATGACGGAATGTTAGGGGCTTGCTCCTACTCTGTCATGGGTTGATCCGGTATTGCAGTACCGCCGGAATTTCAGCCCAATCAAAAATACATTTAATTAAGTCATAGATACATACAAGATACAGAAATTAGTATATAATTTCTTGCTGGAAGCCTCCAACATTTTGGAAGAGGTTTTGGTGTAGTGGTTGAATCTATTGAGCAAGATTTTGGATCGAATGTCGAATTGGTTCCAAGAGCACCAGGATTTTTTGCGAACCTTCGTTCTTCCAGTTAATACAACAACATTATTATATTTTCTCACTGGTTTTCAATTTTTCCTTAATTTTTTTCACATACAAATTTCTTTGTAAAACTATAACTTAAAATATTTAACAATCAAGATGAATATATTAAACTGAGACGTATTCTTTCATAACCCGGACTGACCTTTTTTAAAGAAAGTATTCCGTTTCGGGTTCGGGTATGAAGAACAGTTCATTTTAATGTTTTGGTTCATGGCCCTGTTGGGTTTTTAAAAAAAGGTTTTATAAAAAAACTGATAATAATTGAGAGATTATTTTACTATATATGTACATATATAAAATGTAAACAAGACTATCAGGGGCATTGCTCTTATCTTTGTTAGCTAGTATATTATTTATATGTTTATTTCATATACTCCTAGCGGTGCAGTTTTTCTACTTTTATATAATCTCGTGTGTCAATATATAATACATTGAACCGATGATAATTTATATAAAAAATTGTATCTTTATTATATATTGTAAACTCTCAATTTCGGTATTATATTATTAAAGGCAATCCAAGTAACAGATTTAAATGTGAAACATTAAAAACTGTTTTGTTTTGGTCTTTAATTTATTTGTGTTTAGGTTTTATCAAAATTCCCAAGGTGCTGTAATGGCATTAAAAGGGTTCGGGCATTAGACAAATTAAACTTAATGTTAACTCCTTTTTGAATGGGATAAATAGGTTGGGTAATGACAACACGACGGCACACTTAAGCCCAATTACAATAACACAGACATGGCACGGACACATTGAACAGTTAGGAAGGTTTCTGCCAACCCCACCACAAAACAGAACAGAACAGAAAGCCGAATGCCAACCTGACCGAAAATTACGGCCACAATTTATGTTTATGTGAGTTGAAAGTTGTGCGGATCCATTGGATTTTTATTATAGTTAGTTCAAGTTCGACGTTTAAGGCTAGAACAAAGTTTTGGCTTGCATGTAAATTTACTGTTTTAGCCAACAAACTTGCGCCTTTTTATGGGCTCGAGAACCCAGAAAATACTGAAAACACAGAAAACGACAAAAAGGAAGTCAAAAAAAAAAAAGGTAAGCCAAAGCCGTTGAGATTTGTATGTATGTATATTGTGTAGATTTGTCTCATCGCAGCGAGGCGAAACGTTGGTCAAACTTGACTGCGCTTTATGAACTAACCAAATGTAATACGAACCCCGACCCTAGACTCTTTCTTCTCAATCCGACTAGCAGTAACATAATTCATTTTATTATGCCCGGCCTATTCTACTTTCGGACGTATTTGCATGCCGGGCATGTAGCAAGTGTCGCCCTGATTTGATTCCATTGCCATATCCTAGGGGATTCGTTCATCTAATTTATGCATTATTTATGCAGCAATACGCCTACTCATATCGATGAAAAAGACGAAGAGAGAAAACCATAAAAATAATTTAATTAAAATAAATAGATTGAAGCAATTGCCTTTGATTATGGCGACAAGTTAAGCTGAGGTCTATTAGAATGATATGATATGGGATTTTTAAGAAATAAAAAAATAAATATACAATTTAATTTATAATTTAATAACACAAAAATCTGTTCTTAAAATCAAAGCAAATATTCTCGATTTAAGACAGATTTTTTAAAAAGTGATTGAACTACGAAGTTAGGCGGTTTTTGTTCTTGAAATTTAATTTACATTCCAATTACAAATTAATTGTTGTTTACTTAAATAAACTGTTTCTGTGTAAGGGAATTAGAATTCCTTGAATTATGTTATCATTAACTCTGTTTTCATACATTTCAAACGTAGTATATTTGCTTAGTGATAAGACTATTCTATGTTTTGACAACTGAGAAGTTAATGATATTTAGGTTTACTTTCTGCTACATTGTGATATTTTACAAAGGGGAAAGGGCATGGAATATCCTTTAGAGATTTATTGATATAAGGATCTATTAAGTTTGTCAAAGTCTGGCAGACTCCATATTTCTTGATCAGTATCAACAGTTGAGTCATGTCCGTCTGTCAGTAAGAGATCATAGATCTCAGAGACAATAAGAGATCAAATTAGGTATGTTGGTCCTTCTCTGGGCTAAGCAGAATCAGTTTATTATTTGCATTTTGTATTTATTGGCATTTCTTTCTATCGCTAAAGTACATGAGATTACTTAAAGTTAAAGCACTAGTCACATTGTATGACATTCGTAGATAGATAGAATTTGGTGTTGACTACTAAATTTAAATATAATTTGGTTTAATTTTGATAAGCGCAATTCAATCGTATATAAGATTGTCACCTGCAGGTCCGCTGTTAGTGTGTTTTAAGAATTTACGAAGATGCGTTTAATGTTCGTCGCAATTTGTTTCGCTTTTTTGGTTCGTATATTGAAGAACAATAATTGAGACTCGTGCAATAATATTTAAACTGCTTGCAGATAATTGTGAGTGGAGTTCCAATCAGGAATTTCAAGGATGAGTTGAAGCAGAGTGCTGAAAAGACTGATTTACAGATCAGGAAGGATAGGGTTAGCGCTATCTTTGCCGCGATTAAATTGATTGTGGACTGCAGAGTGGCAAGTGAATCCGAAATTGAAAACTGGAAGAATTTTATGGATCAATGGAGTTCTCGAAATGAGAATTGGTTACAAGATGGCACCCAAAGAGAAGAATTTGAAAAACAAATGTCAGATCTTTTTCCTAACGTTCATATAAGCCAACTCGACAGTCGAATGGACCAATATACCAATGGAGGCTACTCTAAAATGGATGCCGAACTCGATAAACTTAAAGCCCAACGGTATGTTGATTTTGAGACTAGGGCAACTGAACAACTACGTGTGGCAAAGGAAAGTGGGTTTACTGACAATTCCCTCGATAAGAAATACGCAGATTTTGTTAATGCGGATCGAAGCGAACGCGAAAAATTCTTTAAAAAATTGCTGTCTTATCTGAATTACAATCGATGGAATATATAGTATGCTTATCAATTCAAGAAACTAGAAAAAATGTTATGAAATTAAAAAGTACATCATTTTTGAAATTTATTTTACGATTATTTGTACTTATTTAAACTTCAATTTTAACTCTGTAAAAACGTATCTACATCAAAACTAAATTGTTATAATATGAAAAATAAATAAATAAATTGGTGTATCATTTTACGAAGTTGGAGCTGTCTTTCTGTCTGTTACATGCAAAGTTGTTTAATTTTATTGGGTATCATAAGCAAGAACTCTTCAAATTTCCTCCCTCTACAAATCTTAAACTGAATATAAAAACAATTTTACAGATAAAGTTTTCGCATTGGAATTCACATACGATGATGTCTATTTACTCTATTAACACTATTGGGTATTTATTACAGAAACTTTTGAAAGTGCTGTTATTAGATTGGATGTCTTTAATTAAGATAATGTTTAATGCCATTTTATAAGCAACTTTTTAGACGCTGTGAAACATTTTCTTATTTGCAAATTGCTAAAGTCTTATCAGTAAATAATGGTGTATAAGTAAAGTGAGAAGCATTTGATGAAACAGTTTTGTCCGATTACGGATTCAGTTAGAATATTATGTTAATAGGCTTTAGAGCTATTTGCTTATTTGAATGGTTACTTTGTTAAAAACAATCAAGATAGTATATAGCTGTCATATAAATATTAGAGAGTTTTACTGAATAAGCAAAAAGTCTCTCATGGTCGGTTTCGACTGTAGAATATCGTTCCCTATTGTCGCTTCCTCCCCGACTCAGTGGCTTGTTTTTATTGTTTTTGAGAAACAAATTCAACTGACATGATAATTTTCAAAAAATGCGCAATAAGATGTTAATTTTATGCATAATGAAAACATATGAATCTTGCATTTAACATTGTCTTCAAAGTATATTTTGAATGTGAAATCAATTATTTTAAAGATCGTCCAGTAAATGTTGAGGTTCAAGAAGTCATCAAATTTTATTTGTTTATATTATAATTATGAAGAGATTATTCAAGTCAGCATTAAGGTCACATGCTGGCCTTGAAATAAATTGACTTTTATACAGTGAGGGCAGTGATGTTTATATAAAACTGGGCTACAATTGGAGCCGACTTTGAGAGATCCTGTAATTATTTTGTAAAACTCATACACACGCGAACAAATATGAAAGTTAATTATCCGATCCTTTTAACCAGTTACGAACATTTTTTTTAACAAACTAAATATATCCTTTGAATTTTTTTAAGTACAGGGTCTTAAAGCAACTATTAATAGCCCGTGTCATGCTGATAATGCTAGAACACAGGAAAAACATCGTAAATCTAACCATTTACACTTCGATTAAACTATGTTTAGTTGATGTAAAGTGAGTGGTTAAATCTCTGTTAGATTAATATATATATATATATATATATGTATATTGATATTAATTGTGGTTTTTTACTGCGGGTTTAAGTTAATTATTCTACTTGTAGTCACAGCCACTAATATTTGACTGATATTTTTACTGATATTTGACAGTTGCAGTTTTCGCTGTGACATCTACTAAATACTATGCATTTAGTTTTTAATCAAAGTATTTTATAGTTGATTTTAAATAATTTACTGAATGCTCGAAAGTTATTACACAAATATTTAATTATACAAAGTATATTTTTATCAGTGTAGAATGTGGTGTGGAAATTGATGTTGATTATTAAATTTAAATAAAACCAGTCGGAAAGGCTACAGTCGAAGTCGACTATGAGAGACCCTTTACTTATTCTTCAAAATGAAAATAAGAGTAACACTAACAGTTCCTATAAAGCGTTTTAACGTCAATATGCTCTTCTTCTTCCTTTGGTCCGACACTCAGTAATATTAAGTCTTGAATAACTTCCGAGTTTATAATTCGATCGCAATGAAATTTTCAGGATACGTTAGGACTCTGATACTCGTCCTGTTTGCCAAATTTCAGGACTCTAGCTTTAATATTCGTTTAATATTTCGTTTTATGGGATTTCAAAAATTTTGTTATCGATTTTTGGGGGCAGAAGGGGCGTGGCAAAATTCTAAAACAAACTTAACCTTTGTGCAGCCCTCAGAGTATTTTCACCAAATTTGGTGATCCTAGCTCTTATAGTCTCTGAGATCTAGGCGCTCATACAGCAGCACAGACGGACAGACGGACATGGCTATATCGACTCGGCTGTTGATGCTGATCAAGAATATATATACTTTATGGGGTCTGCCGGACTTTCTTCGACCTGTTACGCACATTTTTTTTTGACAAACTTAATAGACCCGTTTTACTTTTTTAAAGTAAAGGGTCTAATTAGGTTTAATTTTGATAGCGCAATTCAATCGTATATAAGATTGTCACATGCAGTTCCGCTGTTAGTGTGTTTTTAAAATTTACGAAGATGCGTTTAATATTCGTCGCAATTAGTTTCGCTCTTTTGGTTCGTATATTAAAGAACAATAATTGAGACTGGTGCAATAATACTTAAAGTGCTTGCAGATAATTGTGAGTGGATTTCCAAACAGGAATTTCAAAGATGAGTTGAAGCAGGCTGCTGAAAAGACTGATTTACAGATCAGGAAGGATAGGGTTAGTGCTATCTTTGCCGCGATTAAATTGATTGTGGATTGCAGAGTGGCAAGTGAATCTGAAATTGAAAACTGGAAGAATTTTATGGATCAATGGAGCTCTCGAAATGTAAATTGGTTACAAAATGACACTCAAAGAGAAGAATTTTTTAAACAAAAGTCAGATCTCTCACCTAAAGCTCCTACGAGGGATTTCAATAATGTAATGAACCAATATACCAAAGGTGGCTTCTCTAACATTGATTCCGAATACAAAAAACTTAGAGAACAACGGTATGTTGAATTTGAGACTAGGGCGACTGAACAAATACGTGTTGCAAAGGAAAGTGGATTTACTGACACTTCCCTCGATAAGGTATACGCAGATTTTGTTAATGCGGATCCAAGTGACCGGCAATATTTGTTTGAAAATTTGCTGCATTATCTGAATGACAATAATTAGAATTTATATAATGTTTATCAATTCAAAAAACTAGAAAAGATCTTTCAAAATTAAAAAGAAAATAAAATTCAATATACTTCTGAAACTGAACTTCAATAAATCATAACTCTGTAAAAACATATCTACATCAAAACTAAACTTTTACAATATGAAAAAAAAAATAAATAAAAAATGTGTATATCATTTTACGAGGTTGGAGGTGTCTTTCTGTCTGTTACACACAAAGTTCTTAAATTTTGTTGGGTATCATACACAAGAATACTTTAAATTTCCTTCCTCTACAAATCTTAAACTGAATATAGGAACAATTTCACAGATAAGTTTTTCGCATTGCAATTCACATACCATGATGTCTATTTACTCTATTAACACTATTGGGTATTAATCATAGAGGCTATTAAAAATGCTACCATTAGATTTGATGCTTTTACTTAGTTGAGATGATGTTAATGTCATTATATGAACCACTTTTTAGGCACTGTAAAACAATTGCTAAAGTCTTATCAGTAAATAATGCCGTATAGGTAAAGTGAGAAGCAAGTGTTCGATTAGGGATTCAGTTCGTTCAGTTTGTGTCTGTTAATACCAGTTAACTGTCTCGTTTACGGCTTGCCTGATTTATTGTTACATTTATTTACTCATAACGTATATGTTAGAATATTTTGTTGTTAGGCTATTAGAACTAGCGCTACCATTGAGCAATAATCTACTGGTATTATCAAAACAACCTTGCTTTCTTTAAAATCTAGTTTCACTTTCAGAATAAGCCAAATAGATATCCGTAAAATATGTACTGACTATCTAAAATACATATAGGTGTTAAAGAAACAATTGACAAGGGAATAAAACATCAACACACTGAAGATAACGATTGTCTTTTGTTTTCAACATTGTAAATAGAATAGCTGTATATACTGTAGCCTCCTTGTTCCACTGTGAATATATGAATATATGAATCTTTTATTAGTGAACGACAAGAATACATTTCTTAGACTATATTTAAACCGAGTCTTCTATATATGTTTTCAGTATTATCCGGTGCAAGAGCTGGTAATTGTTGAATTGGAATGTTAAGTAACATTTGGGTAACTGAGCTGACTTTACTATACAGTGATGTGACAGAGTCAGTAACTGTCTGGGTTAATTCCACGTCTCTAATTTTATATTTCTCAACGATTTTTGAAAAATTTCCCTTAGTCCAGTCGTTCAATGTATTTATCCCACTTGGCAATCGGAAACGTTTAAAAGTCGATTTCCACAAATCCTCGATGTCAATTGCCGAAGAGTTGGTTGCATTAACCGATTGTCTGAGATAGTTCTGTGAACTTTCAATCACTTCGCGATCCGCAATATTAGTATCCACAATTGATTTCATAATTGCAAACACAGTATTGTTGGTCTCCTGCAGAAACTGTTTACGTACAGACTCAACAATTTGCATTGAGTGTGCAAAATGGATATTGTCCTCTTCTGGAATTTCAATAGGAGCAGTGCTAACAGTATTTGGATAAGCACTAGCCAGGTTCTGCAATAATGTTAAGCATTAATTTATCTACGTATTATCTATTTAAGTTGTTTTATTACTTACGAGGAAGGCCAAACTAAACAATAGCAAGACGTGCATCTTGAATAAAATGAATATTAAACTGATATTAAATAGTGCAGTTGTCCCCCTATATAAGAGCCTCGGAAACTTCACTTGTATGTACTATGCATATGTATGTATACAAATACCAGTCTCACGTACATCTAGGTTTGAATTTATTATATTCATATACAATCTACATTATGTAAGAAGACGCTGCTCTTGTTTAATTGACGGCAGTTCAAAACAAAGGTTCTTTGTTCGTGAATTTTTTAAAACCTCTGAAACAATTATGTGAATAGATATGGAATTTTCTCTAATGCAAGTAATAGTCTTAAATTTGATCTCGATTTATTTCGGACAAAGATTTGCTTAATAACATTAAATATGTAAAAGTAATATAATCAATCGATGTAACAGATGATGAACAGACAGATCAAGAATATCTATAGTATATGCAGTCGGCCACGCCTTCATTTTCCGCCTGTAACATAAATACCCTATTCCGAGGGTATGCAATAAGTTATGATCATGTTTTTATTCAGAATTGTTTAAGTTCTTATCAGAGCAGAGTGTATCAGCTGTGAATCGACAATATGCAGATGATCTGGTAACTTAATAATACCTATATACAACATCAAATACGTCATTTCTGATTATATAAATAATAAATTGTTTTATTATTTAATTAATCTGTGAACTATCTAATTTGGTGAACCTTATAACCTTCCAGAGTCTAGTAAATTGATTTATTTGTATAATATATTTACTCATAACTTAGTCGTATAAGATTTTAAAACTATTTGAGTTCTGCTTAGTTTTGCCATAATAATGATTTGGCCATTATTTTGTAAGTCACATTTTCGTTGCTATTAAAAAGTACAAATTCTAATAAAATGTATTTAATTGATGATTTCCATTTGATTAATATAATCTGTGCCTAGGATATATAAGTTTGTGAAGATGTATATAAAAGCATTAAAAATAGCATCGAGCATAAAAGGAATATAATAAAATGTCAACGCTCCAACGTGTCTGTGTGTGTATTAATGTGATTGTATATGTTATGCTTGTATATGGGTGTAATGCAGTGTCAGGCAGCGTCGTATGCCCGGGACATAGGGGTTTTCTCTGCCGCAGCGCTGCCTGTACTCGTACAGTATAAACTTTTGTGTGGAGTCGCTGTTTCTGTTAAGTCGCTGTCGTGGCGCTGTTATTGCGCTGTTACGTTAAAATGCCGCTGTTGGGGCGAAGCAAAATTAATCAACTACTGATCAACTACTTATAGTGATGCTACGCTGGGCAATTTTAACGACTTATACATTGTATGCACAGAAAAATAAATGGTTGATGAAGTTTTCGAAGAAGTATTCTTTTTTAAACAAATTATGATCAATATATAGCCGACTTGATGCGAATCAAAAATATAAAGGGGATATAAATGGAGGCGACATAGTAAAAACATTTCACTAAGGCAAGAAACGGCACATGCTTGACGTCTGTTATCATTCTGTTAATTTGCACTCTAACGCAATGAAACATATGACTGTGTTGGTGATCACGTGAACATTATCGACTAGCACGTTTTTACTTTTACTTGTTATTATATGACCGGTTATTAACCTATTGTTTATTAACCTTATGATTGTATTTACACATTATATACTTAAGCTATTTTTTAAATTTTCATATAGATCATTAAAGGATTTATAATCTTTCGTTGTGTCGTTTGTAGGCATAATTATGTAAATATTAGGTAAATTTTTAGTAGCACTGCTTAGTTTGTTAACAGTGTTGGCAACAGCATCGTTAAATGTCTTCATCAGTTCCCCGCGTTTCCTAATGAACTTATCCAGAATATCAGATAAAGTGAAATTAGTCCACTCGTTTAATTCCGAAAATGTTCTAAAATAGAAGTTACAATTTTGTCTCTCAAAAGATGTTTTTGAAGAATCCCACTGTCTGATACAGTCTAGTGGCGCATCGCTACTGTCCGCAAGTGCTTTTAGAATTGGAAGCATTGGAGATTCTTTAGATAACTGCTCAATTATTGGTTGCACCGTTTGTGTCAAGTTTCTGATCAAAAGTTTATCATCTTCAGGAATTTCTGATGATTTATCGATAACAGCATTCGGAAAAGCAGTCGCTGAGATCTTTAAATAACCTAAGAATTAGTTAAGAATATTACATTTTTTTTTCGAATACTTGCCAGAGAAGCCCAAGTGAACAATAACCAGAGATGCATCCTAATTAAGACTTGAAACAGACTGTCGCAATCAGAGACGAATGTCTGCTATAAACACATTGTCGGAGAATACACAATTTTAAGTATATGCATAATTAACAGGCTTGTCTGAAATAATAGGAACTTCTTTGTTTTACTCTGTATAATATTCTTATTAATTTTACGATGTTTTAAAATGCTTTTAAAATTCGTTACTTACTTTAAAACCTTATAATTATATACCTTTTAAAAGTTGTGCTATACAAATGTAATCTATTTTAATTATAAATCTAAAATCTGATTTTATAATTATATTTTAAGTTATATATTTTAATTTGTCGACTGCTTTTAGCTGACTTTAGATAAATAAAGTAAAAATATCAGTATTTTAAAATGATGTTCTTATAATTTCACTCACTTTTGTATATGATATGTTTCTTATCGGCGAAGAGCGCCTCAATATGAAATGGATTATTTAATAATGCACATATGTGTTATTCTTTATAAGATTTATTTAGGAGAGCTCTATTCAAACGCATTAATTATTGATTTCAATTTAATAAATTATTTAAAATGAAAGAAAATTATTATATAAGTTGGTTTTATAATTTTTCTCGAAATATGTATTATGTATATATATTGGAGGTTAAGCAGATCCCATCTTAATAAGAACGCTGAGTTGAGTCTTTTCCGTTTGTTTCTATGCAATCTGGTCTCTTTGTCTTATAGCTATGTTCTCGAGAATTGTTAAAGAGGAAGAATACTATATCATATAGCTGCCATGCGAAAAATCTGTCTAAAATTAAATTTTTTTATACAAATCGTTTTGTTTTTCAAGGTATTTTAATTAAATAAAATTAAAGCTACTTCTGCTAATATCAATTGTTATTTTACATATATTAAAACATTTTTCAAAATCTACAAAGTTCTGCAAGACAATCAAATCTTTGACAGCTCAAAAATTACTTATCGTCTTGTTTTCGTTTCTTGCCAACTAACATAAAAAGATTGCACTACTGTTAAATAAGCAATAGGTAAGTTATGGTACCGCCCTCGTTTCGTAATCGCAAAGTGAATTTGTTTTGGGCGTAAATGCCAACTTCTGTGGCAACATGCAAATGCAAGAACTATTAAAGGATGCCACGGACAAGGACATGGCAGCTGCTGACATTGCAACTGTGTCCTGACTGTTGGCTGTCTCTTTCAAGTGTTCAGGCGAGCAAATTGTTTTGTCCTCCACGCCGTTGCCAAGTCGCTTGGAAAATTGAAATGATTAATTGTTTGGGCTAACTCCTGGCACTTGTCTTCGCCTGGCAAGGAATCAAGTTGTCTTGTCCTGAATTGATTGCCCGCGTCGCAAAGTTTGGAAATCAAAACACTTTTTATTGACAGCCTCAAATTTGTCGCGCTCTTCGCAAGTGTGAGTGAGTATGGGTGTTTGTGTATGTGTTCGTGTTAGTGTGTGTGTGTTGCCAATTTGACAGGCTTGCGACAGTTATTTGTCAGTTGGTGCATTGGCTGTGTACGGGAAAGGGTAGCAGAGGGTTAAGCTTTATAGCTGTGCATATTGAATTTAACTTAAATTTTACTTTGTATCTTTTCTAAAATTTGCACAAAAAACTATAAGGAAGGAAGTAATTTTAATTGTTTGATTTATAAGGTAATATTTTATATAGAATTTAGTGTAAGATTAGGATAATGCTATATATTTACCGACATTTATTAATCAAATGATTTTTTTACAATTACATTTTGCTTATATTTAACGCCATCTATTGACAAAAACAGCTTAGGAACAAACGCCGTCTCATTAAGTAACAAAGCAGCTAAAATTCCTTTTAAGATAGATAACTTAACTAAATGTTTTCCTCCTATGGGATATTGGGTATATGTCTGTGCTAAGAGATTAATACCGAATAATAAGTTGGAAAACCTATTAGAATTATAAAAGGCCTTAAATGAACCTGTTTATTCTGTATATTGGCTAAGAATATCCCATTTTGTTGTAATATAGGCAATGGTTGCAAAACAAGCTAAGACGCAAATATATTGGGTATTGTAACGATCTAAATATTGGTAAAATAGGAATATCCTTAATGTTTATATTCGGAGTTGTTATGGTCTACCAAGGAAATCATTTTCTGTGTATAAATGACATACAAGTTTGGTATGAATTAGTTCAATAAATTATTTGCTGCACATTTAACAACATCCGTTGAAAGATCTGATTTCCTTAGACATTTTCTATTGTCAATGTATTCTAACTAAATTTTACAATTATATAAATACATCTACTGACAAAGAAGTCAAGGATCAAGTGCCGTCTAAACAATTAACAAAATTGTTCAAATTCCTTTTAAGACAGATTTGTAAATTAACCATTAGATTGGTTCAAAATATCCCATTTTTTGCAATGGTTGCGAAACATGCTAAAACTCAAATACATGGGGTATTGAATAAATCTAAATAATGGCAAATGGTAAAAAATTGTATATCCCTCATAAGAATTATTTTCGGACTTGTTGCATTTTATTTAGGATTTTTAGTTCTAAAAGTATGCTTAAGTTTTTCCCATGATTTAACAAGGAAATTAATTTTTCAGAAGAAATTGCTTCAATTTGGGGAAAACCATTTATTTTACTACAGATAAAATAGCAAATAACTTAAGTAAATAAATAGCTTAATAAATGGTTATACATTTTAATTTGGTAAACTAGGAAATTGATTAATGTTATGTTATTTACATTTTATGCCTCCATTTATATTTTTCAATTAATTTGAGTTTAAAATCCACTTTGTCTATATACAACTATTCATGTAAGCTGAAATTCTAAACTCTGGTAACTTTAAGAGCAGCTCAACAAAACTATCGATAAGGTGTTGCCTGATTATTATTAAGATGTTTTCGAAAACTTGAAAATGTATAAGTTTTACTATCGCGCAAAGGCCAAAATTGTCATGAATATTGTAAAAATAATATAAATTGTAAATTTCTAGCTAATAAGTAAGTAATTTATTAAATGCATATATGCTAAAATTTGCAGCTCTACTCTCTTTATGTTTGTTTTAAAAACCTATTTATCGTAAAGCTTTTTGTATACAATGTTTTCTTTTTTTATATCCTGCTTTTAATTGCAAAGTGTGTAAAGAACGCAACTCAAAGAATTTATAAACAATATTATCAGTAAAAGTGTCTCAACTGTCTGTTTAGTTATTTGGCTTACCCTTCGACCTTTTAACCCCTCTCGCCTATTCGCCACTTCCGCATCTGCCTTGGCATTCAAGTATCTCTGAGTTTTTATTTCGAGGCTGTTTCTATCTATGTTTTGCATAAATTTTCACTTTGTTTTTATCAAGCTTTATAAGGGTGTAGGTGTTTTTGTTTGTATGAGTGTGTGTGTGTGTGTGTGTGTTTGTATATTTTGCCGTAATTTCCAGTTTTTTGTCCTTGCCCGCCTGAGATTGTTCTATTGAGATAATATTTTTGTGTCGCCGTTTTTTTTAATCCTTTACCCAATGACTGCGACAACGATGGCGTCCCTTGTCGACTGCCCCCGCTCCGGTTTCCATTGCCACCCCGTCCGTTATTCTCCCCTTGGTCCTGACCCTGGTTGACTGTATGCACGCGACGCGACGACGGTTGCGTTCGCTCTGGACATTTTATAGTTATTGCCGAAAATTCCCTCGATGGTTTTAGCAATTTCTGTGCCATTTACATTTTATTTTGTTGCATGTGTCGCATCGCATGGAAATTGCGGACCTATTGTTTTATAGTCGCAACGGGGAGTCTCTCGGCTCTGTTATCAATGGACAAACATGATGTATAGCAAGCAAATGCTTCATGTAAACCAAAAATAGAAGAAATCAACTAAGAATACTCGAGTTGAAAGCATTCCACTAGAAGACTCACTCTGCTGTCCTTCATCAATGATGAAGTTGTGGTCATTCGTTGACAGCTAAACATACAACAAAAATATTCGAGTTTTTATTTTCTTTCCTTGAAACATGATACGATTTACCTAATGATTACTGGTTTTGAACTTTACCTATATTAATATCTTGTCGACTGTGGGCTATACTTAAATAAATAGTTTACAAATTAATGAAAAACTCTTTAAGTTTCCAAATGTTGATAATTTTCTATATAATTTTGTACATTTTAAGTTTTAAATCAAATATAAATTGTGAGTATTATTTTATTTTATTTTTTGAACGAAGTGTTGAAAGTTGTATTTGTTTTAGCTTAAAAATCTGGAAGTTAAAAGCAAAATGTATTAAATTCCATAATGCTACAAATAAAAATAAAAATATATATATTTTAATGTAAATTTTGAATATTATTTTTATATTTTTATTTCGCCAATAAAGTTTTTTAGAAAATTATACAAAGTCTGGAAAGTTTCTTGGGGAAATGTTCGGTTAGGGAAATATTTGCTCAGAGTGTGCTTTCCCCTTCTGATTTATGACGTCATCTGCCAACCTGTTAGAACCTTGCCACACACAATATACCTTGCCGTCTGTTTGGAAACTACCCCTAGCGAAAATTCCCTGTTGTTAAGGGGTAATTCGTAAAAGGATAACCCTCTGGTTCTGGTGCGTTGAACCATACCGGCAAAACGAAGGCTAAGGTCAATTGCAGTTGGTCGCCGTTCCAGTGAGCGAGGACAACGCGAGAAATGTCCCAAATGGCCAAAAGGGAAATTCCCCAAATGCCGCTGTTGAATGCTATTCAAAATGCTTCCGTGTCCTTTCAGTCAGTGCTCGTTGAGCAACGATGGCGCGCGGTTCGTTCTTGCAGCGTGGCGTTTAGAAAATCCTTAAGATATCCTTGTTGGATTTTGTGCGCGTAAATTTGCGAATTTTGTAAGTTGGCTGGCAAAAATGAAACATTCTTTAACAACTGTGGATTAACATAAAGAATGTTTCTTTGGCGGAGCCTGAAAATTAACAGTGTGAAAAAGTGTAATACAGTGCAATAGAAATGTTTAGGCATTTTAACAACTTATTTGCAATGCATAACGGCAACGGGAAATCCCAACACTTTATGCATAAAGAATTAGCTGCCGGGCAAGTCGCCTAAAAGTATGCAAACACGTAACGCAAACAATGTGCTAAAGTGTGAGACGGCAGCAAAAGGAGAGAAAATATGAAAAACAAAAAAAAATAAACCGAAACACAAATAATAAATGCTAAAACATACACACACTCCTCGACTGACTAACACCACGTGTGTGTGTGAGTGTGTGTGTGTGTGGAGTATATCGTGGCACCGAGGCGAAATAATCATAACCATCGTACGACATTACAATGTCTGCCGCTTTCGACTGTGGCACCGACTTCCGTTTCCTGTTTTAATGTTTACGTTTTGCGGCTGACGGCTTCCGACGTCATGTCGCCACCAAATAGTCCTGACCTCTCTCCCTGTGTCTCTGTGTGTGTGTTTGTCTGTGTGTGGGGATTTTTGAGCTAATGTAGTGGCATTTTAGGCGCAACAAAATAATAGATAATAAAATGTAATGTCGTCCTTTTGGATTAGCCAAACACATACATACGCTTATAGGCCTTAAGATCCTTATGAATCCTTATGAAAGTCGAGTCGAGTCGTTTTTCCTGGTGCGTGCCGAACCTCGATTATTGCGCTTTTCGTTCCGTTTTCCTTGTTGTCGGTAATAAAAATCAGTCGGAAATCTTGCAGCGCCTAAATGTTGGCAACAACAAGCCATCTTCTCTGCCTTAAATTAGATTAGATGATGTGCCATAATGAAGCTGTGCGGCAATATAAAGACGAGAAGAAGTAGAAGGAGGCGTACGGAGGATGTGATAGGGAGCAAAGGTTACATTCTCGCCGAGTTGCGAATGCTGAAAGTTAAAGTTGTGAGAGATTCCAGTACATTATTGACTGGCCATGATAGGCTGTGATTTATATAGATCTAATTAAGTGCTGCTTTAAATAGGAGATATATTTTTAATAATTTTATTGTGTTGCAATATACAAATTAATTATTATAAACTGAAACCAGAAAAGGTGTCGTACCTGAAAGTATTACAAAATATATATTGATAAGAACAAAATGGTATTCTTTTGATTGAAAGAAATGTGAGGTCAAATTAACTTTTTACTAGTTCGTTAATAGACTACAATTGACTATCTACTATATGACTGTCAACTACTTACTTACTATTTTGCTATTTAGTTTAATTGCAACTTCATTCAATTTCCTATTTATTATTTTCTTCAATTAATTTAAACAGTTAGCTTATATTGTGTTTTTGTATTAAGAAATAAATTCCACAAATATTTGTTAATTAATTGAATTGAAATATTTATTATACCCTTGCAGAGGGTATTATAAATTTGTCCCGAAATGTGTAACGCATGATAGCAGATATATCCGACCATATAAAGTATATATATTTTTGATCAGTATCAAAAGTCGAGTCGATATAGCCATGTCCATGTCGGTTCTCCTGTCCCTCTGTCCTTCTGTTTCTATGAAACACATATGTCGGAACCTGCCGCATCGAATCACTATATCATAAAGCTGGCATAGTAGAGATCGGTTGACTGGGCACCCTTCCTTCGCTCCCGCCCCGTCTCTTCGGATTGTTATCTTTTTTTTAAGTAAATAAATAAAATATGTACTTATTAATTTCCTGGGACTGAGACCAAGACCTGAGAAATGTTTGCAGAAATTTTTCAAACATCTTTAAGCATCCATAAGTTTATTCTCGTTGCATGCCCCTTGGTGTGTGTGCCATACTTATTATGCGGCAACTGTTGCCAGCGAGGTGCACAAGCTCAAACTGAAACTCAAACACAAACACAAAACGTGCTGCCTAATTTTAGGCGGGCGCAAAAAAAAAGAGAAAACTTCTTTGCGTCTATTTTTTCTTGCTTTGTACTACGTGTGAAAATTGCAAAAGCTGCTTAAAGTGATGTGAAGAAATGAACGAAATATGTTTCGCAAATTACTTTCAAGTATATAAATCAATTGCTAGAAAACCTTATGCATGAGAGTGTATTGAGGGACTTTTTGCAATTCAATTTTCCAGTCGTAACAATTAAAGCCCCAGCGCTTGTCATGCTGCATGCGTGTTTCGTTCTGTGTCTTCACTTCCGGCGCAACCGGAAGTACTCAAGCAAAAATACGAAAAAAAAAACTCACGAAACGAAATGTTGTAAGGGAAAAAGACAAACAAATCCAAAATAAACAAACGTTGTCTGCCCCCACCGAAAAAAAAAGAAAGCTGTGTGTGATCCAGAAAAAAAGAAGAAATGCTTACGAAGCGGAAATTAAGACCCACTCCAGCGAATGAGTCCCAAACAAAGCTGCCAACTTGGTAAACAAACACATGTCTGACTCAGTTGTGTGTGTGTGTGTGTGTGTGTGTGTGTGTAAACAAGCCCAAACATATCACATTTTAATCCGATGTAGTGGAAAATTGCGCAAGAAAATGTTACACATAAGAAAATTGTATTGTTTCCTCGAAAAGTTGACACCGTGAATTGATTGTGCGCAATTTCTCTCCCTTAGCCTCTCTGGACTTGTCTACACCAAAATGGATTAGAATCCGTTGTAATAACTTTAAATAGCAGCTGCTTAATTAAAAAAGTTCTGGTGTGGCGTTGTGGGAGTAAATGTCTGTCTCGCTGTAGTACCTGACATATCCAAACAAATGTCTTTTACGTTAAATTTAATAGTCCGTGAGATTGTCCTGAATTATGAGTTCAACACGTGACCATATGGCAGCGTCGCGATTCTTCTTCCTTCCCTAACTCCCTCTATATCTATATTTGCCTCTGGCTCTTTTTTTTTGTCCCTGTAAATTATAAAGCTACAAATTCGAGTATCTTGACAATGACTACCCTAAGCAACTGTCCAAGGTTGCGACTTTAACTTTAAATTAGTGTAAATGTTATGCACAGTGCCTATAAATATGCAAAGCTTTTTGTTTTCTGTTGTTTTTCGTGTTTTCTGGAATGTGCAAATGACCATTTCATTAATGAAGAAACAAGTGTTGCTTGTATTCCCTCTGTTTTGCTGTTTTTATAATTACCAGAAAGCTAGGCAGTTGAGGTATATTGATTAGTTGAGTTCGTGTGCTTAATGACTAAATTCAGGAGAGTCAAATTAACACAAATACATATTCATATTAATATTAATGACTTTTCGACTAGTTGTCAATTTTATTTTCATATCAACTCCCACAAATATTCCTGAATAAATTTTTAGATATTTTTGAGCAATTATTATTATCTATTATTAAACATTTTCACACTTCTTCTCATTGGCCAATTTCGTTATAAATAATATACATTTTTTACTAATTGTGTATAAGTATTTATTAAAAGGTGTTCTCAATTTCATATTCGCTTCAATTTTATAAATATTAACGGATAAATAACAGAATTAACTCTGTGATATTTTAGAGACAATAGTTTAAATATATTTCTCATAAAAAGGCAGAGTATTAAATTGATTTTATGGGTTCTCAATTCTGTTCTGTATAATATTTTTAGACATAGCAAAATGTTTTAATTAATTATGATATAAAATAGAGTTCGATTGCATCATAATTAATTTTTCTAATTTATTTTCTTATCTAAATGAATATCTTGGATTGTTGCCAACATTTTAAACGATCATAAAATTGCTGCTATGCGCATTAGAGCAAAATTGATTGAAAAATTCAATTGAGAACTAAGTCGACTACTTTGGGAATAACCTTAAATTTAATATATCTTTTCTTTTTGTTTGATCAGCTTTCGCTTAATAACTGCAACTAGCTCTTCTGATTTCCTTCTCTGCTTTTGCCTAGGATCCAAGCTCAGTCAACTAATTTCCATATTTCCCTTCTGTTTCGCGTCCTGCTTTCGCCCATAAATTGTCTATTGCTGTCATACTTTTAGGCATTTAATAAATTTTATGACTCTGAACGTGTAACCAAAGCTAGAGCTCGGCCTGCTGCCTCTTGCTTTTTCTTACTTCTGCAACGTTTTGCTTTCGTTTCCTTTTATTTTTATTTTTTAATAACATTCGTTCGTTTTTGTCCTCAACGTCGACGTCTTCGCCGATGTCCGCCTGGGGCTATGCTGGCTTTTTTTCTTCTTCTTTCTGCGTATTGCAAATGTGGGTATTTATGCGCTCGCTGGCTCTCTGTCTACTACCTCTGATTCCCACTCCCAACAACTCATTTTGGTGCTCCCCCGAAGTATGCAACAATCTTTTATATGAGTTTATTATGTATGCTTTTGCTTTTGCTTAAAACATACAATTTCCTCAAGCGATTTCCGTTTGCACTGATGAGTCTTATTAAATTCGAGGTACTCCTGGGGGTAGCAAATGGGCAGAGTACGCCCCCCCTCCCGTCATACCAACCAAATTGGGTTGTCCGGATTGGGTCGTTAACTAACTAAAATATGACGGCTGCTTGCAAATTGCGCTTTAATTGAATTGCACATAGATTGGACTTTGGGAACGTTCGGCTTTTCCTCTAGACAAATTTTCTATGCACATACAAAAACAAGAACAAGAGTTCCCAAAGTTTCGTTGCATGCTACATTTTGACGCCTGCCTCGTCGCGAAAAAAAAGGAGAACAACTCGCGGTATATTTCAAAAGTCTCTCCAAGTGTTTGAAACTGTCATACGCACATAGTTTTTTCGTTCACTTCATCTCTATCTCTTTTCCTTGACAGTTTGTCTCTTTCTAACTCGATTTCGACGACTACAACAACAGACTTTGCCACTTTATTATACTCTAGCTAAAGTAGAGTTACATTAGAGGGTATATTGAATAAATAAACGGTTGATAGGGTAACTCGAGAATTTTTTCTGAAGGTTTATTATTTATTCTTCTGCTAATAGCTTAATTATCAAATATTATATTTATGTTTTTTTTATAAATTTATAACTAAATGTCTCTAACTGTTTAAGGAGGAATTATATTTTTCCATTCATTTCTGAAGTTTCAGCTGAAATTCTGGAGCTTATATTATTTGATATGATTAATTAATTGATAGGTTTAATTAAATTTACACTCTTTGAGAGAATATTCAAGTCCCTTTAAACACTTTCCTATTCAAATACTGGTAGAAATTTAAATTCTTGTAATATTATAATTAAATAAATACATTTTATTTTATGTAATTTATTGAATACAAAAGCTCAAATAGATTTTAAATACGAAAAAACTGCTTCTTTTGTAGGGTATTCTAATAGCTCTGCTAGTTTTGTTTGTCTCTTTGTTTGAGTACCGGTTTTTGGTGGTAGGAGAAGGGGGAACGTTGAGTGGCAAAAGAATAAAAGTAAAGAACTAACGCGTTGGCCAACATCGAATCAAAAGCATTTCTAACCAACTTTTGTGGAGAAGTTTGTGCAGGCGGCACAAGGACTGAGATTGAGTGCAAATAAAATGATGTCATGAAGTGGCAGCGGCAAACAGAGTTGTAGCTAAAGTCGTTGTTGGAGAAAGAGGGGGATGTAGGGGGCTGCAATGCATGCTCCACTTTATTTCAGCTATCAACTCGTAAAGTTTGCGGCTTGATGGCAAACAGCCAAGGGGCTGATGAGGGGACAGTTACTTAACGATGGGGGAAGGGGAAGGCAATACCACTGGACGGTTGAGATGGGGGTGTGATTTTTCTGCACGAACTAACAGAAACCACAGCAGGCATGCGGCTTTCAAAAGTTAAAGCACTGCAATTACAATAACAGCAACAAGAAACCTCAAAGCTCAAATCTTGACAAGTTTTTTCACCCATTGAGGAAGGCAGAGTGTAAGAAATCGAGTGTCAACTGGCCATAGAAACCGAGAGTTGGCCCAAATGCATTGGCCCCGAAACGTTGTTCACCATCTGCTGCTGCTGCTGCAACTGTTTCCAATTAGCTTGATTTTCGTTGATTTCGTTGCCTACTTAACGGACCCAGTGCTACTGTCTTTTTTGCAACGCAATTAAAAATTAACATTTTAATTGCAAATTACTTTTATACTTTACGGCAGCGCGAAGAAAGAAAAAATCAGAGAACTTACCTGACGGCGGCACATAATGAGGCAAGCTGTGCTGTGGCGCCTCCATTTTCATTTTCAGGCCATTTAATTTGATCATGCGCCAACAATTATGCAACTTGTTCGGTTCACTGTGTGTGTGAGAATTTTCAGTTACTTGTCCGGTGCGCTTTTCAATTTGTTTGGCCAATAAAACTTTTTCCATTTACCGAGCATCACAGTATTGTGTTTGTCGTGTCATCATTGTTGTTGCATATTTTATGAACACGTTTCGTGCTTCAAGACGCTAGATTGAACATAAAGACATTTAGAATCTGCCATGGGATACGTTGCTGAACAAATATTTCGCATATCAATTGCAAATTGAATGGAAATGTTGCATATTTTCTGTGTTTAATAAATACCTGCTTCTTTTCTAAGAATTTGAAATCTTTATACCATGTAACCATCGAAACAAGGAATAGAGTGTTATAGTTTTGCCATAAGTGTTGAAAATGTACATTGGGTATCTTCTAGTCTAGTAACTGCAGCATTTTTACTTGTTTTATTCTATTGATTTTAGCTGCAGCAGGAATTGTTGGATTCTTTTAGGCGAAATCAAATATGCCATGTTTAACACGTCTTTGTATTGCTCAACTATGCATTCAACTTGGCATTCTCTCACACACACACACACTCACTCACACACACACACACACCCACATAACTAAAACTCGAACTACTTTTTATTTAGAATTATGGCATTTTTTTGTGAATTTATTAAATATTTCTGAGCTGAGATAGAACTTAAAGCTTGAAATAAACATGACTAAAAATGTTTTAAAATTTAAAAATATGAACTTTTTAAATTTATTGTAATTGAAAATAGTTGTTTATATTTTACGGCATTTAAAAGTAATTTTAGTTAATTTTCAAAATTTTCTCTTTCTTTGTTCAATGTATTTTTACATAAATTATATTATGTGGACATCAAGAAGTAAACGAAATTGTAGTATTTTCTATAAAAGAGTTGCATTTATTAATAATAAATGTTCTTAATTAATTATAAATAATTAATAAAGTGTTTTATATTTAATATATCAAGTCGAAAACTATAAATTACAAATTCTATGTGTATAATTTGTGATTGCAAATTGTGGTGCATATTTTAAGACGTTTCTAGTTAATTAAAGTTTATTTTTTAAGAATTTCCCTGTTTGTTCAATGCTTTTAAAGTTGAAACCGAAAATTAGTAAACTGTTTTACATTTAATATTTAAAGTGAAGACCTAGAAATTTTCAGGGGAAACAAAAGTGTAGTTTACGTCACTTTCGGGTCAGATTCTGTGCTCACTTCCTTCTTCAGAACTTCCTTTTGGCTGTTAATTGCTTTTGTAGACAAATTATAAAGCGGTCGAGTGGCCGTGGCTGGTGCCGTTTGTGCATCACTCAAAAACAGACAAAACCACACCCTGGTCATGACCATGACTTTGCTCTAGGGCTGCCCAACAAACTCAAAAACAATAACAGAACAAAAACACAAAACAACAAAAAATTAAAAAACAAAAACAAATAGAAAACTCTTGCCGGTTGCCCAGTCGTCAGTTTTAATTTAACTTTGACATGCATCAGCTCAAAAATCCAATTACAAAACAAATGTACAAAGCGTGAGCCCTTTTTTTTCTCCTTTGGCCGTAAACTGAACCCAGTCCAAGGTTTGCCTCGTCCTGCTAAAACCCCATTAACGCCTGTCTAGATATTTTTGTGTAGCGCTATGAAAAAACAGCAAATATAAACTGACCATTGAGCTGAAGATTTATGAAACCATTAATTTTGTGAAACGCCTAAAAAAAAAGAAGAAGAGAAAATATTAAATGAAATTAAAAAATAGTAAAGAGAAACAAGTGCAAAATGTGCAGCTGGACAATGTCAGCTTAGGGCAATGAGCTGCCATTATGGGAGGGTAAAAACGCGCAGGATAAGCAGGACTCGCAACCAACTAACATGTCCAGCAGCCGTGGCAAGTTGCCGCTGCGTCCCGATCGCAATGCCAACGAGGAGGAACAGCAGCAGCAACAACAGCAACAGCAGCAGCTGGGCGCCAAGCCCAAGACTACCCACAAAATGCCCCAAACCCGAACTGATAACCAGCTGCCAGGACATGGCAACTACATGGAGTTGGAATTTAGCCAAGTCGAGGCAGTGGGTCGCAGTTTCAGCGAGCTGCCCGTCAGCTATGCCACTAGTATTGTGGTGCCAATGGCCTATCGCGAGCCAGCACCACCCACACCCCCACCGCTATCCCAGATACCATCGCGGGAGTCGCGACTGCTGCACTCGGCACCCAACACGCCGAGTCGTGGCAAGGTTGTGCTAAGTAAAAAGGAGCGCAAAGAGCTCAGCAAACAGCTGGGCCTCGAGGAGCTGGGCGTTAGCAGCTCGGCGCAGTCTAGTCCCTACAAGGGGCGTGTAACGGAGCTTAAGAACTGTATAGCACGGGGACTCTTTGCCACGTTGCATCGCGGCTCACAGAAGTCGTTACACCAGCAGCAGCAGCAGCAGCAGCAACAAGCAGAGGGCAGCGTTGAAATGCAACTGAGTCAGGAGTTATCTCCCCCGCCGCCAGCACCAGAATTGGCCAACAACAATGAAGACGATGCTGCGGACTACAGTGAAAAGCTAAAGAATTTGCCGGTGCGTCAGCGGAAGGTAGCCACCTCTCATATGGACAACTATTGTCTGTTTGATCCTGTGGATTTCATCAATGAAAAGGCAATGCGGTATCCCAGCAGTGCAAAACATGGACTGCGTGATCCGCTATTTAGCTCCAGGCAGCACTTGGTTTGCGAGGACGATGAGGAGTTGGTGCCGGAGGTAATCTACGATGTCGAGGAGCTCGAGGAGACCATCATCATTGAGACATCCGGCGAGGCGGAGGCCGAAACGGAAGCCAGCGCCTGTGCTCTGTCGAGTTTTGAGCATCACAATTACTTTATCATTGAGCCAGGTGACTTTGCAATGGAGCCACCCATCATGGACATAGGCATTCCGAATCCCTATAGCAACGAACAGTTAGTGCAAGCCAAGCTGGAGCAACAGAGTCTGGATAAGCGACTGCTAAATGATTTCGAAACATTGCCCAGCATGTCAAACAGTCAGGAGTCGAAGGATACGGAAACCACCTCGACAGCACTAGTTGAATCATCCACATCCACCAATTCAGCCAGTTCCAGTGGCAGTTCAAGCACACAACAGCAACATCATTCGATGAAAAAGAAGCTCACATTTCTCAATCTGTCGCCCTTTCGTCCGGGCACAAAGAAAACCAATCAGAAATGCAACTCGGAACAACGTGCCATCTCGGAGCTCGTCACCACCGATCACATGTTGCACCTGCAGCAGTTGTTGCAGCAACAGCGCAAGGATCAACGTGCCCATACCGTACCCATCGAGTCCAACTATGTTCTGTTCAATCCGGGACCAGTGCCCAGTCGTCATGTCCAGTATAAGATACGTAAACCTCGACCGCTCTCCACGCACAGCGATGCGGACAGTGGATTCCTATCGCCCTGTTCACCAGATGAACTGAAGGCCAATCCAAGCATTCTGGTGCTGCAGCAATGCGACAGCGTTCAGGGTTATATCGAGGTGAGTTTTAGACTAAACAAATCCATATTTACTGAGATATTATAGATTGCTTGTGGTACTTAAGTTATATAAACATATATCTAACAAGTGTTATATTATCTTAGAGTTTCCTTAATTCCGAAATATCATTTTTCTTACAATACAACATAAGAATCTTATTGAAACCTGTTAAATTACCAGAAAACCTTCGAGTTACATCTCTGATTATAAATCTTACTTAAAGCTCTAACAATTCTTTTTATCTCCGCCAAAATGGAGTTTCATAGCCATTTATTTTGATTAGATATTCAAAGTATTTCCTATCTAAAGTCGTTATAAATGTTGTACGATTTGAAACCTGCCTGAAAGCTGTGCCACAACGAATCCATCTGCACCCCATATTCCAGTTTTCGCATATCTTAAGCTGGTAATCATTGTGGCATGTTCAGTTCGCACTTGTCGCCATTTGCCGGCTCACTTATCTTAACGAGCGGGCAACTTAACAAGTCTTATTATGCAACTGGAACCACCCCGGGGGAGTTACACAGAGTTACCCAGAGTTGCCCCTGCTGCCGCACAGTGTCAACCCTGTAAGCAGAAATTATCAAACATCCATGAAAGTGCAGTTTGGGCTTAGTCAATGCAAGGCAGCCTCTTGGGGAGGCTGATGGGAAACTACCAGGGGGCTTGGGGTGGAATACAGTTGGCTTTTGGTCCTGATGATTGCAACAATTTTACTGTTTTCTTTTACTTTTCGCTTCAAGTGGCTGCCACTGCCAACGGTGCCTCCGGGGAGCAATCAATCCTCGCGTTTCCACTGCTCGCTTCATTAGTTTTCTGCGAGCTGCCAAACATTAGTTCGATTGTGCTACAGAATGAAAAAATGAAAAAAAGCGAATGATAGAGGGAAGAACAACACTTTTCGCCCAGCTGTGCAACGTCTTTGCGACTTTTAATGGAATTGAATTAAAACTGTTGCCATGGCTGCTGTTTGCCATTGCTGTTGACTTGCCACACGCTCTTGAACAGAAAGACCAGCTGCAACAGAGCTTGCCACAGGCATTTTGACTCATTTGTAAATTGAAATGCGTTCCGCAAAGAATTTCACCAAAGAAACGACCCGAAAACAACGTTTGCCTCTGGCCATTGTGCCATTGGCATCAAGTGAGAAGTCTGCTTTTGGGCACTCAATGAAATGTTCCAGAAAGTGTTCCGAAAAGTGTCAAGTGCAGTGCTTTTCATATTTGGAAGGGTCCTTGGGGTGTTTGTTCCAAGTAAATGGAATGTAAATCGATGTAGCCGGGGGGTAACAACCAGCTCAAGGTTAATGGAGTTTGTACAGCAGCGGGAAAGGGAGAAAGTTGAATGTTGGATAGTTGGGAAAACAGAAAGGTATGCACCAAGTGATGCGCAAATAAATTAATGCAATGTCCAAGGTTACAATTAAAGCAGTCGCTTACAACAAATATTTAAAGAGTTGAGGTTACCTAAAAGGGGAGACTGCAAACTCTTGATTGCAGATTTTACTCAACGTTTTATCTGGCACAATAGGGTAAAAAAGGAATATAAAAGACAGATACAGATGTTTTCTTGATCTCTATTGATTTACGACTTTTTGTTCGATTGATTAAATTTGGAGAGTTTCCAAAATATATATAAAATTGGGTATTAACTTCGAGTATATTTGCACTTACATAAACACGTTACATTCGAACTAAATAAAACAATTTACAAACAGAATTTGTCACTTCACTTCATTCACTCTTAAAATTGATAAAGATTGTAATTTATTCGTTAAAGTATTTAACATAATATAGAAAAGGAAAATTCAAAAGACTGTTAAGTCATCTTATAGCTGAGAACAGTTTATTTAAAAGTCAGGAATAGTGTGATTTTATAGTTTGTAGATCTGATAAGTGCAATAAGTTCAGTAAATACTGTTTAGAGATTGAAGACTATTTTAAATCACGCAATTAAATAAATAATGCAATTTCATTTATTCAAATGAGTTCTGGGTTTAACTAGTTAATTAAATGTATAAAATTACAAATTATACAATAATTGTAAATAAGAACGAAATTATTTTTCTCTCACTAGCACAGTAATGTATACGAACTATATTTGTAACGCTAGAATTAGTCAATAAACGATGAATGAAGTAAATTATCTAAGATTATTTAAGAGGAGAATGATCAGTTTCTAGTAAACTTAACTCTTTATAAGTAATCCTTATAAAGAACATTATATTGATAGATTTCCATCTCCTTAGATTGTTTTAATTTACATAGATATGCGAGTTAAATGATCGGATGTCTATGGATCTGATTATGTAAGAAGTTTCTAGTACTTAAGACAAGATTAAACTTAAATTTTGTTATAATGAAAGTTATTTCGATTCATTTCTATTTCCATAGTTTGTTTTATTGTATAATACATAGATATGATAATCTGCGAAGTAAATGATCAGTAGATAGTTGGAAATTATGTTAAACTAAAAGTAGTTCTTATAAGGAAGATTATTTCGATTAATTTCCATTTCCTAATTCGAATTCCTCAACAGTTTCGTGAAATTTGCCTGCTTGTTTATAGCTTTGCAACTTGTCTGTTACACTCGATGTCCGCCTACTCCGCCTGCCACGCCCACACTCGTTTAGTCAAAGCAAACAAAACGTAAGCAATTTATGCAAAGCGACACATGGCTCGCTTCCACTTGGCGCTTCAAAAAACCATAAATTACCGACTTCCTCGCACTGTTTTTGGGCCTAACCGAATGTGATGTGGCCAGCGCACATATACGGTAAGGCCCCGCTATAAAGTACTATATCTAATGTGTGTGTGAGTGCATGAGTGTGTGTATGTGTGTGTGTACTGCAGCCTTCTAGCTAAAAGTCTCAATTGCAAATTGCAACGGCACTGAGGCATGCAATTTCCGAACAACAAAACAGACTGCCGGACATTATCCGGCGACGACTGCGACTAGGTTGACATGCTGTTGCCTCACCCAAACCCCTCCTCCTCCTCCCCCGCACTCACCCTCCGCCGGCTAACGCCAAAAAGCAGTGCACGAGGCGCTAAGCCGTCAAATGTCCTGCCTGTCTGCTGTTTCAATGGGGTTGCTCAGCACCCAACGTGGCTTACAATGTGCCCGAAATATTTCCTTTACCCAAATTGCACTTGGGAGAGTTATCAGGGTAAGTCGCGTGTTGCGGGCTACTTTATGTGCCCCCCTCGCACCCTGGCCATGTTTTACTGCATCCGTCTCCCCTTTGCTTCTGTGATTAGTCCAATAAGTTGTAAAAAGTGTCGCCCGAACGAGGGCGAAGCGATTATCTACTCTGTCCTTTATTTCGATAACTTTTTGATTTATGACTGGCAATAAATGTTCAATGTGCACTTTATAATTATGTGGCGCCGGATGTTGTACAAAAGAAGTTAAATCCCATTGCCAATGCCATATGTGCATAATTATGCTATGTAATTTTCTGTTTGCGGAAAAAAAGTATAAAAAAACTTGTGTTCCAGACTGCAGAATTCTCTGTAATTTATTGAGGAAGAATTTTAAAATTGTAGAGATTTAAGAGGATATTAGGCATATAGGAGAAACTGTTACATCGAGTTTTTAAAGATTTTTTCAGAGATCAGTTTTCTGGTTAATCCGATAGAAAATGCAGTATGTTGTATTTTAATTTATTATTTAATTTAATTTATTAGTTTATTCTATTTTCTATTTATTATTCATTTTTAACAAACAGAAAAGTTTCGCATTAAAGAATTTCATAAATATTTCGTGCTTTGAAAAGGAGTTTGAGATCGATTAGGAATTAAGAATAGTTTATCATATACAATCTTTATACAAAAATAAACAAATCAATAAATAAATAACTAAATAAATAATTACATAAATATATAAAAAAAATAAATAAATACATAAACTAATACATAAATGAATAAAAAAAATAAATAAACTAATAAATAAATATATAAATAAATAAAATGTATAAATAAATCAGTAAGTAAATAAATAAATATATAAATAAATACAAAAAAATAAATAAATCAATAAGTAAATAAATTAACGACATACAATTACGAGTGCCTTCGAAATGTCAATATACCCATTGTTATTTACCGAATTGCATTGAAAAATTGTAATTGCATTGAAAAATATGCAACAGTTATTTCATTTATTGTTTTATTTTTCTCTGTTGGCGAAACTATTTTAAATGAATCGTCATGTGGCATAAAAACCTTTACGCATTGCAATTATGCATCTGAGCTGATAAACAACTGCAACTGCAATTGCAATTGTGCAACTGCAACTGCAACTGCAACTGCAAAAGCAGCTGTCAATATGCTGGATATGCCCGTTGGGGCATTAAAGTTGAAGTTGCATTAAGCTGCAATTTATTTTTAACAGTATTTTCCATGGATTCCTATTGTGATACCCTTGCAGAGGGTACTATTAAAAATCTGTATCTTTTGCTGAAATAGCCCCAAAATGTTATTTTACAATAGCATTGCTCTAATTTATTTTTTAAAGTATTTTTTTTATGGATTCCTATTGTCATACACTTGGAGACGGTATTGTAATAAAATCGTGTATTTTTGGGAATTAAAATTTATAGTATTTTATTTAGTATTTTCCATGAATTTCTATTGTTCCTTAATGTAAGTTTAGAATTGCATTGCTTTAATCTATTTCAAACATTTTTTTCTATGGATTCATATTGTCATACACTTGCAGAGAATTCACAGGATTGTCTACTCGAAATTATATCGATTAAATATAGCTACAATTGGAAAGATTTGTAATAAAATAAGAATAATAGTTATTTATTTTGTAATTATTTTGTTATTCGTTATTGTTATTAATATTGTATTATTTTAATTGATCATATAATTATTTAGTTCGAAATCTTTTTACTTTTCCAAATGTCTCAATTAATCGGATTAGGAAAACTATTAAATAAACAGTTGACCTGAATTAGATTGCCATTGGACAATATGTAGGCACAATGGGTCAAGATTTCCCTTCATGACCAAATTTTAAGTAAATTTTTTACTAATATATTATTATTATTTATTGAAGTTTCGATAGCAACGTTCTGCAAGAGTATCAGAACTTCGGTGAACCAAAAACATACGTAGTTTTCCCATATTTTTGCCAGTTGGTTGGTTTTAATAATAATTTCATTGCAACAAAATAATGTATAAAATATAAATATGTATACGCATACGCTGTGTATGTGTGTAAGTATTAATTTTGTGCGTTAATTTTATGGGCAGCTGGTCTGCATTACCAACGTCTGTGGCCCGGAAGCGTGTGGAACGGGCAAATGTGCACAGGAACTGAGCCGTTTAATGGACGATGGCGTTATTAATGCACATGCAACGACGTCGACGTCGACGACGACGACGTTGAGAACATTGTTCTCCAACAGAGTCCTCCATTTCATATTTTGCTCCACTTAAAGTTTTCAATTTGCTTCACTATCAGGGGGTGTATATAGGTATACGTTTCGGGTTGCGGGCCTCGTTTGGTCCACTTTATTTAGATGTCTGTAAATGGGGCAGAGTTCGGGGCAGCTCCAAGAGG
This sequence comes from Drosophila histrio, assembly GCA_958299025.2. Lineage (NCBI taxonomy): Eukaryota > Metazoa > Arthropoda > Insecta > Diptera > Drosophilidae > Drosophila > Drosophila histrio. The sequence goes on from OY282580.2 coordinate 22,830,709, forward strand.
GAATCACTGGTCTCTGTACGGGCTTTAAAGGCAGTCAGCCAAGACCAAGACCCAAACGCAGTCCCAACGCAGCACTGACAGCTAAATGCGTTGCACTTATGCTTAAAACATGTCAGACGCCGTAGACAGCACTCAAACAGACGGACAGAGAGACGTATGCTGGGCAGAAATAGACTCCCCAGAAGGGGAGACAGGGAAAACACACTTATATAGAGTCGAGCATATGCAGTTGAAATGTTGCTGCATACTTTTTGGCGCTCGCTGAAGTTATTTAATGGTTGCAATGAACGATTCCTTTGCCACGACAAAGATTAGATGCACCGAGTTAGAGGTTTCAACGGAATTGGTTTGCGGTTTACAGAGAATACAGAATTAGCTTTTAAGTATATATAACTTGGGAGTGGTAAGTGAGAGTTAAGAGCTGAAAGTTGTATATTCCAACATAATAGCATTTTACAAATGTATAAATCTGATTGTATGGTCATTATGGTTTATTATTTATTTAACACGATGACACAAGACATAATAATGTAGTTTCTGATTGTATATACCAAATTGTTATTGTGACTAGTGCTTTGAATATAAAATAAACTTGTAGCGCTCGTATGTAAACACATAATATAATAAATGATGATTAAAATAATCATAAATACAAATTATTAGATGAGATTGCAATCAAACTGGTTAAGTGCTATGGACTCTGTTTTGTCGATTGCCTATTGGCTTAATTATTCTATTTCTATAGTTTATATCCTACGAATTGAATCAACACCTTAAGGTCACCCAATTATCAAAGTAAACCTAATTAAGGAGCTGGAACATTAAGTGTTTTTGGTATATTCTGACCAAAGTTTTGTTTGAAACTCCGCTTCACATTATTAACAATTTGGGCATTCCAATCTCTTGATATTTTGAAAAGTAAGAGAATTAGCGTTTGAGACATATTCATCCCAATTCAGCTTTTATTTCTGCTTTATTAGTTTAAGTTAATTAAACTGTATTTCTTAAAGGGTTCTCTATTAATTCTCATGTTCCATTTCGAACCCCTTTTTACCTACTTTAGCTGTTGACAAGTTAAGAACTTTCACCATAACTATCTTTGCTTTATGAAACACTTACATTTTCTACTTTTATCATCAACATTTTTGTGGCACTTTATAAAAAAAGTAAGCATAGTTAAGTATCAGCATTATCAAGTTATATGCATTATTTTTCAATGATCACGAGATTTACAATCTACCCTAAACTGATGGCAAAAGTTTTAGCTTAGCTGTTTCTCCTTCTCTCCCTCATCCCGTTTCTTCATTGTGCTTCTACTTTGTCTTGCTGTCGCTCTGTGTGAAAAATTATAGCCATAATTTTTGGCCACTAACAAGGCAGTCCTGGCCTGAAAATCTCTAGTGCCGAGTTCGGAGTGTCGAGTTGATGTTGCCAGCTTGTTGCAAGCTTAATGCTGGTGTTTTTGTTGTTGTTGTTGCTGCTGTTCTTGTTGCTTTTGCATACTTTTTGGTGCTTAATGCATATTTTAAACTGCTTTTGCCTGCTTTGGAATCTGCGCATTTCTGGCTTATTGGCAAATTTATTTATTAAATTTTGCTACTGGCCAAAAGTTGCAGTTGCAGTTGCTGCTACTCTTGTTGTTTGTGTAACTAACTAATTAAAAAGTTTTGGTCGTGCATGGCGTATTTATGAGCTGCCGTTAGCCTCAAAGTATGCAATTCATTTCGAAAGTCAAGCTCAAGTCAACGCATAAAACTATGCGCAAACACAATATAATTGCATTGTTGCATTTCACAATACTTAGAATGCGATTTATATCCCTACCCCAATCTGGCCAGTTATTTGCATTTCTTTTTATGCCATAATGCATTGCCCTCAGGTAGTCTTTGTGCAACTGAAAGGTAAGAAAACATGGCAAATAAATCAGAGCAGCATCCAGTGAGACAAAGATGCCATAAAGCATTGCCTAGAGACGCCAGAATAATAAAAAAAACAGAGACAGAGAATAAGAAAATAAAGCCAAGTCAGAGCAAAATAGCTATGCACAGCTTATAAATATGGACAAGAACAACAAAAAGTGTTGAGTTTATGTCAAAGTATTACTTAAAATACCCTAACTATGAACAAGTAAATCGAATGATAGAATTGGTATGACATCCCTATCCAGCAGGGTTATATTTACTTTTCAACACACACATATTTGGATTTTATCAAAAACTCTAACACATATGTAAGTCATTTCATTTCAAGCAGAATAATATGTTATAAAGCTTGGGATAAGAAATTAACTGGAAACATTGAAAGTTACAAATATAAATTATAAATGAATTTATATTGCTTAATGGAAAGATAAATTGAATATGCATTTTTAATTCAAAATCAATATAGTACCGTTTATGCCACACAATAACCGACATTATAGACACATTATTGACATTCTCGACATTTTAAGCCGACATGGAAATCAGAATTTGTTGTCTGAATTATTAGCTGGTCGTTTAACGATATTGCGATGCCATATTTTATTAACATGTCCATCAATAGCGAAACAAATATTAACTACTTAACAACTACTTAACAATGTAGCTGAGATAACATAATACTTTATTTATTTCTATACTGCAAACTTTCTAAATTAACTTGGGTATTTTATGCCTAAGGCCAGCTGCATTTGAATTTTCACATGCTTTACTTTCGGTTAGTGAGCTAAATATTGTTTGCATAACTTTCAGCGTTGTTTACAGCATATAAAAACTATGTAAAAAAGAACAAGATGATGGTGGATAGTAGTAAAATGAAGACGAGTAAAAACTTTTGCATTTTGCAATGACGCTGCTTTCGATTAAGTTTTCCAGTTGGTTTTTGTTGGCAAATAGTTATGAATGGCATTAAATATTTAGCTTAGTAAGCTGTCAAGAGCAACAAAAACAATAACAAATGGGCGTGTGTATGTGCTAATTAGAAGAGCCAACAAAAACAAGGAAAAAGCTTAACAATTGGCTAGATAAATAGACATTTGCTTAGCTGTGACTGCTACGTAGCCAAAGTGATAAAAGTTATAACAACAAAACAAACATGAGAATTTATGATGTGCGTAACCCTGCTGCTTTTCCCCTGCCCATCCCTATCTAAACCGAGGGATGGCTATCAATAACCTGAGGGGAACATAAAACTAATGCCACAGTCTGAGAGCAGAATGTCACGAGTTTAGCTAAAAGAAAGTCCTGTGAAATTAATAACCTGGTTTACTTTTTTCCTTGCCCTTTCTCTTCCTTTGTGTGTGTGTGTGTGTGTGTGTGTGTAGGGTTGTGCACATGCTCGGGGATTTATTTGCCGGAAATAAATATTAGCCGCAGTCAAACACACTTAAGCCTACGACGGCGACATCACTGCCCATTTATAGTTTTACACAAGGGGACAGGGACACTGTAACGAGGTAGGGGGAGACGCTTACAGTGGGTTTTACACAGGCTTAGACCATGCTTTACACACACACACACACAATGATATATGTATAGGCAACATTTGTTGTTGTTTTCGTATATTTCGCAAGGCGCGTCGATTCCCATAATTGATTTTGTATTGGCTTACCAGGCAGTACAAGAAGGGAACAAGGGATGATCTTTCGAAGACCAATGGGGCCAAGTTACATATTGAATTTCAAAGAGTTTTCATTGTGCCAATAATCAGAACAGTCTGTACGTACAGTAAATGAATTTTTCAGTTAAGATTACCAGGCACAACAACAACTGTCAAGTGCAGCCTGCATACTATATAGAAAGACTCAAAGCGAACTTCACTCATAATCGAATTGAGATCAAATCAAATTTAAAATTTCACAAAAATAGAAAGAGGAAATAAGAAAATATCCAGCAAAGTTGAGAGAATTAGATAAACTAGCCCCAGGGTGAGTGCTTGTATACCTGTAATAGACCTGCCGTAGACAAAACCTAAACATTTGGCCCTGTCTCTAAACCCAAAAATGCAAAGGGTGTATTACTATTACAAAAGCAAAGAGGGTGGCTTAAGAAGTTTATTTGATTAGAGAAATAGAATTAAATAAGAGTGTGGATTACATTTAAATATTGTGATGATTACCATTTGATTTTACACAATTTATTTATTTAATAGACCTCTACAAGTTGTAAGGAACTTATGGTTATGGTACTACTCATACACTGATGCAGTTCACTTAATATTACAAATAAGACATTGTCAATTATTATTATATTATTTTTGATTACATATATAGATCTATTGTGAGTATGAACAGAATTCTAGCATTAGAAATACTTCTTTAAATGTATTTATTTATTTGCGCTAAGAAATGTGAGAAAACTTTTAGAAAAATGATTATTTTACTGTCAATCAATCAAATAGAAATGCACTGCTGACGTTTATAACTGCAGCAAAGCAAATTAACCGATTGATCGATATTGACAGAAAGCAATAATGTATTTATTTAAAATTACAATCGATCATTTCTTTGACAACCCTCGCCAGTAGCAGGATAAACAGCAGCAGCGACGGCTTGCAACCACCAAACAAAAGGCTAAACAACAAAGAGCAAATCGAGTTGTTGCTGTTGTTGTTGTTGTTGTTGCACAGTCAACAGACAACAGAAGCCTTTGGCTCGAAGCATCTGAGGTAAATGTTGCACAGGTTGCCATTGCCTACGCTTCTGTCTGTTGCAGCCACCGCACTCGCACCCGCCTCCGCCCCAGCCCCTGCCCCACCCTTTGTGCTGATGTACCTTCTGGAGTGTGTAATAATTTGTTTTTATGCCTTAGCCATTGCCCATACCAGATTCTTACCCTCCTACACTCTGTAAACTATGCAGCAGGGTTGTAACCACCAGGGAGCTGCTTCATCAGCTTCATTCATGCAACCGGCTGATCTGTTGCGAGAAAGTATAACAAATATTTATGCTATGAGCTGTGTTATTAGATTTTAATTTCTTGCACCCATGGAAATGAAAGGTACACCCTTAAGGTACAACTCATCCCCCTCCCCAGCTAAACTCATCCCTTGCCCTGTGAAAGCGTGCGAATGTAGCTGGCATTCTATTTGCATTTTGAGAGGGTGGTAAAATGTATTGTGTCCCCCTTGTAGTGTTTTGCTGCCCCGCATTGTTGTAAGGTGTCATGGCCAGTAATTGAGTATGGTTTACGCTTGTGTCATCATTTTGGCATTTGCTGCAACTTGCAAATATTTGAGTAAATGCCTTCGTTAGAGTTTTTTCTTTCTCTTCATCTCTTTATTTTATTTGTTGCCACAATGCAAATTTCTATTTGGCACGTGATGAAAGTTGCAGGAACAGCAGCAGCAGCAGCAGCTGTTTCAACCACTTTCTGCCTTTCTTCTTTTTTTCGGGGGTTGCTACAAAATGACGTTTACAAAATTACATTATTAGAAATTGATGGTTTAGTCGAGGGTTCGAGTTGCGCTTTTAACTGTAAAACGTTTGAAATTTGTTTGTCGAGAGGGTGGCAAGTCGGCAAGTGGCAACTGACATTCCATTAAATATAAAAAGCCAGAAATATGTCAGCATCGCTCTAATGAGCATCAGTTGCACACAAAGCTGGTGGATAGAAGGGCGGTTGAGGGTAAGGTGCACCTACCATTAGCTAAAGGAATTTTTAATAATCCCAACCGCATTTCAACTGGGTTTCGCTTCGTTGCCCATTTACCATTTACCATTTACTAAGTAAAGACCACATTTCAACTGCGACATAGAAACCGAGCTCAACCTCAATGCAACTTTGTCGGTCTCACGCATGTTGAAACACTTGTCACCTACCTCGCTTACTCTATGTAGAAGTCGGAGAAGTGGGAATTCCCCTATTACAATTTCCATTTCACTTTGCGATATTCAACATAGTTTAAATATGCGTTCTTCTTGCCACGTAGTTTGCTCGTTTCACTCTTTGTGGCATTTGCGTACTTTTTTAAATATTGAGTGAAAAAAACATGGACGGTGTAAATGATGCCCCAAAAAGCTTTTAAGCTCCTAAGCTATGGAGCTTGAACTCTAACAGGCGGGTGGTTCGGAAAGTTTAATAGCTGGGAATAAACTTAAAATATTAGTTGTAATAATATTATGTAAAATAAATAATATTCATAAACTTGCATTGAGTTGCAGTAGCATCCAAAGTAGATATTTCATACAATTTAATTTCCATAATTCGATTATCTCTGCAACTCCAACTCAAATAATAATTCTCTAAGTCAAATTCTACTGGGAAATCACAACATGTGTTGCAAAATTAAGTGTTTCGTTAAATAACATTTTTTCTTGACTACCATTCAATTTAATTCAAGCTTATTGGAAACATTTACAAAATTCGAACCTACAATAAATCCCAGTGCTTTCCTTAAGGTATATATTAATGTAAACAGTGGAGTTTATTACTTTAATCACGACTGTCTTTTTATGACAATATTTTGTACCACACTTGGGGGTTAAATGTTTTATTTTTAAGAAGAGTGTGGCAGCATTTATCTATATTTATAAAAATAGTTCATACATATATGTGGATAACGAAGCTAAAGTAAGATTCTTAGAAAACGGCAAGTAACAACGACGCGTAACAGCGACAAGTAACAATGACGAGTAACAACGATGAGTAACAACGAAGAGTAACAGCGTAGAGTCACAACGAAGAGTAATAATGACGAGGAACAACGAAGAGTAACAAGGAAGAGTAACAGCGTAGAGTCACAACGAAGAGTAATAATGACGAGTAACAACGACGAGCCACAACGACGAGTGACAACGACGAGTGACAACGACGAGCAACAATGACGCATAGCAGCGACGAGTAACAATGACAAGTAATAACGACGAGTAACAACGACGAGTAACAATGACGAGTAAAAACGACGCGTAACAACGACGAGTAACAACGAAGAGTAACAGCGTAGAGTCACAACGAAGAGTAACAACGAAGAGTAATAACGATGAGTAACAACGAAGAGTAAAAACGACAAGTAACAACGACGCGTAACAACGACGAGTAAAAACGACGAGTAACATCGACGAGTAACAACAACGAATAACAATGATGAGCAGCAATGTTGCAAAGACGACGACAAGCAACAATGATGCAAACCCAACGACGGCGAATTCGTAAGGCGGCGAGTTCCATCAGGAGGAACACGCTCTGCACAACGATCAGCAACGAGAGCAAGTCGAGTGCGGTCATTCAAGAAGAAAGCTCTATGTTCGGGCTAGAATAAAGAGACCTACGAGTATAACGACGCAGATTATCTAATTTCAATTCAATGTGAAATGCCATTTAATTAATATTAAACATTATTATAAATGAAACCCCACACTTTGCGTTAAAACTAAAACAAAACTAGATTAAAGTCAAATAGAGTTTTCATTGTTATGTGCCTATGAAATTGTTTGCGTTTTTGAAATTAACTCATTTAATTATCCGTCGGACATTATTGCTAAAGCCCCGTTATAAATGTATCCTTGTTATATTAAGTTTAATATGTTTAATTCGAGGATAAAATTGTTTTGTACACGCATATGTAACGTTAATAATTTAAAGTAACTAGAGCTCTAATGTATAAATAAATGCATAAACAAATAAAATATGTAACAAATGTAACTACAAATGTTTAGAAAATATCTTAAGCTCACTTTATCATGATTTTTTTCTATACGACTCACATTTCGTTGCAAGCATCCATATAAATGCAACTAAATATCAAAATCGGCATAACAGATGTCATCTAACTGCCCTCGCTGAACGGACATCAAATGAAATGTGCTCTGTTTTTTGTGTTAGCATACAAGAAGTAGGAAATAGGATCCTCATCACCCCCATTTCGAGGGGGGGTAAATACCAGTCAAAAGGTATTACAGTTTTTTGTGTGCGGCGGTTTGCATTGCATAAATGTTGCTGTATTTGGCATAGATTTGCATGGTAAATGGCAAGGGGTGGCAGGGAATGGGGAGCGATAGAGGAGTATCCATGGCAGCTATCGACTGGCAACATATTGCACTTGCAACGTCAGCGTCAGGCTGGCACCCAAAACTTCCGTTTTGGTCAGCAGCAATAAAAATGAAAAGTACAAGAAAAAAATGCCATTCTGAATGCCTGACAGGAAATAGACTATTTGCATGAGTTAAGAACCGGAAACGGCGGGTCTCTGGACGCTATTGATAAAATACTCAAGGTTCAGGTGACGCTATTGTTGTTTAATTGTTTGTTTTTCATTTTCGTTTTCATTTATCTACTGGAGGGCAGGTTCCTGTGACGTAAAGATTTCAGAGCAGTCGCACACTATTAATCAACTTGATTGGGCTTACTTAGAGAGAAAGATCGTAGTCCATGGGGACAAGACTCGACGGCTGCCACTGTCCTGTTTATAATTAATGTGCAACACGCTGTGGGGCAAGTGTTTGCTTTGTTGTGGGTGGGTGTGTGGGTGTGTGTGTGTGTCTGCCATGTAAATCCCCAGACGCGACTTGTGTCTCGCCTCCTCTTTTCAGCTGCCTGCTAATGAAACGTCGTCAAGTTTTGACACCAAAATTGCAGAGAGTCGTTGAAAGGCAATCTAACTTGCAGCTAAACTTAATAAACACCCAGCGAAATTGCAACTGCAACGCAGCCGAAAAGTTTTCATTAATCTTTGCTCCCGCCCCGTCGCAGTTAAAAACTCTTGAACTTTGAGCTTATCAAAATGATTTTGGCCAAACTTCTTGGCTGGCTCCATTACATGTACGTCATTTACACGCTGGCCACAATTAAATTGAATTAAGTTGGCAGCGCCAAAAAATAATAACAAAACCCAAGGAATTACGCAGCACCTGAGCATCATCAGGACAAAGACTTTGGTCTGGTAAAACTTCTTCGTTTGCCGCTTGTCAAATTGATATTTGATTCATGACCAGCGCATTTGTCAAGTCATTCATCTTTTTCAGTCCAAGCCAGAACCCACTGAGTGCTGCCTGGTGGCTTAGTGGATGTGTGAGTGAGTGGTTGGGTGGAGCTAACTTGGTGTGCTCAGTTTTATTTCGTGATGAATGGCCCATTGCTGAATGGCAGCCCTTTTGCTGTGATTTCTTGCTACGCCGCATTATTTTAGATTACGTTTAACAGCAAGTTTTTGTTAAGGGTATATTAGCTATGTTATAAAGTGGCAAAACTAGAGAAATATTAAAGTTATAAAACTTAAATTTTGACTACAAAAAGGTACAAAAATACTACTTTTTATAATGAGATTATAAGATTTTCTTAGACGTTATTCTTCTAAATTTGTAAAACAGTTAAATATTAGCACAGTTTCTGTAACGATATCTTAAATATGTGGTATTCTCTCTATGTACTTTACAAATTATGAAGTAAAATTTTTATTTAACTTACACCTACAGAAATGACAGAAGCTACAAAAATATAACTTATTATAAAATTACTGATTTTCCCAGAAGTAATTCTTTCAAATTTGTCAAATAGGTAAACATCTATACATCTTCCTGCTCGATATCACATTTATGTTGTACCGTCTTTATATGTTATAATTTATTGCTTACATTTCTTGTTTCCATAACTGCTTAAATATATATATTTTCCTTTATTTGTTTAATATCAACTTTATATTTTGTATGCCTTTTTAACAACCCTTATGACATTATTTTAAGAAATTTGATAAGTGCATAATAACAAAAATACTTCCATAAGATTTTCTCCAAATAATATGAAGGGATGATGTAAACTGAAATTCATTGATTGCCAAATTAGATTGGCTTCCATTTGAAGCGGAACTAATTTGAAGGACACGTGTTTTGGGTCACCCCTTAAAATTGGAAATTAAGTGTGACAGCTTCAAAGACAGATTAATAACGGATATTTTAGATTCTAATGAAAACATAAAATGCTATGATACATAAAATTCATATATAAGTATATATATTACAATATATAATATATAAATTAAGAATTAAAATCTGCAAAAGATGATCATATTTTGCTTATATAGTAGTTAAAGTATATCATATAATATTTTAGTAATATCAGATCGAAAGGAAATACAGAATAGAGCAGAATAATTTAAGAGTTGTTAAAATGTCATATTAATAATAAATAAAATTATTGCATTAGCATTTTCTATTAATTTTTAGAACATCTAAGAGTCGTCACCAAATACGTATTCCTTTTACCAAAAAATATACAGCTAAATTTTCGTTGATTTCACTTAAGTGTAAGCCGCATGCCCTAAACATATTAGGCGTCCATTGGGGGCGCCGACCGGTCGTCGCTTATGCCGCATCATCATCAGCCAAGTTACACTATGGTTATACTACATAGCTACAGTTACAGGACCTTATCAAGAGAAGGCCTTTGCTTGTTGGTAGCACGCGCACGTAATGCCTGCCCTGAAGGAAGTTGGGACAGGGAGACCAGTAAAACTTTCTGGTATAGGCTTACATTTCATTTTTGCACGATTTGTCAAGTCAGCGGAAATCGTGGCATGCCTATCAGCGTGGCATAAAATTGAAAAATTACTTTGCGTGCCACCTGAAATAGTCAAAACTTATGAAAAAGTCATAAAAATGGGACTCGAGTTAGTTATTTGTGTTTTTTCTTTCTTTTGTTTTGTTGCCGCTTTGATTTGTGGTCAAATTAAACGCAAACTTGCGTTTCCCTTTGGTGCCACACAAGCAACAACTTGCCGCAGGTGGCAGCCAACAGAGTTACTACTTCAGTAGTACAACAGAAAATTACTTCATCTGAAATACCAAACTACCAACTGCAAACTACTTCTAGTTAGTGTGGCCAAATTGTAGTGCAAATATTTTTGTTGGCCACTTAAAACTGTTGGCTGGGTTAATTAACGACATTCTATTTCGTTTGGCCACCGCAAATAGTCAACAAATTTCTGTATTTCCCTATCCCACATTCCAATCCCCATAAAAACCACCAAAAGAGTGGGGCAATGCAATTTATTAAATAAACATTAGCGTTACGCCTGGAAATGTTCAAGTTTTGCTTGTTTAAATAACAAACAAGGAAGTCGAAGAGTAATAGGGAGAAATTTGGTGGGGGAGATGGGGAGTTAGAGCAAGGATGATGAAGAAATAGAAAGTCATAGATACATAGATGCAGATACAGATATACACGAAGAGAAATTTCCATTTCCTTAACTATAAATTGATAAATTCTTAGAATAAGGCCAACATTTAGAAGCAACTTCCTCTATATTTAAAAAGTATACATGGCGTCCCACAGTTTCAATAAAAAAGAGCACATCTTTCAGGGAAATAATACAGCAAATAACATCAAATTTCGGTACATAAATATGTTTAAATTAACCTAAAATTAAAATTAAATCTAAAACTAAACTTAAAACAATCAAATAAAATATATATGAAAAATAATAAATTTAAAAATGTATCTTAATCTTTCTATGCAAACTAGTCTCTCAGTTTTAGAGCTATCTGGAAAAAACTTGGTGCAGTTTTTTTTTTAGCTGCAAACAGTTCTTATGTCGGAACCGGGCGGATCGGATATTAGTCAACTAAGATATATTCTATAGTTGATTATATATTTCTAATGGAACCTCCACCATATACTACACATTCATTAACAGAATTCAAAATATACCACACTCTGTCTGTCAATTTATTCGATTGCTCAGAGTTCTTACTAGCTAAGGACTTGAAATTTTTGTATCTGTTTTCTACCATACATTAAATGGCAGAGAAACTTAATTTTGTTTCAGCAAGTCTATGAAATAAAGTTTAGCATAAATAAAATAAAAGTAACTACCTAACAAATCCGCAGTTAGATGCTTTTTTTATTTTACTATTCATTAAGTTCAATTGCCAATGCTAAAACTTTTCTATGACTGAGAAGAAAAAAGATTTTCTTTTCTTTAGACATCTCACATCTTCCTGTTGTCCCCTTGAAACATCTACATTTAGCCTATTTGTCGCATTGTGTTTGGTGCGTGTTAAAAAATAATTTCCCCAGATAATTTGACAGCACGCATGTGGCATGAGGCATGGGGCATGCCCCGCCTAATAGGCAGCCAAAAGTTTGAGTTTGCCTTGCAAAACTTTTGCCCTAAAGTTCTTTCTGTTGTTGTTGTCGGCTTCGACAGTAGGCCGGAAAAGTTTTCGTTGTTTTTGTTGATGTTGTTTTGGCTTATTGTTTATTTATTTTAATGCAAAGGGCCGTGTGTTGATTTAATTGAGCCAAATATGTTATTGGGCCATCAACATAATTGGCCGACTGGCCAAGTTGTGCGAGTTAATTATTTGCTTAGCTCGTGTGTCGCATACAGCGTCCCCTAAAAGTATGCAACGAAATACTTTCATGTTGCCTGCCAATTGACTACGTGAGTAAACAGAACAACGGACAGTTGTTGAGGCTTTCCATATTAATTTTACATTTTGTGGCGGCGGCATAAAAATAATAATAAATAAAAGTATCGCTTAAATTGTTTATACAACCTCACAATGCTCGACGAATATGTATTTTTGGTCCATTTCCCCACACTCCCACATTTCTCCCGTTAGGCTTAAGCCCTGGAACGTGACCCGGACCCGTTTCCGAACCCAAACATTGTTTGTTTAACTGTTGTTGTTATTCCCTTTCAATATTTGTGTGGGCGGTTGGCCAAAATGAAGCTCACTCAAACTTATCATTGTTCGAGGTCCGCTCTTTTGTATGTTTTTGCGAACTGCTGACCCCTTATACCCTCCTTTAATATGTGCTACATGTTTTCGGTTTACTTTTTGCTGCTGTGGCAAAAAAAAAAAGAAAAAAGAAATGGAAAATTTCGTTAAGCTCAGCGTCAGGTTTTTGGGGTACTTCGCATTTCCCATCTCCAGCTACTCTGCGCCTATTTGTGTAAACAAGTGAAAGTGATTTATGCATAAAAACTCCAGCCCATACAACGACCTGTCACAGAGACAGTCCTGACTCTGCCCTGTCCCTGCTCCTCTGATTCCTGCTACTTCTCTGCCTACGCCGTGTTGTTGTTGACTCAGGCGTATGATTGTTTTGGAGTGCATGGATTTATGCCTCTTTCTGGGCTACCATATTGAAATGTATTTCTATATAAAAAACGATCTGTGTGTGTGTGTGTGTGAGTGGGTTTAGTGCTTACTCAAATAAAACAATTGAAAATTTAATACTTATTAAAGTTTATAGTATTTTTACATAGTTCAACAGCAAGTTCAATCAATAGTAAATGTTGTTTTAAGTCAGTGTTTTAAATTTCCCTGATGCTTTCACAAATTGCTATTTATGCTTTTAATTGTGGAAAAATATAAGGATGATTTAAACTGTAAACAAATGAAAATTTAATACTTATTAAAGTTTATAGTATTTTTACATATCTCTGATCAATAGCAAATGTTGTAATAAGTTAGTTCTGAAAGTTAGTCCTGATGCCTTTATAATTTATTATTTATGCAGCGATTTGTCGATGTAATTTAGAGAGAATCTAAAATATAATATGAACTTAATGTTAATACTAACAATGGGCTTTTTATAGCAATTATAGACTAATAGATCCTCATCACATTGAGGGATTTACATAAAAAAGATGACAGATGAACATCACAAAATATACAAATTAAATAAAGTATGTAAATAAGAATAGGTAACCACTATATTTTTATTTATTTCTCAACATATGGAGCCCAAGACTTCGATAGCCACTTTATAAATTATAATTTAGTAAGATTATTATAAAGCAAAACTAAAATTTCAAATTATTTTCTATGTAAAGCTATTCAATCTGTTCTCTCTTAGATTGCAAAGATGAATTAAAGCAATAATTTATATTTATATTAATTCTATGGACCAGCTATTGTAGTGTAACTTAAATTATTAAATTTATGTAATCTTGTATAATTTAAATAATTTTTCATAAAACCATACGACTCTTTTTCTTCATGCCTAAAGAACACAAGGTGAACTTCTGCAAATATCTCTTTCATAAATATATTCGCATTTGTCACCCAGGCAACTCTTATAACTATTAAACAAAAATAATAATTACTTAGACTCAACGAAAGAACTTAAGTGCCTAATCTCTGGCCGTTTAATGTCGAGTATTTGGGGTACTTCTAGGTAATCAAGTATGTAAAGCGTTCCTTTTATGCCGCATCATATTGGAGACTACATGGAGTACTCGTAATATCCGTAACCATTCAAAGTAATCAAGTATCCAGTCACAAACACACAACCCATACACATACACACAGCGCTGGTCAAACAAAAATAGCCCCAGCCATGTCCCCAAATTAATTTAACGCCAAAATGGGAGACTGAGAACGGGATGGGGAAGCTTCTGAAGGGCTTAAAGGGTCTGTTACAGCTACCAAAATCCACTTCAGCTGCAACTCATATGACGTGCTTGCCCGCAAGTCGCCCGTTGCCAGCGAACATTATAATAAAATTAATCTCCATTTGTTGAAGGGGCGACTCCAAACAAGTTTGCCCCGCACTCTCAGTCGCCGTTGCCGTCGCCGTCGCCGTCGCCGTCGCCGCCGCAGTCGCAGTCGCAGTCGACGTTAACGTTGCAGTCGCTTTATTAGCGTCGAAAAGCTACTGGAGCCAAAAAGTGGCAATTATTCATTTTATGAGCTTGGCTGAGGGCAGCATGTGAACCATAAAAATTAAAAATTAGCCCCAGCCAGCTGTAAGGGGATTATATAACACGCATTTGATGTAGTCAACAACAAGTGAGGAGCCACCCCTTTTATGAAAGTCAAGAAAATGAATATTTATGGGACAACTCACGTCTGGGTTGTCTCCACCACCCCGTATCCCTAATGGGCTGAAGCCCCAATCCCAAAGTCCCTGTTGGAGTTGTGGAACTGTTGGCATTGTTATAACAAGCACATGTCAAAATTTTCACAAGGATCAGATCAAAAGGAGAGCTGTCAAACGAGGGAACCTGTTGGGCTGTTGTTGGGTCACTAGACGTCGGCTTATTTGGGGTTTTCCGGCCCCTTGTTAGGTGTGACTATCAGCTCTTGCTCGAATAGATATATGAGCAGCAACTGCAACATTTTAAATGGTTGCAGACCTGAGGCGACGGGCTTGGACTACTCAAAAATTAAATCCAATTATCAGTTTAAGGCCACTCGCAACTCCGCTGGGGGCCAGACAGACACATGTGCATATGAGTGTGTGTAGATTGTGGCTAACATACAAACAACAACAACAACAACACAATTACACTACAATTACAACAACAGCAGCCAGAGAAGTTTTGTAATGCAACAAAGTTTCATTTTAATGAGAAACTTTTGTTTATGCAACCCTGTTGAGGCGCTGTTAAGCCCGTCCAGGGTTGCCCACTCCCCGAAATTGCACCAAAAACAATGTTTGGTAATTAAACGAGCTTTGGGTAACCAGACTTAAAGACGACTTCATAATAACAATATATATATAATAATAAATATATAAAAAAAGACAATTTCGCATTATATTAGATAAAAAATACGTTATCAGACATGATAATATAATATGAATACTATAAATATATAAAATAAATAAATAAATCAGACACGTTTCGATTAACGTTTGATTTGAATTGAATTACCAAAAGCAATGTTTTTAATTAAGTCAGCTTTGGGTGAATTGACTTGAAAATAGCTTCATAAATGGAAGGATACATTTTCACAAAATATATAATATATATTAATACTATAAATTCCAAAAATAAATATTATTATCTGACCTTTTTTGGCAAATGACACATTTTAAATTTCTATATTTATCTCTTGATATTTGCTATACAAGTTTTCATCATTAAACATTTGTTAGTAAACTTTTTCGGTCTGTGTAAATGCAACTTTCTTTCTAATCGCAGTTCTTACTAACGTATTCATAGGGATTAGTAAAATGTTTGTGTTTTCTGAGTAAACTAAAGTAGTTGAAACATGTCTCGTACTGTTAATAATTGTTGGACAAGGATTTGCATTCGATTATGTTCTAGGGTCATTCTTAAATACGGCAGGCTTTAGTAATTTATTATCGAGTATCTTAAAGTGTCTTAAGATCTAAAGATAGACATTTGTTAGACAAAAGCTTACACAAGGACTCAGCAATCAAGAGACAGCTTAAAAGAAGGCAATGTATTAGGATTTGCAGGTAGCTGAAAAAAGGGGCGACAGAACAAACAGCATACAAAGATTTTACAATTTGTTGCCTGTTCGCAGCGCCAAAATGTAGGCAATGGTTTTATTCTAGCAATTTGTTGCCCTTCAGCAACGATTTGAACAGTTCCTACAATCCGGGCAAATATCTTCTTTCTTTCATTTTATTTTTATTTGTTTTGACCTAAGGCGCTCACATGCCCCAAAAATATTAGCATAAAAGTGGGCAACCCAAAGTTCTGGGCAGGTTAAAAAATGCTAGAAATGTAAATAAAATCAACAGGAAGGCAGCAAAGAAAAGGACAACAATGCGAAGTAGCAGCAGCAGCAGGACAATACAAGTACAGTAAAAAGCAGAAGGTGCTGGAAAAATACCAACAACAGCAGCGACAACAACAACGGTGGGTAAAACGGAAAAATATCATTCTAAAACGCTTGACAGCCACTTACACATGTCAAACGCAAAAGGATAACGAGCAAAACGGATATTAGAGTATTAGACAGGATGCTGTGTGACAGGACTCGTCCCCCAGCAATTCCTTGCTTCTTCTATCCATTCTTGGAAAATGCCCGCCAGCTGGGCATATCTTAACTTTTTCTCTCCTCAGCTCCTCATTTTGCCATAGGAATGGAATTTTTGGTTCCTTAACTAACCCAATAGGCGCGCTTAGTTATCTAACCAGATTTTTATACCCTGCTACTTGGTAAAAATGACCTTAATAACTTTATGTGAATGTTTGCAACAGGCAGTGGCAATGTCTGATCTAATCTAAGAGAGTATACGAGCTATAGACATAAACCATTTATATTAATAACTTCCTGAAAAATCAAAAAACCAAAATATAATACTGATAATACTCTAAAAATATCACAGCATTATAATAAACATGGAACGTATACATAACGTAGGTATACAATAAAAAATTAACATAAAGCTTAAATTATAGCTAACATTAATATTAAAGCAATACAATTAATGAAACAGAACAGTAATTGAGTTAAATATTCATCTAAAACTAATGTTCTAGTTATATAAATGTCTATTTAAACTTTAAATATTTATTATTAAAAAAATGTTAAGTCTTATCTGTCTCCTGCCTTAAATAAAAAACTTACGCTTGTGGTAATAGGTATCAGATATAAAAAAATCAATAAATAAAACGTATTTTTATAAACTATTTAAAATTCAACAGAGGGAAGCGCAGAACTGTCGTCACCTAGTGTAAATTACAATTAACATGTGTACTTCAAATTTAGACTCTTGCCAATCTGTTTTCGATACCTCTCAGAGCTCGTTAGAGGGCAACTGCTAGTCGAACATAATTGACTACAGAGCTCGCTCTGATTTGTTATCTACAATCCAAAGGTATTTTTTAATATTCTTGAGTATTCGAAACCTACTTAGTCAATTAGTTGGCCAACATTATCAACTTATGGCTAATTGCTGTTTATATTTGCCCGAAGCATCGTTAGCCAGTTGGTAACTTAAGCCCCTTTTGACTCACAACTCTCCAGGCCACTAATTAACTTGTTCTTGTGCCTGTTGTTGTTATTTGCCATTACATATTTAAATGAGCTCCAATTAGCGTACCGCGTTCACTTGAACACAGCTCGCATACATAAGTTATGTGATAATATTAACGTGTTTTATCTTTCGCTTCATTTATCTCATTGCAGGTAAGCCGATTTTGAGAAGTCTCCTATTGAACTATTGAGCAATTACGACGTGCTGTTGTTAAGAACGAGGTCGTAAGTAGCTTAACTCTGAGAGCATAAAACAGCTTTGGTAATTGCCTGAATTGGCAGGGGATGGAAATTATGAATTCGTTATTCGAATTATTGTTCGTGTTTTGATTGAAGCTTTAAAGGTGTTCCTCTGTTCATGTGGATTGTATTTTTATTTTATTTACTATTATTTAATATATTTATTTATTTACTTTAATTTGAGATGTATTTATTATCTATAAATTAAGCATTAATTCTACTAATAAAAACATTATTAACTCGTATTACTCAATATCTTTCATCGATTATTATTGATATGCCCTGATCTCTTTGAAAATGTGTGAGAAAGAGGATGGTGGCTTGGCAGATCCCTATACAGTATTTATTCTTGATCAGTTTCAATATCCGATTCGATTGGGTCATGTCTGCCTGTTTGATTGTCCGTCTACAAGAAGTCGTCAATCTTAGAGTTTTTAAGAACTAAGACTCAAAATTGGATAGCTGATTTCTGTATATTATACGCAGATCAAAGCCACTTTAAACTTTGCGATCACGCCCAAATTAGGTAAACAAGAAACATATCACAAAACCAAAGCTAAAAGTAGTAACTTTGAGTTTAATCACGTATATAGTGTAAGCAAGTCTGGATTTGCTTTAAATATATACGATAGATTAATACAAGACATTGGGTAAAGGAACAATAAGAGTACTCTAACCATACATGCTGTAGATATTATAAGAAACTCTCTTATAATGTACTCTACTAAAGATGTTAAATTGTAGTAGCTTTTGTCTGACATTTGAAGTTATTTTTAAACCTATTATATATGTTTTCTTGAAAACATATACAAACAAAATTCTCTGTGTTTATACCATGTTGTCACAGGAGTCGCGTCAAAACAGAAGGGCACACAAGAGGCGAACACTCCTGATAAGTGCTCTAGTCTTCCTTATAGTCTGGCCATTGATTATCCTGTGACATGCATGAAGTATCGAAAGAAGTAGAGGGATGAAGGTAGTCGAGTACCAAGGAGATTGAATATTATGTATAATCAATAAGATACGTATGGTATAGTTCTAGATCCAATTTCAGAATGATGAATAAATAAAGAAGATTTTGAGTAAGAAATAAGTATTGTACAAGCCGAAGTGCTTCGGAAATCTGTCTGGGGAAGTAGAAACAACACTGCACTTAACGCCTTGGGCTATGCTATGCTTTTTGAGCTTCAGTGAAGCGCTCCGTTCACCTGTTTCTTGTGCATACATTACCGTCTCATTAAGCTTCACTGTAGCACTCATTAAATTTATACATATTTAATTGACTTTATGACCAGACTCACACACACACACACGCAGCTGGTTCAACTCGGCGCCATGAGGCAGCATTCTACCCTACTTAGCGCATCATAAAACAACAACAACAACAACAACAAAATACTTGCTACATATTTTCTCTGCTCACGCATAAAGGCTTTAATAATAATGCAGACTATGACGGTGCATCATGATGCTCATAATTATGTGACATGCAACCGCGTTGCATGTCGGAAAGTGGAATGTATAAAGTTTAAAAATACAGTGCCAGTGGCATAAAAAAATTAACATAAAATGAAAATAATACAGGAAAACAACAAGTTTGAAAGGCAATACCCTGTACAGTACCGCACTGGTATGGGCAGTTCTTTTAATAATATGTATAAATAATTTTTGAATTAAAAGTAACATAACAAAATAAATAAAGCGAAATGTATTCACACAAAAACTAACAACTGTGTACAGAGAGTATATCAGCAACAATAGGTTAAAGAAGAAGTACATTCTCAACGGGTTAAACCCCAGCGACAAACTGTCAACACGCACGCGTCATCGTCGTCGTCAATACCGCAAGTCCCGTTGGCAACAATGTTGCTAACGACATGATACAAATTTGCAGTCTGAAAGTAATTTGGATCCTTGTCAGCGTCGTCGTTGGTTTTATTGATGTTCTGGGAACGGTTTAATAAGCATGTGATTTGTTGTTTTAACACATACGAGCAGTTTTTTTCAAAAGGGAACAAGCGACAACTTGATATACACTTTAAATATAGGGATTTTCTCCCTTAGAGAAAAAACTCTTTAAGCATTAAATAAAAAATTAAATTATAATAAGTCCAAACGAGAGACTGTAAATTATCTCAGGGAGCGCTGTCATATGTGATGGCACTTTTCCGGCTTCCGCATGTGATCAGTCAAAAGTTTTCCAGTTTTCTACTGTTTTTTTTTTGGTATTTTTTCATCCGCGTTGCTACACTTTTTTGCAATTAATTATGAGGCACGTTGACATCTTGCCTGCCGCGTTGCTGGCGATGCCGCCACCGCCGCCACCGCCGCCTCGCTACTTGTCGCTATTTTATAATTTATTTTTAGTGCCATCGCCAGTTGCACGTTCCCTATTTTGTCTTCGACATTTGGCGGCGTTGAACTTGACGCAATTTATTTTGTCAAAGATGCGGAGGCAGGCAGCAGCGCAGCAGACACGCCTAGTTGCGTGCCATCGCACATGTGCATTATACGATTTTGTTTATAAATATAAAAATATCTGAGCGAAGAGTCATGCCTTTAAAAGGACGCTGGGGAATACCCACAACGCTGGAATGATGTCTAAAAAGTTCAAGGTTCTAATTGGTCCTCCTAAAAATATAAGTACGAGTGCATAAGTATTCTAAATAACTTAAACAAAGTTAGAGTATTTTGTTTACCCTCAGTTTCATATATATGGAAGTAATAATAAAGAAAAAAGAAAAATAATATGATTAATGAATATCACAATTTTCATATTTTCGTATTGTATCATATTATAAGAATATATTTATTATATATATATATATTCAATTTTATTATAATGATATTACTAAAACTATATTATCTAAAATAACTATATTTCTGTGTTATTTTTAAAATAATTTTAATTGCTTTATTTATTTGTTTTCTTTCTCTAGAATAAATAAATATCACCTTTTTCTATTTTAACATTTTGTTTTACATATGTAAATAATTTACATGCCTTTTTATTATTTTTGTCAATAGTCTTTATTCTCTATATATAATCTTAATATAATAAGATCTTTGTTAGTATTATTGTTGGCTTTCATTTAAAGGTATACTAATTTATAATCAAATTTCTCTTATGCTCTTTCACTGCTTAGTTTTATATGATACTAAAATACTTAAGTTTAAAATTGTTTAAACCTTTCTATACTTTTTTTTGATTTATGTTTATTTAAATTGAATATTTGTTATTAATATTAAAACAATATTTTAATAATAAGTAGATTTTAAGTAAATTTTAATAAGTTGTGAAAATATTTTCCAAAAGCGAAAAATATACAATCAATTTCTATATTTCTAAGTGATATTTTAAGTCATTTAATCATCATGCGGATGAAAAGACTTCTAAAGCATTTTTTGGCTTGTTGCATCTTTGCCAGACTGATGAAGTTTGTTGACTCCTAATTCAGGCGATGTGTGTTTATTTAAAATTTCATTTTTCAAGTGCCTCTCTGCGGCGGAGTCCTATAAATAGAGTTGCCCCCTTTCGATTAGTTTTTTTTTTTTTTTTTTTTTTTTGGGTCTCAGTGCAGTGTGAGAAATTATTTTTGTTTGTCTTTTGTGTTAATTATCACGAGTAGTTTACTTAATTAAGCGTTAACTCTGACCGACAGGCGGGCTGAGTTTTGTTTATGTCTGCGCTATGGAGTTAAGTGTCAATTGACTAGCTATAAGAAATATCACTGGGAGGGGTAAATTGTTTGGCAATAATATTTCTTGAAGTAGCTACAGTTGCGTTTTGCAATAGATGACGCTGCTTTCACGCCACATTAACTACAATTAGTCTTCATCAGGTCAAGCTGACAACATCAGCAAGTGCAACAGCAATTTGCAATTTTCTGTGGTAACAATATAGAAAGAAACTCAGCTAACAAGCCAAGGCCCAGACCCAGACCCAGACTTCGTAGCTACTCCAAACTGTACCACAGTCACATCCACATTGACATCCATGCCACTTAGTTGCCATGTCGTCCGTGTTCAGTGCTCACCTCCTCCTGTGGTTCAATGTCGCCGTCAGTGCCGGGTGTGATGAGGGGGTGATGGTGATGGTGTTGGGGGATGCGGGGCGGTTTGACGCCGTCGCTTGTCAACTGGCAAAATTGTTTATAAAAATAGCGTGTGGCAATAGCATAAAACAGCAGCGGAACTGGGTAGCTCCACGTATACCCTAGTTGTAGTTGTTGCCATTGTTGTTGTTGGCATAGCAAGCGTTTCGAAGTTGTGAAACATGCTGCATATATTTAGATATGGATGCGTCGCCTGGTTGCACACAGTGGTACATCCCAAAAGGGGGTTGTTCTGCCTTAGATGGATATTTCTTGTCAATGCTCTTGAGCTGACAGCAGTGCAAATAAAGCAAACAACCTGGTAAACACTTTATATTAACTCTACGTATGCTTTTAGTAGTTACATACTCTATAAGAGTCTCAGGAAATATCTATACCAAAATCTTTTCAAATATCCTCAGTAAATTGAATAATCTTCTGACTTGTTCTTATTTATACATTCAAAGTACGTAAGCACATTGTTTCTTTTAATTTAAAAGACATCTAGTTTGAATAATTATCTGTAATTGCATAACACATCATTAATCTCTCTAAACCATTCATTTAAACATATACATTTCTCAACCCCTTCAGCTGCTACGCCACTGCAACTCTGACATTGCACTTTTCTCAAACGGTATGCACAATATTTGTGCCAGCACTGTTGAGTTCGCACTCTATGACTTTGCATGATGCCTGCAAATTGTTGCACGTGGTTGTTGCACAGTTAACTTTGTTTCTATATATATTTATATATAATGGTTACAACGCTAATTTTACACTGGCTTGACAGTTGACTTCACACAGCTATGGAGAGGGGTAAGGGACATTAGTGTCCAGTTTGCTGGTTTTAAAACGGATTAAAGTGTCGGAAAAAATGTCAGAAGGTATTTTCTAGTATTTTTCACTAAAGTTAATCAACTTAATGGACCTTAAATTACTTAAGATCGATAGACTATTACATATTTATGTATCTTGTAGAATAAGTAGGTAAAGGTATTCTTCTAATTTCGTGATTATAAAATATATACTCAAATATATACAGAAAAGAATGGAGTGAGAATATCTGGCTATAGTTTATATCTAACATATATATTTAAGTCAGTAGCTATCTCTTCTTAAATTTTTGCTGTTTATGTTGTCTTTAACTCTAAAAATCTACAAATTTGTGATATATCGTATAGCAAGCATTTTGTTTGTCCATTGCAATGAGTGCCGGAGGTATCTCCATGTCGGACACTATTGTTTAATGTTCTCTCTACAATTTTGAAATGGAAAAATTAATTTTCGTCGACGTATTTGCATTACATCAACTGAAACTGAAAACTTTTCATGTTTTATGCTCTGATATTGTATTTCATTTACATTTAGTTGTTCGCTGTCCATTGTTTGTTCTAACAGACGTATATCCATCTACCCATCCAACCATCTACCCATCCACCACCCAAGCCACCCTCTTCTCCTGCCAACCATATGAAGAACATTTTCTTTTTACAACTATGCATTGTTGTTCTTATTCCTCTTGTTGTTGCTGTAATGTTAATGCTTTCTTCATGACTTTCCTTTTATTGTTTTGGGTACTTGCTGCCGTTGGCATCTGGCAGACGTTGTTCTGAGCTCCCCTTTCATTAAATCTAATTGTTTATTTTGTAATTTAAATATTTTTTGTGTACTACAGGGTAGCCAGATTTCATATGGAGGGTTTGGGTAATTGAAAATCTAGCAATGGACTGTGCTGAGTGGTTGAAGATTTAATTCAAATAATTTTAAGTTCATTTTCGACTGACTTAATTCAAGTTAATCCATTTACGTTTCCAATTCTTACGAAACTTAAGAAATAAATGCTTTGCACGTTTTCGAAAATGTTGCTGAACTTTTTCGAAAATGTTGCGAAGCACTTGATCAAAAATAGATTCATTCTCCCATCATTCTCTGGAGGAGACTCGCCGAGAAGAAAAGTTCGCCTCTCAGTCTGTTGCCGATCGCCAGAGCGTTGACTGAAAATACGGAAAATACGTTGTACGCGTCTAGAGAAAATGGGAAAATAGAAAAGCGTGCCCTGCATTACTAGCACATAGTACCCCTTACCCTTCCCCGACGTTTTGGCAGCATCGCGTGTACGCGTTTCGGTTTCGGTTCATTGAAATACGCGTGGTCGTTGCCATTGCTTTTTAATGAATTAATTGCGGGGTTTTTCTCTTTTTCTCATTGTGTGTGTGTGTATGTGTTTCTTATCTAAAGGAAATATGTAGTGCAGCAAATGGTTTAATCAAGTGGAATTTATGTGCTTCAAAAAGCGCAGTTAATTAAGTGTAAATACCAAAACAAAATAAAATTAAAAATGTTTTAAGCGGGGGAGTGCATTTTACCTCATTTCCGCTCCCGCCAATGCCGCTGATCTCCTCTCCATGCTGTCAACACATTAAATCATAAAAAAAAGCATACAAAATTATGAAATGAGATTTATGCTCAGATAAATACCATTGCGACCATTAATAAATCACTTTAAACAGCTCGAAACACAATTTAAATAAATTCAACGTTCATTAAATTGAATTTTAATCATGCGGTGATGCAACAACAACAACAACCTCAATATAATGAGTTAAATACCAGTGGAGTGGCTAATCGAATTGACCAAAGTCTGTCGATAATGTTAAATAATGCAACTATTGTAAAAAACAGTTAATAACTCTGAAAAGCTGAACGTCAGAAATGGATTGTCATCGTAAATTTAAAAAATATTTTATTTAAACAATTAAATATTTATACATGAGTTAAAAAGAAATTTAATTGGTTTTCGTATATATAATAATGATGAACTAAATGACAAGACTGCATATAATGTTTGTCATAAATTGTAACTAGTTTAATATTATATATTGACAAAAAATATTATTAAATAATATTTCAAAGTAAATCATTCAGGATATTTCAACAAATTTAAATATTACATACTAATTGTAATTATAGAATTTATTCTTAGCTTAGAACTGGATAACATATTTATAAATACACTTAAAATATTGATTTTATAAATGTATAATTTAAATTAATTCAAAAATATTTTAAAGTCGCTTAAAGTTAACGTTTCTAAATTATAAAAGAATCTCAGGCATTTACTTATTTCCTCTTCATCAGGTTTACCAACACTCATTCTTTATAGTAGCCGCAAGGTCATTATTGATTTCCTACGGTTTTATTAATGCATGTACAACAAATCTCACTTAGGCCCAAAGCTCTAATTATTTATGCATTTTTTTATATTACCCACATAATGTGGCAATTTACGAGCAACAGCATCAACTTCCAGCTCAAGTCGAGCTACTTAAAGCCTTTTGACACCCTTTTCTTACCCCATTTTCCGGACTACAAATGAAGCCATTAGATTCGGGTGTTTCACTTTCTTTTCCTCCGAATGTTTTAAACGTGCTAACATTAAAGCTTTTATTACATTGTGTGTATTTTGATTTGTGCCAGGTAGAGGATAAAGAAAAACAAGCTGCCTGAAATGGGGCAACAGCTTGGGAGTTTTTTCTATAATACACTAAAATCAATAGGGCTTACATGAAAAGTACAAGAAAGGTGGGAATTCGACTATATGAATTTTTATATAATTCTCCCAAGTCGCAAAATAAAGTTTAATGTTAAATGTTAATATTAGTTTTATTATCATCAAAACTGTCAATTGAATTGGGTAGATTTTAATAAGTAGAGTATCTGGCAGTCAAGTATGTTTGCCGGCTGATTTCTTACTTCATCTTTTGTCGCTTTTTGCCGGTGGCAAACTTCAATTGTTTCCGCCCCAGCTCAAGCAGCTGCTTTTTACTTACATATTCAAAAAAGAAAACGGCGCACATTGCGTATGCGTAATGCCTGGCCAAAAAAGGGTTGCATAAGGCAATTTTAACGCCCTTCCCCACCAACAGCAAACACTCCGCGTCAATTGCAGGTGACTCATGGTCGTTAACTTGGCCCAGACACGCAATGAAGTTAACAGCTGTTAAATGCCTGCCATTCGTGCGGCATAATAATAAGCCAAGAGAATAAAAAAGAAGCTAACACAGAACGCTTTTCCCGCTGATTTGTTGTTGCCTTTTAGCGGTAATTAAATAAAAACTTTCTTTCCAAAAATGTGTTGCCGCATAATTAATTGAAAACATAATTAAAAATAGGAGCAAAAGGGAAAAACAACAAGAAGTTTCCATTTGCCTTTGATGCGCACCTTTCATTGTTGTCCCTTTTCCTTCTATTTTGTGGGTCAGCAAAGTATATTGAAAATTTAATGCCTGGCTGCCTTGGTATCCGCATTTTAGTGTCAATTTTCTCATTTTCTTTCAACATACGAGTCTCTCAAATTAAATTTAGATGCAAGAGTTTGAGGCGTTCTACGGCTATTTTTGGGTGGATTATCGATTTGGAGCCAAGTCCTTTGCCTTTTATGCCTGGTAATTGTTCAATATTATTCTGTTTGGCTGCTGAGAGCTATCAACACATACACACACACACACACACGGACATGTACATACCCCACAAATACAGGCTCACATATAGCAACAGCTGTGCTCAATTGCCCGTGTGTCCATTGACTTGACCGCACATTTCCTGTGTCAATGTCTGTGTGTGTGTGTGTGTGTACTGCGTGTGCTGCGGTCAGCCTCGATGGGCATTTAGCACTGCGCTTTGGCCAACCGGTCAACTGGTCAACTGGTCAATTGGTCAACCGTTTTTTCTCTGCAGATTTTATGCAAAATTAGTCAGGCAATTGATGCGTTCGGCAATTAGTTTAATGCAGCAACAAATGCAAATGAATAACTCGGTCAAATGACTTCATTCAAGCGGAAATAAAGTGAGCCATTAAGTACCTTAGCTATAAAAATAAAAGAAAGTGCAATGCAATGAAATTTAGTATATGAATTGAGCCGAAAATGTATAAAGTGATCAATTTTAGTATATTTTATATATTTAAAATTAGTTTTTAGGATCTTTAGTGGATTAAACTCGAAAGTCTAGGAATCATATCACTAAAAATATTTAAATTTAATTACAATTAAATAATAAATGCTTAACATTTTAAATTTAATTTAAATTCCGAAAGCAATCCAGAAGTCAGGCTAAATATAAAACATAATTCCAAGAAATACTGTTCAGCTCAAAATAGCATAAAAATAAATACAAACTTTTATAATTTCTGGCATTATTCTTAATAAATAAAACCATTTAAACTGGAGAACAAATCATGAATTTAACGACTTTTTACCAAAAATTATATTCAATTTAAATTAGATTTGTATACTGCTAATGAAAATCAAGTTAAATCTTTTACATTTGTTCTTGTCTAGACTTTTAATGAGTAGTCAATTTAGATGGAGAAATTATAGAAATACTATTTTAAAGGAATTTGTAAATTTACAAGTCGTTACTTTTTGCATGCGCTGTTAGTTTTTTCGGCGACTTGGCTTTCTGCTTTCAATTACCGACAGTTTTGTCGCCTTGCCCCCGCAACTAATTCGACCACTTAGCCTCAGCGGGGACCTGGGTTTGGGTTTTAGCATCCGCAGCGAGGAGGACTCAAAGCAATTGCCATAAAATGCCAGCGGCACTTGCACACAAATAGATACTATGGCCCGAATGAAAAAGTTTTCCTAACTTTTGTATGGCATGGGATCATTTTTGTTGTTGTTGGGTGATTTCTTTTCTTTTTTGGGTTTTTTTTTAAGTTGTTCTTGTTGTTGTTTTTGTATTTTGGCATCTTCTGTCTGATGAGCTAGGGGCGTCGCAACTGGGTCATATACATTTTTGATGAGTTGTCATTATTAAATGCGACAAACTCACCGTCCCCTTGGTCTGCCTTCACCCCGGCTGTCATGGCAATTGTAAGGGCGGGGAAACAGGAAACGATGCCTGCCAAACTTTATGCCTATAAAATACATACATATATGTATATAAATAAAATTTATTTATGTGACAGTTGACAGGCAGCGTTGCTTTTTGTTTTAGGTTTTTTTCCTTTATATTTATCAGCAACAATTTCTATATACATATATTGTTATCATGCCCTCAATATTTATTATTATTTATTTAGATTTCTTTTTTTTTTGCAGACGCTTCTTTATTTGCTCAGTGGGGGTTGCCTTCATTTTTGTGGCGCTATAAAAGAAATGAGGCGAATCGAGAGTTGTCGTCATTAATTGTGACAAAAATTGTTATCAATTAATGAAATAGACACAGACGACCAACAGACAACAAAAGTAAATAGCGCATGTGGTCGATTCTATTCCATTTCAACAGTTCTGAATAGGCTCAAGTG
Organism: Drosophila histrio; assembly: GCA_958299025.2. Classification (NCBI taxonomy): domain Eukaryota; kingdom Metazoa; phylum Arthropoda; class Insecta; order Diptera; family Drosophilidae; genus Drosophila; species Drosophila histrio. The sequence continues at coordinate 22,859,015 of OY282580.2, forward strand.
GGCGTCGAAATTGCCACAATAAATTTGTCTATTTGGTTCACTTGACACACCTACGTAAGGCCAATGGAATAGGCCCTGGTTAGCGGTTGATATGTTGGCTTATTATACTGTTAATAGGTTCCTAGTTTATTGGCTTTTATCTAGACGTTGAGGGAGTGGACTGTATATAAAGTTAACTAGGAACCATAAAATAAATCTAAGAAATACGAACGCTGGACTATAAATATAGGGAAAGAACTTGGAAAAAGATAATTTTGTATAGTGTAAGGACAAATTTCTTTTACAATTTTAAAGCAAATATATATTTAATATTTCTCTAATTGTATATTCAAATATTGATATTTAAATATTGAGGTTGTGGGTAATCCTCACTGGGTATTCGCTTTGTTTAATTAGTTTACAGTTCACTTAAAAATTCCTGAAGAATATCATTCAAAAGATTAGGATTCTGGTCGACTTTGTTAGCAATCGGACTACTATATCATATAGCTGTAAAGTTATTTGAAATAAATGGAATGAACCATATTTTGGGAAAGATATAATCATAAAATATGAATCATAAAATAATTTGGCATATATATTAAATTTCCATATTTATTTTAAAGCACTTTACAAATGTTACTTTATATAAAAGTGTTTTTAATATCTATACAAATCTGCAAGGGCATTAAATCTTTGGCATGCCCTAGAAAAACTCACTCTTTTATTTAAATAAACATTTAATAAATTTAAAGAGACTGAGTCATTCAAATCAAATTTCTATGCCAATTTAAAACCATTATTAAATTAAATTTTACAAAGTGACACGCTGATATTCCATTTTATTAGAACATAGAAATATCTTAATAGTTCTTACAAGTTTTTATATAGACAATTACTTGAGAAAATTTCCTTAATCCAGTTGATTTTATTACAGTCTTGAAACGACATTGCTTAAGAAATAAAATACTAGAAATAAATCTCAACGTACAATAAAAGATCTCTAAAGTATCTACACAGAGATCTATCTAATAGCTGGCTAAATCTCTAAATAGTTTATAGTGTCTATTAAAAGTGTGTGGGAAGAATGTTTACATTCAATTTGAGCAACACTTTATGGCATTTTTATAGCAAACATTCAGTTGAAATTATGTAACAGTCACAACCCCCAGCTGGACACTGTGTGCGAACACATGACAAAACTCAGTTGATGGCGCCCCATCAACACGTTGCCAATCAGCCCAATCGTTCCCCAAGTCATGTAATGAAATCAAAGTCACTGTGCCAAAAAAAAGGTGCCATAGATTGTTTTGACATTGCTTTCAAATGTCAATCAACTGAGATTTTTCTTTGAGCTTCGTCTCTTGGTTGGCTCTCGTTGACTTTGGCAAATCGAATTGAGAGATACTCGTAACTCCCTTTTTTTTTTTTCGCTTGGTCAAATGCGATAGAAGTCGATAATATAATCAAATTTAATGAGCTCAGAGTGAGAAAATGAGTCGAGAGAAATCTCCAAGGGTGGCTCCGCACTTTGTGTCACTTATCAAAGCAATTTTTGGCTTAGGCCCAACAGGTTGTCATTGGTTTCCACTAAGCTTATCGATTACACTATGCTACAAGTTTCCTTAAACCCCATTGTTAGGCTTCGCTTTTAAATATTATTTAAAAATATATAAAGTTCATTATTTATTGGTTTATTATATTATTTATTAAATTATTATAATATCTGTACATCAAATACTTTCTTTATCTACCGAATTTGATCACAATTATATTTCTATATAATAATATCTAATGAATCATGACGATTCAGTAAATTGAATATGAAAGATCGACATAATTTATTCTTAGGCACCTACATCAAATATAATATTAGTTATATATTATCAATTTGACATAATAGATAAGATATAGAGGTTTTTGTTTACTATCTTCACTAAATTCATTCCCAGAAATTCATTCGTATCATTCATACATATTCATAGATCTGGGTTGATATTCAAATCGATAATACATTCATAGTTTATATATAGGGAATCCATTGATATATATTTATTGACTTATTTATATTATAATACTATCTATTATAATTTATTATATTTATATGTCAAATAATTGATTTAATTGTACAAAATAGAATTTGTTTTACCAAATTACATAAAGACTTCATTGAATATCTTTAAATCGAGTAAATATAAACTCGTTTAGTTGTCAAATATTATAATAAATCGAACAAATTAAAGTAAATTCCACCTTTCACGATATTTATGTAACTATACTCGTTTTTAAATTTTCGTGTTGCCAAAATTGCTTTTTAATGTCTTAGTTGAATGCCCAAGCTTTATAGACTGCTTTGTTACCTTGTGTTGTTAAACACACCTGAATGCACTTTAAAAGTCGAAGAATCGTAAGCTGTAAAGCCGCTTTAAGCAACTGGAAACTGAGAGATAAAACACACTTCGACATATCGACCTTTTTAACTGATGTCAGACGACTCGACGTGGTTGTCGTTCGATTTAACATAAATTTTCCGTTGTTGTGTTAAGACTTGATGCTACTTTGCCACCTGTCGATGAGGATGCCACTGCTACTGCTACTTCTGTTACTGTTACTGTTGCCACATGCAAATTCCAATAAACTAAAGTACCCAAGACGCGACATTTGATAAAGAACAGAACAGAAACGAAAGACGAGACACAAGATGAGAAACAACCCCCCAGCGGCATTTTTCCCTTAGCATTTCTGACAAGCTATAAAATTTTTATCAGCATTACTTTTATTTTGACATTTTACTGACATTTCACAAAAGTACTCGAAGCCAAACGCCTGCAGAGTGAAACTTCTACGCCCACGCCACCCCCACTAACTGACAAAGACACATACGAGTATAGATAAGAGCAAAATGGTGGGCGGTTAGCTTTCTCAATTGGGCGTGGCATGGAACGGTGGCGGGGTGGCAAGTTTTGTGTGTAGCAAGCGCTTTTTCATTTACCAAATGGTAGTTGACCTTTTCCTTCCGACCAAATTGATTTCAAGAACGATTTGTCAACCCCTTTTTGGGACAACAACAACAACAACAACAACAAAAATAAACTAAAATTTATCAAGCTAACAAAATTGTTTACCTACAAAATCTGTAGCGAACAGTCGCTGACAAGGGTGTCAACTCCAATTATGCATAAAACTGGGCTGGCCAACCTGTTGTGGAGCACTTTCATTTTCAATTAGTTTGCCCCCCCAAAAAAAAAGTGGGCGTGTTACTTTCAACGCCTCGAACACAACATGAAATGGGCCGACTCAAACCTGGAAAAACCAAGCTGGGCCGTACCAAAAGGTTGTCTGGCGTTGAAAAGGGTAAAAGGAACGGCTCTTAATGTTTATTATTATTATTGCATACTTTTGGGCGGTCGCCACCGTCTGGCCCCGTTGATAAGCCCTAATGTGTTGCGGTGTTTCAATAAAACTTTATCATAATTGACATTTTAATGGTGTTGGCAAAAAAGAAGAAGAAATAAGAAACGCTGCATACTTGCAGGCGCGCAAAGCTGTAATTTTATATTTATGTAGCCGTAGATGCGGGCTTAAAAAGTGTCGAGGGTCCCATAAATATGACAAAAAGAAAGGTACATAATATGTGATAAGTGTGCAGAAAAGCCGGTAAATGCGGTAATGATAAAAGGAATGAATAGTAAGAATTATTAGGTTTGTATACACATAATAATAAATAAACAGGCTGCTTAAAGGTGCCAACGATTATTTAGGGCACTTCTTTATGGTATAGTTAATGATTAAAATAATTTAATGAAAATAAAGATTCTTGCAGAGTGCGAAAATTGAAATAACGAGCAAAGGATTAAAATAATAAATTACATATATTTTTTTTTATTTTAGAAAGGCTTTTTATTCACAATACAAGTTCAATTACCAACTAAAACTATAATATATATATATTCTGATGATTAGCTAAATTATTTTATTTGTTGAAATATCTTGACTAATAGATAAATATATGTAAACAATAAAATAAATATACGAATTATATATTTACTGTAAGTTTAAGAGTTATTCAAAAATGAACAAAAATGTGAACCAAATAAAAAAGAATTCGCTACAAATATTTTTTATAAAATGCCGTAAAGGAAGTAAAAACTAACACGAGGGGAATGTCCCTATTAAATAGTGCTGATTGAATTGCAAAAAGAAAGTCGTGATACACGCAGAAAGGATGTTGGGCCGATGCGTTAGTTACCAGGGCTCCTGCGATAACATCAATGGCATATTGACGAGCGACTATGCAAAGGTTTGTACTACATATAGATAGATATATATATATATTTATGTGAAAGGAAAAATGTATACAGAGAAAGAAGCTGTAAATTGATTAGTCAATGGAAATTGTTTAACTCTATTACATTTTACTTACAGCACTAAATGAATTTTAGTTACATTTTGTCGCAACTTGAAGAGTGTTGCACAGAGTTGCCAGGCATGTGGCAGCAGCCAAAGCTGTTACGCCCACTTCATGTGTGTCACACACACACATGCCAAAGGAGCAGGAATATCACCGAACATCTGCTCTTTATAAAGCAAGACAACTCCATAGTTTATTGTTGTTTCGTTACAGTTGCCCAGTCAAGGCACATTCAAAACAAAGCTGCAAGGGCAACCAGTCGATTCCTTTGCTGTTTTGTGTTTGTTGTGGGTGCCACATTCGGTTTAGATCCCCAGGGCAGCATATTTGCGGCATGGACTTAGCCAGTTTTCCATTTTGCCAATGCCAATGCCACTTCCAGTGACAGTTTAGAGTTGCAGTTGCAGTTTTTGTTGTTGTTGCCATTTTGCAGAGGCAAGTTTTCACTTTATTGTCCGAGTCAAAGCCAAAGTCCAAGCCTGAGCCTAAAACCCTTGCAAAAGGCAAACAGGCAACAATGCAGCAACAACAGCAACAATAAGAGCTACTGGCAAAAAAATTGCATAAGCAAGCTCAAAGTCTAGGCCAGGCTATTGTTGAACCCTCTACCCTCTACGCTACCCTATTCAGTTGTAAAGCTCAGTCGTAACTCGGCGACAAATGGAAAACTGACTGAGATATAAGAATGGGATAGACGTAGAGGGGGGCGGGCATTGCGAGTTAGGCAAACAGACGGGCAGATAGCAAAAGGACAATGCCAGCTATTTTTATTGCCAACCAAGGCGTACATAAAATGTGTCGCATGCATATGGAAGACAGTCTGGATCTGGGGATATGGCACGGAATTAGCAGGATGAGCTATAATAAAAACTACGCAAGGATGTGGCTAACGATGTGTACAAAAGACAAAGCTCTCTCGGAATGCTCAACAGCAGCAACAGCGTTGCAATACCAAAAGGAAGCATCAGTACCATTATATAACATCAAGTTTCTAGTCTTAGTATAAGGAAATGCGACAATCATAATTTAATACAAGCTCGAAATAATATTAATATTACAGAAGAGCTGTGAGATTAGAGCTATCAATAGTACATCGATTTTTGGTACTAAAAGCTTTCTTTAACTCCCTTAATTGTGTGGGCTGAAAGCTTCTCGAAGCCTAGAAATATCTTTAGGCGGCAAGATCAGAAAATGAGATACAAATATAGTAAAAACTAAATCATTTATTAATAAAACAAAATTGTGTGCATGTGTTTAATTCACAAAATTAAAAACGTTTTTAAGAGCGTCTAAAATTCCTTTAAAATATCCATCACAATCGTACAAATACGTTATCTTATACCATATTTATTAATCACATATCTTGTAATCAGTCTTAGTTGAGAATTTATAGAGAGAATATGAATGATATTGAGTTGAGATATTCGGAGCTATCTTCATGTTGAGCTTATACAAGCTTTACACTCCTCATGAAACAATGATATTATAATCATAATATGTCAGATTACACAATATTTTACATTTCTTAAAATTACATCCTTCAAATTCGTTAAATTATCGGATCTTAAGTATTTTTAAAGCTTTAATATAAATTATTTGATTATTTGCTATCTTTCCCTCCTTCTATCAAATCCTATGCTTATATATTATATTATTTATGTGATTTAACCGTAACTCAAGCCTAACCCATGATTTCTTAATATTATCATTCTCTGTCACAAAAGTATTATCGTAATAATAATATGATAAAAGTACACGCACACACACACACACACACATACACACCCCCCAATTCAAGGCTCATCCTCTGAATTTTGCACAGATTTTCTTAACGACTTTCAGAGATTATGACAGTCCGGAGTTTAATTTGTTTGTCGAGATAAGTGCAGGCTGCCAAATATGAGTTTTTTGTGCATATGTTGTCTGGCTAGAAGAGATTTGAGCTGCTAATGATTTCCTGATAACCAGCCAAAAGGACTTCCTCAATGCCATGAGACAACACGTTGTGCAACTTGTGCAACATGAGCAGCTGTCGGAAAGTGTCCGAAGCTGTCCAAAATCCTTAATTACTGTGTCTAATGGCCATTTAGTTGTCGTTTTACAAATGCAAAATGCAAAACAAGCAAATTTTATGCAAGTTTTTAACTAAATACATTTGCTTTTTCCTCTTTTGTAGATCTACACAGACTGGGCCAACTATTATCTGGAGCGTGCCAAATCCAAGCGTAAGGTCACAGACTTGTCGGCCGACTGTCGCGATGGCCTTCTATTGGCCGAGGTCATCGAGGCTGTTACCAACTTTAAGGTGCCTGATCTAATCAAGAAGCCAAAGAATCAGCAACAAATGGTAAGTGAAGAAATCTTTGAAGTTTTATATCAAAACCATTAGAAAGTGAGTCTTTGATGCGTAGTCTTAAAACTTATAATCAAGAGACAGGTTAAAGCTACTCTTTAGTCTATTATTTTTAAGCGCTGTCAAGTCAGACAAATCTGTCCTCAAGTAAGAGTTATTAATTGAATTAATGATTTAATTAGATTATTTTCCTGTCTACATATCTATTAGCAATAAAAAAGTATCGATGACAGACAATTAATATTTCTAATTTGATTTACAGTAGTTACTATCGATTGCAGTGCAGTCTGATAATTCGTTGATTCCTGTTGAATTTATGATTCAATTAGTTTATCATAGTATGTGTAACATGTTTTGATAGCACTGTAAACGAGCACTTTAAACTATCGATATTAATAGTTGTTATTCGACTTCAAGTCGAGGAGTTAACTTATCATTCCATAAAACCATTTAAAAATGTATTCCAGTAAAATATCAAGCAATTAATATATATCTATATATGAATTACTAATCCTTTAGTGTAATTATCAGCTTGTTTTTATGTCTCAAAAACCACTCCAACTGCATTTAATTTAAACGTGACTCCATGAAACACACAACTGCTCCGCCAATCCCATTTACAGCACTTTCTATTTGACAATTGCCTCAACCTTAACCTTATGCTTAACATTAACCCTCCACTTTGCTCCTGAGTCACACACACCCAAACACACTACCACACACTCCTTTATTCTACTCTTTTGGGGACTTCAACAGCAAAAGTTCCAACCATTCGCGCACGTGGGAAAATCTAGAGCTTGAATTTTTCAGCTATCACCGCATGAGTCACTCCTTTTTTTTCGTGCTGAAAATGCGTTAATTGTTTTTTACATACAAACTCACACAAACCCATATATTCATTCAAATAAAGGTGCATGGAAATGCGCCCCAAAGTCGCATCAAACGTGAAAATATTTTCACAATTTAATGTGTATATGTGTCTGTGAAAAACAGCGTCGTGTGGTAGCCGCATTTGGGTTCTATACCCAGTAATATTCAATGGGTATAATAAACGTATGTAAATGTATGTAATAAGCAACAGCTTAAACCTTATAGTTCATAAAATCTGGAACTTAGCGATATTCGTAGTATTAGCTTATAAACATAATCCAAATAGATATCAAGATAATATACAATAGTTGTAGTTCCTTGTTTTATTATAATAGATAACAGATTTCATATAAAAGAAAAGAAAGATAGTAAATATATCTCTAATACTATCAAAACCATACTAAAACCTACAATATTTTAAAAATATATAATTTAAACGTTTGTTTAATACTTTTGAAATATAGAAGTGCATTTAAAGAGTTTAAAGTATATTATGTAATAAACTAATATATTGTCAGCTCCAGTACAGGGTATTAACAAGACGAGCACTTTAGCGCAATCTCCAACTTATGCTCTGTCATTACGTGGTTTTTCGTGCATTTGAATAGTACGTCAAATCGTCAACGTGCTGACTAACTGACTGTCTGACTGTCTGACTGTCTGACTGTCGTTTTGGTCGAGGCAAACACACGCCCATTTTTCCACCCATTTTTGTTTGCCATTTGCCTGGGCGTACTACGGGGCGTATGACAAACTTTATGCACAATGGTGGGGCAAATTCAGTTAGGTATTCAGCTTGGCATTCGGTAAATGATTTCCGCCGCGCTAAGCATTTGCTACCTGTGTTCCCTGATTCGATTTTGGAGCTGCTGCACTTCATTGCATTTATGAAATTTAAGTTTAAATTTAAATTAAAAATAAAGAAAAACTTTTACAGCAGCTCCGCATCGTTTTTAAATTAACGCTAAGAACAAATTTTTCCATTACGTACTGTCTGCAATTGCGTTTCGGGTTTTTTTCGTCTGGTACGAGAGCGGCGTTTTAAGAGTCGACGTAGTAGACGACGCACAGAAGTAGACTATGCCTTTTTTGTCCGTCTATCCCAACCGGATGCTTTGGGCCTAGTTAGGAGCACAAACAAAGGCGTTCATTCTGCGGCTGCTGGCTTGGCATATTTATACCTAGTACCCCTTGAAAATGGGTAAAGAAATAGGTTGTTTAATTGACACCTTGTGATGTACTACATATATTCATAAGTTCTGATTTAACACTTATAGTCAGATATATTAGTTTGCTTAAAAATCAACTGGCGCCATCTAGATCTCGTACTTTGTCAGTGCGTATACGTGATAGGTTCTTTTAAGAGGGTAACTCCTAGTCAAGCAGACGGGACTTGGGAGCTCTCAGTTGATATTTCTAGATTTTCTCTTTTTATTTACGCTGCGGCAAGTTCATTGCCGATATATATGTATTTATATGTGTGTATTTGTGTGTGTGTGTGCAAACAGAGTCCATGAAATAAAAATTTATTTCAACTTTGTCAGTTTTTTGGGTAACTGACGTTTTGCATATTAAATAGCCAAACAGATAGCGAAAGAGAGTGCGAAAAAGAAATGGGTAGAGATAGCGAGAGTCTTTTGAGAAAATGATAAGCTCAGCTAAACGTGCTTTTGTGGCACGTGCTGCTGCAGAACCTGACAAATTGGCAGTGCGCCTTCAAGTGGGCGTGTCTCATTCGCGTTGACGTATGTGACATGGGCGCCAAATTGAGTTAGTTGCACTGCACTGCATTTAAGCAAGCTGGAGAAGCGGGGGATGGGGCAACGGGGTGGGACTAACGGCCACTCCAAGCGCAAACTCAATTTGGCAATGGCTGCGGAGGAATTTTTCAGCCAAAATTAGTCGGTAGCATGCGAAATGTTTTTGTTCAAATTTTCTCCTGCGGTATGTGAGTGTGTGTGTGTGTGTGTGTGTGTGTTTGTATGACAAACATAGCTCCTGCGGCTCTATGAATATTTACAAATATCCACAGGGAGTTTTTTTTTTTGGCCAGCTGAAAATGCAGTGTGAAAATTTGCACAGTTGCACATAAGGAGATTTCAATGCTCTATGAATATTCTTGGAAAAAAACTTTGGAAGCATCTTTTTATCGATTTAGATATATTCAATGTACATTTGCGTGCTAAGAATTAATAGAAAATTGATTAGGAAATGCTTCAAAAGTAGTTGCGACAGCTAACTGACGATAATTGTCAGTGTTTAATTCAGGAATTAGTATAAGAACTTCTAAGTTGAATGATATACGCGAAAGATTCCCAGAATAAAGTAAAGTAAGGTAAAGTAATTTTAAGCCAAACTTGTTTATACAATTTAAGCTTGATTTGAGTTCAATGTTAGCAACAAAAAATATTCTTAACGGTTAAAGGATCCCGATGATTTATATTATCATTTAGAGTGTAAGGGAGTGTATTTCAGTCATTCTCTACTTTTTGCTCTTTCATTTCAGCTTTGTTTCAAAGCTCTGTGAGCTTAGTATAAACTTCATATTCATGCTCTATGATTCTCTGCCTTCTGCTATTGCAGGCTTCATATCAAAATTAGTATGCTCTCTTTTAGCTTTTGGCCGGGCTTATAACAATGGCAAATGTTCCTGCTGTTGCTGTTGCTGTTGGCCGCGTTTTCCATTTCAGCGCAAGCAAACAAAAGCATTTGGAATATTTTCCCCATTTCCATGACTGCAGCTGGGCCATTGTTGCGTTTCATTTTCAGTTTGTTTTTCATATTTGCACGGTGAAATGAAAAATCAACGCGCTATCTGAGACACCACGCTGTCCGCGTGCCCCCTTGATCCCCTTGCCTCAGTTGTTCCTTTGGGAATAACTCGGTCCAAGACACATTCAAATAAATTCAATAAAAACAAATAACACGCAGCGTCGAGTTGAGTGTAGACTAAAGTAAATTTTATCAACTTTTAAATCAAATATTAAACTTTTAGTTTTCATTTTCGTTTTCTTTCCTTTCTTTGCCGCGTGGTTCACTCCAAAGTTTGTAATAAACTTTTTCTCAGTTTCTTTTTCTGCTTTACAAACTTTACATGCACTTTTTTCTCGTTCTCCCTCTATTTCCCCTGCCTCTTCTACCACCAACTTGCAACACGTACTGCAATTTTTTACCACTTTGGTTTTGCTTGCAACGTTTTTCTAATGAGTGACGACGACAGCAGGTCCTGTAGTCAAATGTGGGCAAAATCACACACACACACACACACGATTTAGGACCCAGGACTTGCAAAGACAGAACTCCGGAGAGAGCAAGGAAGAGGGGAATGCAACTCTTGAAAAATCAGCGAAACGTAAAAGTGTTCAAAGTCAACTTTGACGGCGGCACTTGGAAAATTCATTGAAAAAGTCTAGCGAAATTTAAGAAACCTAACGAACTTTAAAATAGAGCAGTAGATCATATTATAGATCTGTTTTTTAAATAAAAGCCTTAGAAAAAAGTAGTTAGAGCTAGGGAATTTTGAAACAGCTTAAAATAGTATGCACTAAGACCATTTTGTTATTTAAACTGTAATTAGTGATCAAATTAGTGGTAACATGTTTAAAATAACTAAATGACATATTTGTATTTTTAAATAATATTCAATAATATATTGATATTTAATTAAAGCCTGGTTTAAATAGAAAATTATGCATTCAAAAGAAAACTCTAGTTCAATACTGTTTGCAAATGAAGTACTTAGTTATAACCCAATTCAAAAGTGTCTACTTTATCTCCTTACATAGTTTATTTATCATATTATATTGACAATTGTGATACAGTTAACTTTCTGGATAAACTACAAAAATCAGCTGACATTTACTCATTTAGATCATTGCTTAGTTACCAATTATACTTAAGCTGATTCAAAAATGATTTCTACTTTAATAGTATGTTTTTTAGAATTTTTCAATTCACATTTGCTTAAGACTTTTCTCTTTAAGCCCTTTTTTACTTAATCGTTGCCCTTCTATAGACTGTTCTTCTAACTTATGACAAAGGGCAATCTGTACAAAATTTCCAATGAATTTTACTACGTTACTAATTTGTTTTGGCCTGGGCAGTCGCTTTTCTTGTTGCTTGTTGCCTATTGCCTGTTGCCTGTTACCTTACTGCCATCCTTTGACTACCTTTGAAAGCTGAAAGCCCAAAGGTACTCGTAAATGGCAAACAGCAGGGAAAAGGCAATCACGCACACATACATACGAGCGCACACATGCAAGCTTTTCCAATCAAATATGTAAATAACACAAGAGTAAACGTAAAATCTTAAAAGAGAAATTAAATCAAAATAAGCTACGGCAGCGTCTTATATAATTGGCCATCTTATGTCTGTTGTGAGCACCATTTACCAGTGTTCTGACTTGCTGGTCCAGTACAGCGGCCACTAGAGATGAGAGCGTATCGTGACACGAAGCGGGTATTTTATAAGTTGATGACAATTTATACAAATATTGCTAAAATTCTTAAATAATATAGTCAGCTATATTTAATTCTGGTTTTACAATAAACTTAGTTATGTTTCATTCTTAAATATTTACCGGAGAACGACTAATAATATATATTTGTTTATTTTCAGCCTAATTAAATATTGTGTGGCTTCATATTTTAGAATAATCTTTGAAAATGAGTCTAGAAGTTAAAGAATGCAGAAACCATAAGTTTTCCACCCGTTTTGAATTGTTGTGTTAGTGTCGTGCCGGTCAAATTGAGAACACGTCCATCTCTAACTGATTCTGTCTGTTGCAGGCAACGCCTTTTGTTGCCAAATTGCTATTGTAATAGGTTCTTGTTATCTTTGTTATCATTGTTGTTGTTCCTGCTGTCGTTGTTGTTATGTGTATGTATATCTGTTTTGCAGTGATTGCCTTTATGATGCTCTTGTTGTTGTTGTGACTGTTGTTATTGCTTGTCTTGGCCGTTGAGCTGCTTTTGAGCTGCCTTTTCCATAAGCTGTTTGCAGTTATTAGCACTGCAGAAACACACAAAAGTCAATTATTATGTAATTAAAGTAAAACAATAGCTCGATTAAATGCGCTCAACTGCTTTGTCCATAGAATATCCTACTCGAATTTGTTGTCTCAGCAAAATAATAAATGAGTTCGTATATCGAATATGACAGCTTTAAGATGTAGTTAAAGTTTTCGACAAGTTTAAAAACAGTTTACACTTAAGATGTTTACAAAGTTGATTGATTCCAATTCAAATTACAAACAATGCGGATTATTTGTAAATAAATAAATAAAGTAAAATTCAAGACTTAAGAAGGTATTAAACTCTTAAAGACTTGTGGAAGGAAAGAGGTAAATATGTTTACGAAACTTGAACTTGAACACTAACAAGTTTCATTATTCAAATTTATTTGCTGACAGTCAACTACAACACTTTTGTCACTTAGTGTTATTGCTCGTGGTTTAATTAGTAGTAGAATTAAACATATAAAGTGATTAGGAACTAAAGATAGGTTCTATGTTTTAGAATACCTTATATCTTTCCCTTGTTTCTTGTACTTCATTTTATGCAGACGTCTCATCAAATAAACAAGCAAATACAGACTATACGATCTCCCTACTCGCTTAACTTTGTCTGTTCAGACTGTCTAATTGATCTCTAAATAAAATGATAAATATTAGAAATGCGAAATGTATTATATAAATTGTATAAATTGTATTCCATTAAAGGTGCAAAAAAATAGCTTAACTCTTAGAAATATTGTTCCTAGACTTCATATTCCCCAAGCTTTGTCAAAACTGATCTTTGGAAGCCAATCATGATTATAAATATTATAAGCAAAAGCGAATTCAATTAGTTAATGATTTTAAATAATTATTATAATTATTTTTGCTGTTTAAATACTTCAAATACACGCAATGCTGCTGTCTTATAGCATTTCTCTGAAATTGAAAAAGTTATTTGAAACTATTTATATTTTGCTTTAGCTAAAGAAAGAGAAATGGAATATTTATCAATGTCTGGCTGCTGTAACTACTACCTTTAAAATACCTGATAAATTAGTAGCTTAAATTCCGAAGTTAGCACAACAACAACAAGTTATACTTGATTAAACTATACGTTAGCTTTCAATTTGTTGGCGTTATCATTAATGCATCTTTGCTTTTAGCTATTCAAATGCGGGGAAGCCAATCTGAGCACAGCACCAGTTGATTTCAATTGGTACGAGGCTTTGGGGCGTAAGACTCTCGAATGCATAAAGTATCTGACAATACGTTCATCCTCCTGTTGCAGGATTTTATCCCATCAGCCATTTGCAATGTTCGATGTGCGATGCAGAAGCTGAAGTTGGTTTTATCTAAAATGAAATCTGCTTAGGTAGCAAATGCCGACGAGTCGGCAAAGGAGTTGCCACCAGGGGAGGCACTCAACATATGCAACGTAAGCTTGTGCCCCACATTGAAGTTCATCGAGGCAACAGTTTCCTTAGTTTTACACACAATTTTTTAATGTTATTTTTTATTATCTCCTGTTGTTTTTAATTGTGCAAACAATGCAACGCTTTTATGGCCACATTAAAGTTAACAATCTCGAAAAGGGGCAAGTAGAACAAAGCTTTCAATTGGCTAAATTTAGTCGACTTGCACAATCTGCCACACACACACAAACAAGAACAGCGAGAAAATTTGTGTTGCAATTGCGGGGGGGGGGGAGGGAAAAAAGTTTTGTAACCACAAATCAGGCGGTAAAAACTTCTGGTCGGCCTTTTGCACGTGCTGTGCCCATAAATTCCGCACACAAATTAAGTTGGCTTATGAGTGGGGCAGAAGAGGGTGTAGGGGGACAACAGCCAATCAATGGCCGTGCCACAAGTTGCATAAATTAACCGTTGCACGTGAACAGCAACAGCAGGCAGAGGAGAATCAAAAAAAAAAGTCACAGAAAACTTTCAAGTACAGTTGTCGCATTAAAGTTGAGTTCCCTTCATTGTTTCTGTTTCCGTTTCCGTTTCCGCTTCCCGCCCTCAATTCCATTTTTCAATTAGGTATTTTGTGGCAGTTAAACCTTTAAGCGCCGGTATCAGCAAGTTGATTATCGAAAAGTTTGTTAATCATACGCAGCGTATGCCAGAAACCGAACTGAAACAAGCAGAAAACAAGCATTTGAAATGAAGAAGTACGGTAAAATAGCGGAAATAATTTTTGCTAATAAGTTTTTTTGGGTTTTTCATCTTTTTGCGCTACAGTTTAACGAGCATATGTGTTTGGAAAGGAATGCAGTTTATTATTAACATAGAAATAAAATCAAATAATAAAATGTACTGCATTTTATATGTAATATAATAAATTTAATAAAATATGTAGTTCTGAGTATCATAATTTATCTATACTTTTAAAGGAATGAACCAGCTAACCATTACTAAATAATGTAGATCAGAGTATCGCATTTTATATAATATTTTAATGACCTAGCGATGCATTTATTATTTACAATAATTTACATGCGTAAATGTATTGTTTATTTATTTTTTCCAATCTTTAATGCATATTTGTTCTGTAAGTTAATTGCTCAATGAGTTGCCAGATATCAATTTATAGTTTTAAACGTTGATTGAGTTAATTCTTTGAAACCAATATCTTCTAGAGTTATTATACCCTGTGGAGGTATATTAAGTTTGTTAAATGTGTGTAACATGCAAAAGTATATATGTATATTCCTCATCAGCATCAATAGCCGAGTCGATATAGCCATGTCCGCCTGTCCGTCTGTCCTTATGAACGAAAGGATCTCTGAGATGGTAAGTTCTAGAAGCTTGAACTTAGTCTCCCATTTGTCCACAAATCAGGAGAAGGCTCATAACAAAAGCAGTTTTGTAGCTAGAGACTTGAGATTTGGCACAGATGATCAATATCTTGGGGTCGATGTGCCCAGAAAATTTAAAAGAATCGAATTGAAAGAGAACATTGGGAGTAAATATGAGCGGGTCCCTGAAGAGGCACAGGGTATATTACGGTCAGGGTCCCGACTGTAGATGTAAATATACATATTTAAATAAAGATTTATATATATATATATATGAAAGGAATATAAATAATAAATGCCAGAAAATTCCACTTTATGAATTTACCTTTCTATCTGTAATTTATTTGATAGAGAAATGTAAATAGATGAATAATAATATTGTAATATTCACATAGGGTCGATGGCCCCAGTTGCTAGCACTCCATATTTCCTTATTAGTAATTATATTGTAAATACCTTTATGTATAATAGTTTATGTAATAAAATAATATAATTTTCACATATTTATATCGTTAGTATTAAACCGATTTATATAAATATTTTCCTTTTCCTTCCGAATAAGTAAAATACGTAACAATAAAGTCATATATCGTATAAACTCCTTTATAGTTTTGCTACTCTATAAAAAGTTTATCGAGTGCAGGGTATTTGTTGTTTGTTTTGACACAACCAACAACAACAACAACAATTGCTGCCCACCACAAATTCTGATAGTTGTTGTTGTCTTGCAGTTGTCTGTTGTCGTTGTTGTTGTTGTTAATGTTTTCGTTTTTGGCTGCGCATTCGTCAAAGTTTCGCAAAGCTTTGCTAATTACAAATGTAAATCCCCACATGAAATGACTGTATGTATGTGTGTGTGTGTGTGTGTGTGTATCTGGATGCTGGGATTCCCTGTTGGAGCTTTTGAAGCAGCTCCAGGGCGTCGAATGTTGCTTAACTGTGACCAGAGTCTGCAATCATTGTCAATGAAGGGACGCAGGACTAGAAAGCATGGTATTAGCCAGAGATAACTAGCCAGGACATGTTTGAACTTGTCGCCTGCTGTGTGGCTTGTGTTGTGCTTCTGTTTTAGAATGGGGCATTTTTCGAGTTTTATTCTCTTCAATTTTGTACTTGTTGGTGTGCCGGAAGTGCAATATGTACTACGTACTTCAAGTGGAAGCCACAGCCAAAATACTTTTGTGTGTTGAAACAAATTTTCTATTTTTGGTTGCAAAACTCTTGCCAAGATTCACGCACTTAATTAGACACGGCGCAGATCGGATTGAATAGTTCGTCCATTCCCCTGCCGACTGCTGTTCCACCTCCGTCTCTAATTGCAGCTGCCAGTTTGCCAGGCAGTCGGATCTGGCCAAGACTTCAAACGTTACACGCTCCACGCCACACGGTCGACCTCATTTCCCTTTGGCTCACCACAAGAAACAATGCTAAATTTAGATGTAGATCCCAAGTATTTTACTACTTACAGAGGTATAGAATATATATATATATATATATACACATATGTGCATGTAAATCTATCTGGTATATTTTCTTATATGTAAATAAATACACTTGCCACGCGTGCACAGGTTTTTCCTCAGATTTATGAGCAACATTTTGGGTCACCATTTTTATGGCAACTGCTGAAGGCCAAAGCAAAAGTTCACTGTAATTTATCATTTAGCTGGATTAACGAACCCAAATGCGAAGGAGGTTAACAGAGTTTACAGATCCGCTGAAATTTATAGTTCATATTGTATAATCTTTACTTGATTGTGCTGAGAAGTATGTTCACTTTCTGCTTAAGCTTGCTATGTCAAAATAAAGAGGTAGGAGATTAACTATTATATGCAATTAAATATTTCTTATTAAACATATCTAATGTTTACTAATTTATATGAAAATGTCGATATAATAATTTAAAAATTATGCAAGTAAATTAATAAATCAATTATTTAATGCAAATATTTATGTTTGTGACGAGTGCATTAATTTATAGGGATATTCTTGTAGCAATAGAAAATATAAAGCTAAACAGATAAATAAAGTATTTCTATATCTGTTCTGTGCATTTTGTAGAGTCGATCCTCTGAATTATATATAATGTAAAATAATATCTATATTTATCTATAGTAGTATCTATTTATTTAATTGAGTAAGTAAAGTATTTTAATATAGAAACCTAGTGATCTTCATTCGTCTTTTGAGCTGATGTTATCACAACCTTCCGCGACAAAGGCCGAACTACAACTCATTTCGGCGTCTCGGTCTCCGATCTTCTTAGGTCGCTTTGTACTGGTGATGCGAATTCGACTGAAAGTGAATTCGCTGCGAGTGAATTCGCTGCCAGTGAATTCGCCTGCGTTGCTTAACTCGCTGATGTTATCTTTGCTCGTTGTTGTTGGCTTTGCTCGATGCTGTTGTCTCTTCTCGTTGTTGTGGTCTTTACTCGTTGTTGTTTTCTACGTATTGATGTACACAAGAATGTATAAGCCCACTTATTATATATAAAAACTTATTTAATATAATATATATTATACATATTTTATAATATATATATAACAACAATTTAATGTAGATTTTTTCAATTACTAAAATTACAATTCATCTACAATGATGTAGTTTCCCTCTTGTGCATATATATATATATGAATTTTCTTTTTATTAATTTACTTATCTGTTTTATTTAAAAATGACATTTAAGTTTGTTAAAACGAAATTGGTATGTAAATATCATTAGTGTTAGGTCCATAAATTATACTATTATATATATACTATTATATATACTATTATATTTGGATTATATACTCCCCATAAAAATAAAACTCTACACGAGCTAAAAGTCTAATGACGAAAGCATATTCACTCCCCAAAATGATATCTAATTTTGTGACGAACAATAGTCAATTTAATATAGAAACTATTATAATATAAAAAGCAAGTTTAATTAGGTGGAGGCGAAGTATTCGGCGCCCCCTTTGAGGATTATTATAAAAATAAAGTATAAATCTACAATAATGAAATGATTATTCCCATAAGAACTATTTCATAAAAATCGTATAGCTCTAGCTATTTTTCTGATTCAATATTTTATGCAACCGACAACCGAATAATCGTTTATCATTGAAGAAGAATCGTAAATTAAATTTACCATATTAAATTTTGATATTCATTATTTTCGCTTATTTATGTGCCTTGATATTAATATAATTTTTTATTATTATCACTCATTTATGTATTTTTAACTGTTTCTTGACAATTTTTTTGAGCTGTTCACATGTTCACTATAAATCATATTTTACAACTTGGCCTACTTTCAACCAGCTGTGGCAACTGAGCTCAACACTCAACACTCTGAAGACACTCGAGTTTTGCAATTGCCGCACGTTTTTGCAATTAAAATTTATGAAACTATTGAACTCGCCAATTTTTAATGAATGAATATTTATGCTCATTCATTCGGGGTTTTTATTGATTGCCAGCGAGTTGTCAAGTCGTCATGTCGTCAATCACTTTACGAGCCAAAAGATTGAAGACAAAATCCATCAAGAAACTGTTGCTGCTGCTGCTGCGGAGGCTGTGAATGGTTGTTGCCTGATGACTTATTGAAAATTCCATTTAAAAATTGTTTACTCATTGCGCCCAGAACGAAACAGCAGACACACATGCACACACACTAACACACGTAGGCACACACACCCACATTTGTGCGATCAACTGTCAAGAAAATAAAAATCAAAATTGAACAGTCGAAAATGTGTTTATGTCTGGGAAGCAGCAAGCAAAACAAAAAACCAAAACAAAACAAAGCAACAAATATGAAAAGATGAGATATATGTAAGTAGATGAAAGCAACAGATCAGTCGCCAGCAACACACAAATACAATTTACTCTCTGGCAACATTTGCATGGCAACACAAAATGTTGCTTAACATGTATGCTGGCAACATATCAATGCTGAGCAGCATTTGACCATAAAAAGGCTGAAAATGGTAATACGAATAAATAAAATCAGAGCAAATATAATAGAAAATTATTTAATAATATTTATTTATTTATTTATTAACTTATTTACCTCTTAGCGCTAAAGCACAGTCACAATAATTTTAATTGTGGTATCACAATATAAATTAATGGGTCTACAAAAATATAATGTGTTAATAAGTAAAAAGGTTATAATTTAGGCACTGTTACTTCATATGCATAAACTTAAGTATTAGATACCCCATAATTTGTTTACTACGAATTCTTGCCTTCTTCTGTCTGCAACATCTATTCAATCGCTAACTATTCAGCAGTTTTTCAGCTACACAGCCCGCCAAATGTATAGCAACATTTTCTCAACAACATTCTCAACCAGTTTTTCGCCAACAGACAATACTCCCCCGCCAACAGCTGGTCGGGCAGCAACAACAATGGCAAGAAAACAATAGTAGCATCTGGAGCAGCCCGATCGAACATGATCGTATGAATACGAACCAATCGAGACAAAACGATCAACCGTTTCGACTTACGTTACGATCATTCACGAACTTCTTCTGCAGTCGGCAACCAACTGTTGCTGCCGTCGGTTGTCAATCGCATTGTGTACGAGTCGCGTTTGTTCTTAAAATCAAAAAAAGATCGCAAACATCTTGTTTGTTTTGTTTCGGATCAGCTGAAAACATTTGGCCATAATTTGTTGGCTAATTAAAAGCAGCTGATGGCTAATAAATGTTACGATTGTGTGTATAATAAATAATATGCTCAATAAATGATTACTGTGCGATTTAAAGTGTTCAATTAAAGGCAGCAAGAAACAACTATTTATAGAAATTGTCTTATGCTGATTTCATGCAAAATTTATTGAAGAAATTACTACAATAACAACAACAAAAAGAAAATTGACTTAATTGTGCGCGTTGATTGCTTTAAATGCTGCAACAATTAAAAATTGTTTGAAAAGTTCGCGCGTTTCATTAGCGTTTAAAGTCGCCTTGCTCCAATTGTTGGACTTAACTTTCTGCTGCTTTTAGCCACTTGAGTGGCCCCCGCATGCGGGTCAAGTAGCTGGAGACGGACAGTTGGCTATCGAGAGAGGTAAATGTTGTTGGTTGTTCGGTTTGGTAGATGTTTATCAATTTTCCGTAAAATAAAACGCCAGAAATTAACATCAAATCAACATAAACAATGACGAGTCATAAAAAATATAAAAAGAGAAGCCAACACACAACAACATGCATGCCACAGAAATTAGACCCTCAACGCAGCTAATTATCATGACACCAACTGTCAAATGAAGGGCGTGAGGGCCACGCCTTCTTTTTTCAGATAGTATATTACCTACTTACCTACGCACAATTTGCGCCGCGTGTTTATGTCCTTTTTTTTCTAGTTGCATGCAACATTCATACATTTATGACTTTCACTGTTGATTGTACGATATCACCGGATTCGAATTCGGACTCTGACTCGAACTCGGATTCGTTTTTGTCCCCTTTTGAGAAGCGGACCTTTTGCCTTTACCTTTGCCTCGCCTTTTGTTGTGCACAACAACAACAACAACAGCAACAATTCACCTACATTTATACATAACTTGGCCTTTTGTGGCAAGGCGTGTGCGGCCAAAATAAAGTACGTGCCCATATTCCAGTTAACAGAGACACACAACTGTAGCTAGTCCAGAGGCCTAGTTTAAAGGGGGCGAATATCGATAAGTTAAATGATTACAATTCAAATATTATTTATTTTTAATAATATACGCTGTTCTCATGTCTGGAATATCCTTTTATAATTTATAATTTAAAAAGAATTTATTATTAATTTAATGTATTAATTTATTATTCAATAAGAAATACTCTTCTCATGACTTGAATACCTTGAACATTTTTTTCTGCCTAGATATAGCCATGTCCGTCTGCCCGGCTGTCCGTTTGTCCGGCTGTTTGTCTGCCCGGCTGATCGTCTACCCGGCGGTCCATCTGTTCGGGTGTCCGTCTGCCCGGTTGCCCGGTTGCCCGTGTGTTTGACTGTCCGTCTGTCCTTCTGTCAGAACAGCTAGATCTCAGAGACTACTATAAGAGCTAATTATTACTTATGTTTTTCATATTTATTATAGACTCTAAAGTTTGTTTGCTACAATAAATTTAGAGATGAAAGGGAATGCAGAATATCTATCATTACATACTACAATGGAAATTATTCCAATATTCTTTTCAGTTTGTTATACCCTGTGCCCATTAAAGTCCCTCCTTGTACTCTACGTCACTCTACGATGATTAAATCATTCGACCATTTGTTAATTTTACTTTATTAATTTACAAACACTTGTAATATCATACAAGTTCAGATGCATTATTTTCTTTACTTATCTATCCAATATTTACATATTTCATTGTTAAATCCATTTTGAACTTCTTCAACTTCCCCATACACAAATGACTGTACTCCATTATATACATACATTTATTTCCACATTTCATTCGCATTTTTTCTACAAATACAATTATATAGTAAGAAATTTATACCCTCTTCAAACTTCTGCTCAGTTCGCATTTGCCCAGTAATTCATTAACTTTCTTTCGCATGCTTGTATCTTAATCATTTGTATAGTTTACTTTTCTATTTTTTGTGCTTAAATTTCTTGATTTAATACCCCATCGAATTCCCCTCTACGCCGCTGTTGCTATTTCATGTCATACACTTTTTTTTTACCTTTCTTCCATTTCCATTTCACTGAATGTTTCCCTAGTTTATTGTCGTTTTATTATGTTTAACTCCACAGAATGGACCAACCTGAGATGTTAGCCATTAAATGAACCATTCGAAATACAAATTACATAATTATAATTATTATTATTACGATTGTTGTTGTTGCTGTTGGTGTTACTGATGACCTTATTATGGGGTACCCTGTTGAGGCATTGTTATCAGCGCCTTGTCAAAATTTTAATAAACTGGCAGCATCGACACCACTTGTGTGGTTTCTCCGACTCTCGGTAGCTTTGGGTTCGTGGGGTCGCCACCCCGCTGTGCGTTGAACCCAAAGTCAATGCCGGCTATCAGTCAGTCAGTCAGTCAGTCAGTTAGTTAGTTAGTTGGTTGGCTTAGACCAGAGTTTAGACCAGCTGCAAAAGCCGGCTAATGAGCTTTTATTTATCAATGACAGCGCGACCAGAGATTGAGATAAAGAGAGAGAGAGACAGAGAGATAGAGAGATGGCAATTTTGGGCGATTCATCATGCCCAGAAAGTCTGGCTTAGCTGAATGATTTTTCTTCCCCTACCACTCTCCACTGTCAAAGAGCTTAGCTGTTTATTAATTTAACAAGATTTGGGACACATTAAATTTAATTTCTGGGTAATTCGAACAAAGCCAGCATCGGGCGCACGATTCAAGGTGTTGGTGTCGGAGTCGATGGGGTTTTCTTTGCTTTCTGGCCATATGACCATATGTACTATGCACGCTACGGCTGAAGTTGCAGCTGTCAGCTGTTGGCTAGACAGAATTAGGCTTTTTGTCTAGCCAAGTAAAGCGACAGCGGCTGTTGCAACGGTTTTTGGACTTTGGCCTCGAGCCGCGTGTGCTGCACATTGAGCTGCCTGCCACTGCCACATGATGAGTCACGATATCGAGTGTGTGTGCCTCACTCAACATGTGGCACGAAAAAGCTGCGCAAGGTTATTGCTTCAATTGAAAATACATACTTTTAAATATAGCTAAAATAAAATCTTGAACTTAAACAAAAGGCAAAAGTATTTATTTATTTAATTTTGTTTTTTATTCAACGTGAACTGAGAAGAGTTGCCAAAACTAATTTAAAATTATGAAGTTGAGAAATATCGTTTAAAATAAACAATTGATATGAATTACATATAGTATCAATTTAAGACTGAAAGGATCAAGGCATTAAATGCTTAAAAGCCTGGCTTATTTAAAAAAGAAAGTTTAATTGATACAAGATTTATAGTAAGTAATGGAGAAATCTCTGCAAAACGAAATCAGATCAGTTGGTATTAGTATTGTTTATAATAAATCAATTAAAAATATATTAAATAATATTTACTAAATATAAAACAAAACCTAAAATTAGCAAAAGTAAATGCTGTAGATTTTTGGTCGGATTTCTTTTATACCTTTATAAATATATTGTATTTATCAATATTATTCATGCAATTACTTTGTTAGGCACTCATTTAAGTGGTTTGAGAATTGCAAAAAAAATCCTTTAATAAAAAGACTTTAATTAAACTTAGCACCATATTTCTTTGACACTTATAAAATCGTTATAGATTATAGATTTTCTGACAAATTCCACTTCAATTTCTAACTTAATTGCATCATGTTTTAACAGCTTGGGATTTTTAAAATCAAGCGATTAAATTAAACTTTATACAAAGCATAGTGACAAGTTGCCTTGTGAAGATATACTCATGCTTTTTTAAACATTTCAAGTTAAACTGAAATTTATATAAACTGAATTTTCTAATATGGAGAGTACTATAACTTATTAACTCTTAACTACCAGAGCAATATATAATTCCTATAAATCTAGCAATCTTTGCAAGTCCTTTTCAAAGAATTAACATTAGTTAAGCAGCTATATCTATGTATTTAAACCACACTTAGTAACACATTTCTAGGCCATTCATTGGTTAAACAGCTCCCTGCTAATTGAGTCTAAGAGCAGCCCATTTAATTGGCAAGACAATTTATGGCTTTACAAATACTTTCCACACCTTTAGCGCACATGCCAAAAATAATTGGGCACAATTGAGCATTGGAAATGTGTTTTGCAAATTGGACAAATGTGTTGCGGAAGTTGTTACCCGACAAAGTTGGGAGACACTGGCTGGGTGAAAGAGCGGGAAATGTGAAAAGGAGGAAAACCGAGAAATAAGAGACATAGAGACAAATACCGTTGCCATTTGTCGTGCACAAATCGATTAGAAACGTTGCGAATCGAAAGGCATGCTGAAAGTTTTGACCGAGTTTTGCCTATGGCATTAATGTTCGGACCAACCTTACAGTGTGCCGGCCTGCCTGATTAGCAGGCCTTAGCTGGTTGCTTGCTTTCGGCCAGACCAAGTGCAGTTTTGGGTCTATTTGCCTGAAAATGTAATTTCATAGCCAGTGTACGCTGTATGACAAGAGAGTAGTTTAGACTAATGAATAAGTATTTAAAACTGAAGACTGTTGTATGCCTAATGAAGACTACCTAGTGAAGACTACAGAGATACTTGGCTCTATATGAAAATAAAATATGTCTTAACTCTACTAATTTACAGTCAAAGTTTTCAATATTTATTTACATAAAATAACTGTCTCTTGGTCACATTTCTAATGTCACATATTCTCCAATATAAATATATTATAAATGTGAAATTCTGTGATATAATGTTCATATATTTTCAGCTGAATTGGTTTATCAAATTAAACAGTTTCTAAAGAGAATATACATTCTAAATATAATATACTTTGGAAGCTAGGTTTTGTTGATTTTAAATATAGTATAGATTGATTAGAAGGCTTGATATTAGAACCATACGCATTTCTTTTTAGATTTCAACTATATTTTTTGTCAAATATAGTGCTTATTTATAAAAATTTATTTTACATTATTTATTTATTTATTTATTGACTATTTCCTAGTGCTACAAGTAGGAGTACTTATTAATTAGTGCACTAGTCACACTGACAATCATATGTAAAGTTTATCTTAAGAATTTAATTAATAATTTATCTATGTATTAAATTGCTTATAATGTTAACATCAATTTCGAATCTTAATATAGGTATTACAATTATTATTTACTTTAAATTAATATTAAAATATTATAGTTAAGACTGCAGAGAATCTACAATCTAGTTTCATAATTTATTTTAAATGGAATTGTCTTCTATTATTGGATAAATAACTTCACAGCGATGATGTTATCATATACAGAGTATAATACTTTTACCTATATTGTTTCAACTAATGTTGAAATCTGGCATATTCGCTTACTTTAGAATGCCTGACTAGAACACAGGATATCTACTAGTTTCATATTTGCAGAACACAAGTTTTTTTTATACCTATTACTCCTTAAATGGCTAAAAAACTACTTAAGACTACTGTATATCAGTTAATCGAGCATATTTTACCTAAGTTATAATTAAATCGACTTTAAAAGTTTCTCTTTGGTTTATGATCCCTTCAATATGAACCCATTCTAACGTTTTCGAGATCAGTATCACACCTCCTTCTTAGGAAACTCCACAAGAATACGCCTGAAAAAACCTCGTTTAATTTAAACGAGCTACCGCATCGATTTGTGTCTTTCTAGTTTATGATTAAACGTATTTTGATTGCCGGTTAGTGAGTTACCAATACCAAAACAGTAATCAATTGTTGCCGCCATATAATTATAAAAAATAAAAAAATTCGCCAACGAAACGAGCAAAATAACGAAATAAAACTTTTTGGTTGAAGTTTGCCGCCAAACTCTGTTGGCCCTTAACAAGCGCAAACCGCAGGCAGAAACAAATGAAATCAAATAATTTGTTTACTTTTGTAAGAAATGTTGGGACTGACCACACAGAGGGACAGACAGGCAGACAGACGGGCGGATGGACAGACAGTAAACCGTTGCGACGCGCTAATTTGTAGCGCCCATTTCCGTTCTTTATGTGGTTTTTTTGGATTCGTGTGGCATGGTGTGAGGTCCAGAGACGCCACAATTAGCACCACAAAACGTTGTGGACTCAGATGAGCCGTAAACAAAGCTTAAATATCGACGCTTTAGGCCACGGCCCTTGGCAAACAAAAAAAAACCGCAAATAAACTGCGCCCCTCCGCATTGACCTTGACTGCAGCCCACGATCTGGACATGAGTTGCAGCAACGTCAGCCAGAGCCTGGTTAACTGACTCACTCAGCTGGACAACATTAAGAACCGGTTTAACTTTTGGCCGGCAAGTTCAAAAACCTTCAACTGAATTGTTTGATGAATTTATTCGAATTTAATGCGATCTACAACAACAACAACAACAAGAAGTGGGGAGACGCGTGCCATTGGCTGTTACAAATTTGAAATTTATGGTACAACTGGTACAGAACTGTTGAACTGCTGGACCCTTTAGGACAAAACGAAACAGAAGACAAAGAGCCGCTGAGCCAAAGCCACTTAAAGACACTTAATTATAAGATATATATATTTCGTCGACAGTTCCCAAGAAATCAGATGAGAAAAATACCGCACAGCGATTGCTCTGTGACAAAGCACAGCTTAATTGCCTAAGCTTAGAATACTTTTTATACTGTAGTTAAGGGGTATTTTGATTGAGTCACCAAATGTGGAATGCAATGTGAAGCAGATGATTTTGATACTACGTTCGTGTTGGGGCTCCAGATATGCAGTTGGTTCTGTGATCAAGCTTTTAGTTATAATCAATGATATTATAATAATATAAAATAATAAATTTTGTAATAAGAGTAATATATATTTTGTTCCAGAAGTTGTTTATTGAATAACAGTTTATACTTTGTTATAAAAAAGTGTTCTTTTCGGCTCTGACTTTTCAGTGTCAAAAGTAAAATGTTGTGTTATATATTAAGACTTAAGGAACTCAGTATTTTTGCTCTGAACCGCCTTAAACATTTTGGTACAGAGACTGTTTTTGGGCAGTCCATTTTAGAAGGATCTGAAACTATTATAAGTCATACCAAACAGTTTTGGTTTCTTTGATTTCCTATCAATAAGTTATTTATTTTTTATAAAACAAGAAGATCAGCGACTCACAATGAGAGTCAGTAAGTCAGTCGACGTTGAGAGCTGCGAGCAGCAAGTTGCACAGATGAAAAGCAATTGTTAAATCGTGAAGAATATCTTTTGTTCAACCCAAGAAGTGTGCTAAATTATTAGACATTAGATATAATTTGTTAAGAAAACATTACTTATTGAAATTACCTTAAATAAATATTAAAATTTGTCATTCCTACATACATATTTTAATCAAACATCTTTCTATAATTTAATGAAAGTTCGATAACTTAAACGTAACATTACATTTATTATACAAATGTATATAAAATTAGATATATATTCTATTAAAAGATCAACATATGATTCAATGGAAAACTGATAGTATAAACGTAAAACTATATATTTATTATCTAAAAGGAAGTAATAAAAATAAACCATATTTGAATGGCTTTCACACCTCCATGCAACAATTCTTACGACAAATTGCCAAGCCTGCTTCTGATTTATTATCTTTTTTACAAGTTTGTTTTTCCATTTTTCCAGTTTTTTATATGTTTGTAAAATTTAAATAAATAACTATTATCACTATATAAGCCATATTTTATTATCACAATAACAATATAATATAGACAGTACAAATAATGACGTTTTCGACGCTTCGTGGATCATCATTGTGGACAGTTTTAACCTTAAATTGAAAGCAATTTGTGAGCACTCAGCGCTAGGAACTTTTGCTGTTGAACTCTATTAATGATATTACGGATGTTTCCTCGATATTTCTGTCTTAAGTTGTGATTCTTTTGCTGCTGCCTTTTCTTTTGTATATCTTGATGTTCGTGTTCGTGTTCTAAGCGACTGCAAACAACAAAACTTTCCTGCAGAACTTTCAACAATCCCGCTCAGTTCAGTTAAAAGTCCACTCAATCAGCTGAAGTACGTCTTGCTGTGCTTTCTTTTAGTTACTCGTTTGAGCGTTATAATGTTAATGCTGTTGATTTGCTGATTGCTCAATGGTCACTTGCAGCAAAATTCATTCATTAAACGGCACTGACAGCCAGGCAGGCAGCAACAGGGAGGGGGCAACAGGGAGTTGACGTGGCAGCCGCAGTCGCAGTTGCAATCTGTGGCAACGTGTCTTATCTTTTTTATCGCTTTGGCTTGCTTTTTTATTGTCTGCCACTTTGATTCGCATTGTTCGCTCTGCAGAGTCTTTTGCGCTTTTCTTGCTTTGTATTTATTTTTTGGTACGTGATGAACATTTTTTCGCGCTTGTCTTTTGATTGAAGAGGCGCAACGAGCAGCGGAAATGTCAACCGGCAGCATAAACACAAGCATAAATCTTAATGACGATCATCATGCTGAACAGTTTATGATAATGACGATGACGCAGGCGAAGACGCAGATAACCACCCACATGCAACCCGACGGCAATCCGACAGCTTGCAGCTTGCAACTTGCAACTTGTGATTTGCAGCTGTGCGTCTCATTTTTCGCTTATGCATCACAAAATTCTCACTCCTCTTGTGTTTGTTTTTTTGACAAAATGCAACGCCCACACGCTTTGCTAAAATGTAGATTTTATTCAGATCTATTTCTATGTGGGTTTTCCAAGACAATTTTGCAGTTCCCTGAAAATAAGAATTGACTAATTACCATCTACTGCCGTTTGAGTTGGCTGCGTGCCCAGAGAACTGAGATAAAAACTGCAGTAATTATGAATAACCCAAAGAAAAGAGAATGCCCAGAGATCTGAAAGAGATCATCTTCTTTTGTCTATTAATAACTTCAAGAATATAGACTGAATAGTGAAAAGTTAATTGAAACTAAGAATAACTGAGTTAATACGAATTTTATATCAAGTTGAGTAAATGTCTAAAATAGTTATATCAAATCAATAACCAAAGATTATGTACAGAAATGTATAATAACTTTGTGCTAAATTAAAATAACATTTAAAGTCCAACTATGTATATAACTATAATGTCTCCCAAAATATAATAAGTGGAGTATCACATACATTTCTTTATTATTATAAATTACTATATAATATTCCTGAAGTTTAGTATCTCTTAGATTAAGACAGGAATTATATATAAACTGCAATTATGATGCACATCTGTCGTTTATAAATTTGTATAGGAAAATAACAGATGTAAGATATCAGTAATGTTTCCTATAGATCACGTAGACATGCTTAAGACTTCAATATGATACAGAATAACTTAATTTATCTCTATTGTGTCTGGTTTTGTAATAGCTTTAATTATCTCAGAAAAAGAATTTTAATAATAAATCACACAAACAAATAGCTGTGGAATGATATAATATGATAATTAGTCTGAACACAGTAACAGAGCAGTATCTATAGATAAACTAGATAAATATAACAAAACAATATTTATTTATATATAGAAAAATATTGTAAGCAATAGGAAAATTAACTATATAACAGAAATACGCAATTGGTCAAATGATAAATATTGTTTTCTATTACCTATTGTTTCTGGTATAATCTTTACTCTGTATATCTGAGTTGCTCTAAATACAAATCATTGCATTTAATATGAGTAATATATATAGAAATAAATATTACAAAACGATATTTATTTATTTAGACAGACATATGCTAATTAATAATACTAATAAACTATAAAAATATTTCAAAACGATCAAAAAGAACAATCAATTTCTGTTCAATTTAGCGACTTTTTCACTTCGTGAAATTGGAGGTCAATTTATTGTCGAATAGACGGATATATCAACATACAACAAAACACAAAAATACTTGGTAAAAAGGCAAGCAGCTAGGCTTGGGAGCTGTTTCAGGAGATGCCAAACTCTCTAACCAATACCATTTCAGCCAGCTTATCCAATGAACCAAGCTTGTACTCTATGTTGTGCTAATTGAGAATTCTAAAGGAGCAACATATAATCGCCTGCAAGTTAAGCTCGCCTTCTGTGTGTTGTTGTATATAAACATTGATGAACATTTCTGTTCTATTGCTTCAGCTAAAATCCTTACATTACATATCTGAGTTGTTTCAAATACAAACCTTTATATTTAATATGCGAAATTATAATATACACTCTGATTCACAGAGTCTCTCCCGAACTCATTGATTAATATACCTCATTTGGTGTGGCAACACGTTGAATCGTATTAAAATGAATAGCGCGTAATCAAAATGTTGATTGAACACATTTAACATGGGAACCGCAACTTGGTATGGAGCATTGCCAATTCGCATGAAATTAACAAGGAAGAAAGTCGCTGGGCGAATGCGTATCCCAATGTCCAATGCCCAATGCCCAATGCCACATACCCACTCCCCTATTCTTCCAATCTTAAATTCGCCAAACTGTGCGCCCTCTCCGTGGGCAGTCACGCATTTTGCGATCATAAATCTTTGGCCAAGGCGTTGAAAAATTGTATGAGAAATGTTGCAACTGTTGCGGCTGCGCCTCAGTTTGTGGCACTGACTCCTGACTGCAAACTTGTTGTGGGTTGGGCCTCTGGCTCAAAGGTAGAGGCAAAAAAAAAAGGCGCCCTGTTTTCACTATTGTTATAGTACTAGTCTACAGAGTCTACATATTTTTCCCGCTCTTTAGCTCTTTCGTCTTCGTCTTCTGCTTCTTCTTCTTGGTATTCCAGGTCCCACTTATGACTTCATTAGCAGTCAACAAGTTTCG
The DNA here is from genome assembly GCA_958299025.2 of Drosophila histrio. Lineage (NCBI taxonomy): Eukaryota > Metazoa > Arthropoda > Insecta > Diptera > Drosophilidae > Drosophila > Drosophila histrio. The sequence continues at coordinate 22,889,819 of OY282580.2, forward strand.
AGCCTCTTGTCGAGTGTTCGCAATTAGCCACGCTTCATTGCCGACAAATCAGTTGCCATTGCCATGGTTATTACTTGGTCTCTGACTACTCACAAGACCCGTACCCATAAGCATGTAGCGCAGTTAGAGACATTCATTAAGATTGACAGGAAATCATAAAATATAATTTGAGGCCTTGTACTCTGATTGACTTAGGAACTTAAGCTAATTGAGACGCGTTTCTCAGAATTTGGATATAGAATTGCTTTTCCAACTACTTATTGTGGAAACTTAAAAAGGCGTAATTGCTACCGAATATCTGCAACTTGAGACGCAACATGCGCTGTTTAGGATATTTTTAAGAAATCTAAGATATTGGCTTTTGTTTCATATTGTTTAAACATTAATTGCAGCTCAAATTGTGTTGTCGATGACTTAAAAAAGCTCAAACAATTACAGATTGATTTTGTTTTTTGGAAATAAAATATTGAGACCATCTGGAAAATATGTCTAGACATCTGTGAACGTTTCTTGTTGCTTAAATTTGAGAACTGACATAAAAACTGTGCTGTAGCTTAAATTCAATAGCATAATTACTTCAATATTTCCAGTAAATTATAATGGAATATATAATTATTATACTAATAATGTATTAGACTAGTTCATATAATCAAATTAAACACTTTCAACTATCAACTTTAAGTCGAAATACCTTTTAGCAGTGTTTAAACACGTTCAATAAGTTTTATTGTATTTGTTAATATTTCCATAAAATCTGTAGTCGAATTTAAATCAGAGGCAGAATATCTAAAAGTCGTTTAGAATGTTTATAAACTTTATTAAAATAACTTGCATATAAGAGTATTTCTCTTCTGGCTATAATCTTGAGTCGAAGTCAAAACAGAAGCAAAAAATCGACCAGTCAAAGTTTTCGACTTTTGTAGGTTTCTGCTGTCGACTGTTTTCTAAGTTTCTAAGTTCATTGTGACTCTGTAACTAAGATATTGCCACAGAAATATATATATAATTTGTTGAAATACCTGAGTTATCAATAACTCTGGTAACTCAGCTCTATCCCATTAAATATAGGTCTGCAATCTGTGGTCTCTAGCATATTTTGCACACATTTCGAAAGTACATACATTTATTTTAATTGAAATTAGTTGACTGCATTAGCCCAAACTGAGAACTCTTCAATAAATTCTAATTAAATTTACATGGCAATTGCAGTACTGTTTTCTCTCTTCACATAACAGAATTTCCACTCTTCCAGTTACCACTCTTATGTTTAGCAAATATTTGTCAGTTGGCAAGTTGACAGCACCAAAAACCGCAAAACAAGCAAGGGATGAGGGGAAATAGTCTAAACCAAACTAAAGCGAAGGCACTGTAAAATATGCCAGTCTGGTTTTGGTTCCTGGTTGCAGCTTCAGTTCCGAGCGAGATACTCGTGCATATGTCTGTCTGTCCGTCTGTCTGTCTGTCTGTCTGTCTGTCTGTCGATGTCTGCTGAAGACTCCTCTGACTACACGTTGTTAATATTGACATGACAAATAAATTGGCCTACTAGTTGCGGCAGGAGAGCGGGGGAGGATGGGAATAAGTTGGTTGGTTGGAAGCTACTGCGGTCGCCTGCCTGGCAAACAAACCTCAAAATAGTTTGGTAAAATTATGCATTAATGGCAGCATATAGATGGACCAAGGGGAGGGTTGGAAGGCTGGGCGTCAGTTTAGTTGGATACGTGCAAATAATGCAGTTACAATTGTTGTTGGCCCGACCAACAAAAACAACAACTTAACATCAACAACAACGATAACAAAAGCAGCAACAGCAGCAACAGCGGCAACAGCTAATTTTGCATAGAGCGTACAAACTATGCAAACGTCGACGATTACGACGACGACAGGTGCCAAAGGGCGACATCCATTTGAAAGTACATCTAACGGCACATTGCATGCATGTATGCACACCTGTGCATATGTATGTATGTATATCTGTGTGTGAACATTCGACAATTGCCAGGGACAATTGTTAATTGCATTTGCTAGTTGTCAACATGACCAGGGATACGTGTAGAACATTTTTTATGACCCCAAAGGCCATTGGTAGTCCACATTAGCCGTGTGCAAACAGATTCACAAGATTTCAGCAGCAATTCCAAATACAATTTTAATTTGGAACAATTTCAAATTTGTCCCTGACAGCAGCTGCTGCAAAATGTCATTGAATCAGTACGTAGTACATCACATTGTTATGCACTGCATCACGGCAAACCATTTGGAGTTGTACTCAATTTGTAGAATTTACTCACTGACCTGATAGCAACAAAATGTTAAAAGGGTTCTTATCAAGAAAACATTTACAGTTGCCACCAGAATGCACTTTTAATACACTACTATTAATACATTACTCACTCACAGAATTGATTCGCTTGTGGTTCTTTAAATCAGTTTATAAACCCCAAACCTTACAAGTTATTTACCTCTTTAATCCGAACCGAACATCTGTTTTAAAAGGAGAGTTAAAGGTTCAATTCGGAAAAATCGTTTAAATTAAATTTCATACTTTCTTATCGTATTTTACTATCTATAATATTATTATATCTTGACTTTACAACAGTGGAATATTACTTAATATTACAATCATTATCTTAAGTGAGATTCCCTAAAAAATTAGCAATATTATTATTACACGCTTAGATTCAACTTACATTTAAAAACAATTGAGATAATAATATAATATTTCAGTATATGTATAACTGAACCAGAGTTCAGTCCATCTCCAAACTTTAGTAGGTTTAAAGACTGGCTTATATTTACATAAGTTTTTCTTTTGTCCAATTTTAGCATGGAATTTTAATACAATTTTAGTGTAAACCTATAACTCTAACTTATATCTTCGTAAAGAAACTATTATTTATAGAATGTTGTGGAGTATTATTTAATATTCGATATTTCAAATATTGAATATATATATATATATATATATCGATAAATCGCTTACTTCTAAATGTGTGTCGGTTATTGGCGTTGCAAAGGATTTTGTATTTTCACTTAAAACTTAATTTATTAAGTGACAAATTAATAGCTAGAACTTATTTTAATTGTGATATTAAAAAGACAGTTAAAACTAAGTAATTAATTAACAAAAATACGTCTAGATCTTCTCTAAATATATACTTTTATATTTGTTGTTGCATTTAATAGGCGCTGAAAAATAACTAAAAGCAATACACATTCAGTTTTAAATGGAAAATTACCTCATGCTCATTGATATAAGGCTACCTTATCGTATTTAAATATGCTAGTTCTTTAAAAGTTAATTAGCCAAGTGCTCACTTTATTATTTGTGATGAAATGATAAAAACAGGATCAATATTAAATGCATACAGGCTGTCTAGATGTATGCATACACTACATATAAATGTATGCCTTTCTGATCCACAATTGTAATCCATACTAATCAGACATTTTGTACAGGGAATTAAATTCCTAGCCCTTCTACAAAGTTCATTTGAACTCTGTGGGTTTACTTAATTAAACGCCTACGTAGCAATTGCAAAGGTAACAACTTTAAAAATGCATTGAAAATGTTGAAATATACAAGAACAGTACCTTTATTTACATATATATATTTATACATATATATATTGCATTGTAGTTGTGTTGCACGTTACGTTTGCTGCAACGGCTGCGTTGCGCTTTGCGTGTTCAAGAGGCAAGTCCAGCTCATTGTCCAGAGTCCGGGTTTGGAGTCAGACTATTCAGGCAGACGAACAGCTGGACAGTTGGACATGTTAACAGCAGCGACAACAAAACACAGCAACGAGCAACAACAAAAACAACAACAACAGTAACAACGACTGCCAAGTGTCAAAGTCAATATGCAAAAAGGTAGAGAGACAAAGTTAAATGTTGACAGTTGAGAAATGTAAGCTTCAAGGATGTGTCCAGTGCGTGCGGGCATGACATATGGCTTGGGAATTTTCTGGACTGGAGACCTCAGCATCGTATTGCGTGTGAATGAATGGATAGACTACGATAAATGCTGATGAGTCTACGTTGTGGCAGAGTGCGCGGAGGGGCAGATAACATATACTCTTATGTATCGTAGTTAGTCAACCGATACACTAGTTACAACTTGTCTTCGTTTTGTTAAGCTAAAATTGAAAATAAGTGGAATGATTGATATTTAACGATGCTCAGTTTGATCCTCAACTATTTTTAGTAGTTTTCCAATCGATACTAGTGATGAATTTGGGTTTATTTTGTAGAGTTAAGGCTGAGAATATGTGACATGACTGATCTTTAATTATGTTCATAATTGCATAAAGTGCTAAGATTAGAATTATGTGAAATAATTAATCTAGACTCATACTTTAAATTGTATTTAGCTGAGCATACGCTATTTATTTAACATTTTCGTATCCCTGTTAGGTGATTACATTGAAACAGGTTGTATTTTTTGTAATACTAGTAACTATGATTACTTATCTTGATATACATTGAAAAAATACAATCAATTGCATTAATATAATAGCTTAAATGCAACTTTATATACTTATATACTATTTATTCAATTTATTATTTGTTTATTAGATACTTAACAGAAAGTTGGCTTGTTTTGAGCAGTTGCAATTGAAGTTATGTTCCTAAAGCATATGTAGACTGAACAAATATTGAATTTCTGAGCTTAGACTGGATAAAAGTATATTAAACAAATTAAAACAAGTTTTGCCTTTAGATGTTGGTATTAGAAAAGTTTCAAGTCTGTTAGGCTTCAAGTTAAAATAGTATAATTTTAAGGGATCTATGTATCACTGCATTTATTTTTGAATCATTTACCAAACAATTGTTAACTTACCGAATATAAAATAAATTGTTTTTATTAAAAATTGTATTCTATTCCATTCATAAATTTTCACTACTGCGACTTTAACCTTTTGTTTCCACTTCCCAAAAAATATTTGCAGTTATTTTAAATTTAAATAAGCTTCATGCTCAGTGGCAAAACTTCCTAACGAAGTCAAACTTAATCAAATATCATAACCCTCCCCATTGTCAGCCGAAATGACTATATTAAATAAATATCATTTCACTTTAATGGCAATACTGTCAGTACACATATTCAAAGCAAATTTTATATTATGCAAATTGCATTTATGGCAATTTATTTATTTTATATATTTACTTTTTTTCATCACATTTATTTTTAAATTCTATCAAGCAAATGAAATTTGTGTGCGTGATGCGTGGTAAATTTTATTAATTTTGCATGCGTAAGTTTATTATGCATAACAATAATAACAACAACAACAACAAAGGCATTGTTTAATGTACCTTATAATTAAATGTTGGCGTTGACAGAGACGGGGGGCGTTATGTTTGGTTGCAAAGTAACCGCCTAACGCATTTTGACAGCGCAATTATTAAAACGCCGACGAAGTATTCAAATGTCACAAATGTATCTACTATGTATATCTGTAGCCATATCCGTTGGCAATACAATGAGTTTTTTTTGGGGGTGACACACCTCTAGTGGCAAGAGTCTCTTGCAACTGCAACGTTGGCGTGCCAAAATTATAGCAAACGCTGACGGCGCTTCGAAATGCAAATTTAACGCCTTTTGCTTACTTTTTTTTAAGCGATTTCAATTGCTCAACGACTGATGACTGTCTGCCGTCGATGGAAACCTCTGATTAGGCAATAAATGCTGACCCAGTTTAGAGGTTCTCAATCTGAAAGCTTAGACCTACCGTAGCTTGGTTGAAAAGATCATTTATCGCAGATATAAGAACTGTTTTGGAAATACAAAGAAACAATATTTAACAGATGTGCCCATTTAATAGTTTCACAATATCAATAGATCTTGATTAGAAATTCTAAAATATAAGCAGAAGTTGCATTAATAATAATAAAATTAAGTGAACAACTTGGTGAAACTTGTATACTTTTCGTGGTATAGTTTCAGTTCTTATTGGGTCTTGGATTTGTCATTAACTCGTATATATATTCAACCTAATTATCTATTTTAACTATCCAATTAGGCTTCTAAGCAGGTACCAATCTGTCTGCCCATCTACTTATCAAATTTGCTTCCTCAAATCGCTCAGTCGCTTTCATTTCTCTAACCATATGCTGACTTCCGTTGCGGTCGTCTCAGTCCATTAGCAGCTCATTAACTTGGCTTAAATGCACAACCGAGCCAAGCGCAACTGATCAAAGAAACGCTTTTCAGCTATATAAGTGGAACACTGACAAATTTGGTCAACCGGGAGGCGGTCTGGAGTGGACGAGTGTCAAGTTCAAGCTAACAAACCGCTAAAAACAATTGAAATGCGCAACTATTTCAATTGTTGATTGATTTCGAATTCTAATTGATCGCTCTCGCCGCAGCTGTGACTGGCCAAAAAAGGAAAATCAAAAACAAATACGGAGTCAGAGCAAATACAGCAACAAAAACAAAAAAAAAACAAAAAAAAGAAGAACACGTAAATGAAATGCAAATAAAATTTGGATGGAACATTTTCGAGTCTGTCACCTGAAACCCGAGCTGGCTGAGAGCGCGTTGACGGTTGACACCTGTTTCCAGCTTGTTTAGTTTCAATATTTCATTTGCTTGCACAGTCCATTTGTTTGTTTACCTTTTCGCTGTTATTGTATCTAGTGTTGATGTGGTTTATTTAAACTACCGTCGATTGGCGATTGAATGCCAATGTGAATAATGTGAAAATTCACAATTCACGCGCCGCTGCATTTTCAAAACCTTGAATAACTCTGGGAACGGATGTGCATTCGCCAGACCAAATCTAAATTAATAGAAATATCAAATTCTCGAATATGGCTTGTCAAATATTATTCTCTCTCCTCTTCTTTCCCATATTTTTCATTTTTTTCATTTTTTTTGTACCTGTCTGTGGACTCTACGTGAGCTAAACCCTCACAGCAATTTTTTACCGATTCAAATTTTATGCGTCACACGTTTCACATCCCAACCTAACCGCAGTGAGGCATTTTTTCTGGTTTCTGTTTGCCATTTTATTTATGAGCATCATAAATATAAGTATTTCTTCTTCTTTTTAGTATATTTTAAGTACATGCACACCAACTCGTAGAGCTTCTTATGATTATCTTCTGCACAGCCAGATATTTGACAGACCCCATCAAACACGAAATGAGCTGCCTGACAAATGGCACGTGTTCGTTCTCCTTTGACTTCTCATTACATATCAAAATTTGGGTACATCAATGTATTACCTTGGCTCATCCGAGACAATAGCTGTTTTTTTTGCCAATAATTTGATACGCTTTCTGTTTGTAATCATACTTGTTATAACATGTCATTAATCATTTAGATAGTTACAACATGGATCAGCAGTTGTGTCGAGCTTTAGACAGAAATATATGTACGTTTCTATCGTTTTGAATTGTCTGTTTTAAAGTGTTACATATTTCGCTAGAGATAAAAAGATACTTCTTTATAATTGCCTAAACAGGTTGTCATTAAAGACAGACAAGTTCTAAGCTCTTTGCTGAAAGATCTCTATAATTAAACCTGAGTTAAATGTTAATTTACTAAGGTCAAATGGTGAGACTGTTTAAACTCGTCTAGATAAAAGTGCGTAATGTTTCTAGAGTTCTCTAGAAGAGACATTATTCTAAAAGTTTATAGAGTTATGTAGTAGAAAACGGTTAAAAATAGTTGAGGGAAACGTTGCTTTTTGTCATACCTAATGAGAAAGATTGTAAACATTCTCTAAAATAAAAAAACGGAGTTGTAGATCAAACATTATCGTTAACATTTGATTTGTACAATTTGCATAATTAATTGCAGCAGATTTTAAAGACAAATATTTCGAAAGGAAATCAGAAAATCTTCTGAAATTTCGCAAAGTTAAATTAATTGTTTTATATTTGATATTTATATTATAGAACAATTGTATAGTATTCTTTATGAAGTGTAAACCTTACAGTTGCTCAATATATGCATAAATATTATTACAATCTTTACATCACCAAAAGTTTCATAATATAAGTAAATACATGCAACTAGTAAATTGTTATGTACTTTTTTTTTGAAAATAGAAATCAAATTTCGCTCGTTTTCAGTTAAATTAAAATTGAATATTCAAATATTGCATTGTATTTTCAACGCAAAAGCAATTTGAATGCATTCAATTTATCATGCAACTGCAACTAACTAAATAACAGTTAGTTATTCGTTTTTTTCGTTTTTTATTTGCATCTATGCCTCCAGCTCCCACATTCTGTATATTATGTACCATATAGAGCCTGAATAAATGTTAACAACAAAAAAACAACAATGATTGTAGTTTTTCAGATAGCCAAAATAGAGCAACAAAAGGAGGTTAGTTAGCTTACACACACACACACACACACATGCATCACACATACACAGTGCAATGGCATTTATGAGTTTGAGGCAAATCAAAGCTGCCGCATCTAAATGCATTCGAACAATGACTCGATGTGAGGATGGTTGTTGTTCGTTGTCTACTACTATATATGTTTCGGTGTGTGTATTGATGTAATTGTTAATGTGTTAGTGCGGCTTAAACAATGCACAATGCATAAATAACACAAAACTGGCGAATCTCAAACAGCATGAGCTAAAAAACTGCCATGTACAAAAGCGTATCTAACAGATACACGCGCCATAAACTATGAAAAGCGTATGCTTATTGCTAACATTCCCCGCTTCTACTCTGCTTAGCTTCCCCGGGCTTTAGGCCACTCTCCCCCCCTGTCATTCCCGCAGGCCGCCCAGTGGCTCTTCTGCAGATGAGCACAGCCATAAAATATCAATTTCGTGTTACAACAAACGCCAAAAACGAACGTAAACTTATGAGTCTGCTCTGTAGCCGGAGGTGCGATGCGAAAAGGGAGAACATGATAAAATGAATATCGAAATAAAATAAAACAAAAATAATTGAAAAATGTATTGCAGTAAAAATGAAGCAAAATATATTGTATATATGCGATAGATTGATATATATATTTCGTACAATTTGTGTAAAGAATGTGACGCATATGAATATTCCAGTAGTTGGGATTAGTTTGATATTTATTACAACATTAGATATCTTTTAAAATATGTAAAAAGAAAGCTTCAAAATTTAATAGTTCGAAGAATTACAAAACGAAAGGTAATTTATGAAAGTTTTATGGGAGAACTAAGAGAGAGAATAATTCTATTAGAAAAAAAGTAAGTTTGATAAAATAATAATATCATATTTATTTTGAAATAAGGTAATATACAAAATATGTATTAAATTAATGTTGTATAAGACTTAATTGGCATCTCTATTTAACAATACCTGTTTTTATATGCATATTCTTAGCTGTAAATCATACATTGTCACGATTCTCATCAATTCGATTGTTGCACTCGTTACAATATTTCATTTCATTGTCATCTGCATTGCAAATATTTGCTTGTATTTTTTATTTTTTTTAAAAGCTTTTGCAGTTGCAATTAAATTGCTTTAAAGCTTCAAAAGTATAGAGTATTTTTATTATGACACGCAAATGTTATCAATAATATATAACCAACAATATTCTCATATTTTCTCGCGTTTTTTGCTCTCTTTCATTGCAGGTGAGTGAATGACAAAAGTAAACCTTGTAATTGGTAATGGGTATGAAAAATGTTCAATATACATACATATGTATATTTATTTATATTATTTAAACATACATATTTGCATGGAAATTTAAATGAAAACAAGGCAACTCGCGAAGCGATACTAATTTAATTTTATTTTGTCGAAAATAAGTGAAATCAGGTGAATAACAAGTGATGCACTTATTAATTGTATGAAATTTTGCATGTATTTATGCGCATATTTTCAGGACGCGATTACAATAGGTAATTAGTGAGCTGAAATGTTTTACGACCTGGCCAAATATTATCATTGGCTAACTGGCAACTCGTCGCTGTTGCTGTGTTTATAATTAATTTTTGTTTGCCCATATTAAATTCAGTACGCTGCATTTAGCTAATTGCTAATGAAGTTTGGCAACGTCGCTTCTATAATTTCATGTATTTTACTCGCTATATCTCCCTCTTTTCTCCTCTCTCTCTCTCTCTCTCTCTGTCACTGTTTACAGAGTTTGATATTAGCCTGGCAAATATTTTGATGCAACATGCAATTTTTTTCTAATCTAAACACTCGCAACCTGAGTCTTGAGTGGGGTGGAGGTTTAAGTGGGCGCTACTTGGGTTGCATAACTTAAGGCGACAACACCGACTACCCAGAAAACCCAATTGTATGCCAATGGCAGCTCAGAGCCTGCAATACACTGCGAAAAAATTATTGCAGCTTAGCTCAATTGAATTGCAATAAAGTATTGATAGTTTTCGAGTCATTTTAATTCATTTTCTTGTAAAGTATAATATTAAATGAGTTATGCCCAAAATGTATCTTTCGTTATTGAAGCTATTGAAAATATCGATATTTGATCTTTGGCGTCCTTAAAACTAAGGTATTCTTTGAGGCATTGTATATATTTCATTTCGAAGTTATCCAAGAAAATTCGATCAATATTTAGTGCTTAAATAGTTGATTTATCTTTAGAAAATAAACCAAAGTTCGCGATAATGTCTCTTAAGTTTGCTTTCTCTTTGTATACCTTGGATATATCTCTGTCTTTTCTGTAGTTACCTTAATTTGCAATAAGATAGTTTTGCATATCCAGAACATGTCACTTAATTCTAAATAGCAGAGTATAGTAAATAGACGACCAAATCTAATATTTTGTAACTTAGGTCCATCAATTTTAGACCATAGTAAAGAAGAAATTATCAGTGTAATATTTAAATGTGATCTTTAGATCTTATATAATTATATTTTAATTGGAATATTTTAATTAAAATAGTGTATGTCTCAATCGTTCATATTTTCTTCAGTATTCTATCTCTTTGTAACCTTTACATTTGCCGATGCTACCTCGTTTTCCGCTCTGCATTGAAACAACCCTTGGGAAATTTCTCGCTGTGTATTCTCGTGGCACGTTTGTTTGCATGTTATTCTTTTGCCCTGGCACTTTCTTCAGACGCCATGCCACGCCTATGCAGTGGGAGCAACAGCCACCGAGGGGGCAACAACGACAACGACAACGGCGGCACCTTGGCATATCAGCCAAGCTAATCTAACTAAGGTGTTTGCTGGCTGCAGATGGAGAGGCGGAGTGGGCGGGCCAAAGCCAGGGATGGGGACAGACTTACAGCATGCTTAGCGCTGCGTGCAATTTGCTTGCTTATTTTTGTCCTCCATTCCCATGCCCCACCATCCTTCTTTGCCTTCGATCAACTCAAGCCGGGACAAACTTCTTCTATTTGCTATTTTTCCTGTATTTCTTTTTCGCGTTTGCCAGTAAATAATAATAATAATAATACCTACATATTTAAATTGCCCCACTGTGCTCGTGTGTGTTGCTTTCATTTCCCTTACTTTGCTGCATTTCCTGTGCCATTGATAGCCATCTCCTGTTGCTGGCGTTGTCGTTGCCTGCATTTTTATGAGGATTCTGCAGGCAGCTTCCCGCTTTTCCAATGGATTTTCCGTCCCCCAGCCAGACGACCCTCTTCCCATCGATTTGCCAACTGTCTCCCTAGAGTCTTATCAATATTTCACTCTATAGCTTTTCATTGGTTGTATTTATATTTATATAAGTCCTTCCGTTGCTACAGTTTCCCTAAATAGTATCTAAAGACTGATGTGGAGCAGGCGGGGCAGGGAAATAGGGAGAAGGGCAATGAAACTTCTCTCAACTAAGACTTCATATTGTACATTAGCTCTGAGCCTGTTCAATAAAATTTTATAGCAATCAATTTAATGCGCCACAGCACACGCACTTTGCCACTCGATGGACGTTGCGTTGGCAACGTTCAATAAGAGCAGGTGGTGGGCACAGAGGGGCGGTAAAGGGAACATAGAGAAGCCTTAGCAATGATTTGTATGTGTGTGTGTGTGTGTGTGTAGGGTGCACACAAGTTGCCACAATTACGAGCGCGCAGAAATCTTACTAAATATTTCAACACGGCTTTTAATACAAGACAATATAACATAGCTGAGACAGCCAACAGCTGACAATAGAGAGAGAGAGAGAAAGAGAGGGAAACAAAGGATGGAAATGCGAAAATGGTGCAGACAGAGAAGCTGTAGAAAAGCTAGACAAACTTCATATTCCTAAGTTCCGCTTTTTAGTGGGAATTTACACATCTAATACTAATTTTATAGCTGTTAAATGATCTAAATATATTCCTGATTGGACTTAAATTGATCAGTGACAGATTTTAATTCTGATATACGATATAAACCCAAAAATTACTTCAATAAACGTATATAGCGCCGATAGATATCTATAAGTCCTACCGTTGCTACAGCTCGGAAAAATTTAGATTTATAAATTCATTCATTTTAATACTTTACCAAATATAGTTTAATTTCAACTTGATTATGAAACAGTTGATAATATTGGAAAATATTTTAAACATTTAATCGTAAGTTAGTTTCTTCAAGAAGCTTAACTATTTTTTTTTTAAAATGTTCTTAAGGGCTTAAAAATCTAGAAAAATTGGAAAACAATAAGGAAAACTAACTAAATGTCTGTAATAATTTTCAGGGTTTTCGAAATTATGTTCGAACTATCAATCTTCATCAAAATTTGGCAGATCTATCCAGTATCTTTTGTGATCAAAGGCCAAAGAAGGAACAGACTCATAAGTTATATGCTCGTTTATATAGAAGTAGACTGGATGGTCGGAACATTGATTTGTCGACTTTGTTTCAAGAATAAATTGCAATAACTTTTTGACTACAAAGTATTTGCCAGTTAGAAACTATCATGGTTGTAATCATGTTTCATGTTTTAAAGTACATTTTAAAGACTTTTCAACACTGAAACGAGCTTCAACACTTTTAATCCATTTTGCCGTCGAGTTGTTACCTCAACATGCCACACGCTATCACACACACACACACACAGATACACATACACTTTCATACGCACGTAGACACATATGTCCAGTAAATTTCAATTACATTTCCTCAGTTCAATCAAATCGCAATCGCAAATCGTCTTGGCCCGGCAAACTTTATTTTCGCTTGCCAAAATTGACGGGCAACGCGCGTGTTGCACTTGCAACCATCCGTAAATTGAATTTACTGACCAACTGCACCACCCACATCCACACCCACACACCTCATCCCCGCCTCACGCCACAACTAATGATTGCCTTCGAGCTGGAAACGGACTTTGGCAATCGCATTTTCAATTTCTTATCGTCGTGACTCGACGACAATTGTCTTGCGTTTGACTGAGCTGCTCCTGTTTGTTGGCCACGAAGGACACTTGAAATTATTGAAATTGTTTTGCCATTTCGCAGGACCTCCCCAGCCCTCCTCCCCACTCATTTTCCTTTCCATGGCCCACTGCTACTGTCAGAAAGTCCTTTGAGTTCCGTTTGCTGCACTCGTCTGTGATTATCGCCCAGGAATTTTCTCATTTTGAGTGATTCGAAGTATTTGTGGATTTTGGTTATTGATTTTCAAATGGCACGTCAAGTGCCAATAGAGTTGACTACTCTTCTTACCCCATTTATACTGAATGCAATCCACCAAGTCTGCAAGAACGTCCTTCTTCTGACTGAGTGTGTTGTGTGTGTGTGTGTGGTTTTTGAGCTTTTAATTAGTTGCTAATTTGATGGAGAATGCATCACTCGAGTGGCTTTAATTGCAAGTACTTTGACAGCTGCCAGCGAGTGCGAAGCAGATTAAAAGTTACCCAGGGATACAAAAGAACAGGGGAGATAATAAAGAATGAATAAAGACGTAGCTAAGAGATATATATGTAGATGTAGCTTATGACGAGGAAGTCAAATAAAACGTGGTTATATCTCAGGGATCGTTATCCGGATGGTAAAGTAAAGAAATACAAAAGAGAACATACACATTTTTAGAAATTATTAGCGATGAATATTGGGAAGTAAAAGTTACCCAGAGTTACAAGACAATGAACAAATAGATATCATAATTAAATAATGAAAGGCAGTAAGCAGCCTTACCATATTCAAAGAATAGCTGCATTGTACAATGATATCTGATAATATTTCAAGATCTTTTTGCATTTGAATGGATGCAAGGAAACTTAACCTTGGAGGAAGATATGTAAATAGTTTAAAACAATAAACAGAGAAATAAAGGCATAGGAAAATAGAAAATAATTAAGAAATGAATAAAGAAATTCCCTGAAATCTCAGGATATGTTTAGATTACAATGAAAAGTGTTGTGATAAAAATCCAAGGCAATGTTACGTACTGTACTTTAAAATGAATCACAGTCAGAGTCGGAATATTTAAAAATAAGCTACAAATATACGTATTAAAACGTGATTGTAATAAAATGAATTAAGTAGAAGTGTGAGGTAGAAATTTGCCTGTATAAATTGTTTAACATTTTAAAATTTTCAACCTTTTCACACACATAAATGACTTAATTTGCGTTCACACACCTGAGGGACAGACAGGTAGACGGACGAATCAGACAGACAGCATATGGAATTTGTCACTGATTAAAGGAGTAAAGTTTTATAACGAAAATAATTTTTAATTCCCATAATTAAAAAGAGGCTTGGCCCAGACAAATTCAGAGAGAGACGCCTACGTTGATTTATGGATTGCGCTTTAAAGTGCATATAAATCAAATGGAATGATATTTATATGTATGCCCTTATATATTTACAAAATATATATGTATAAATATATTTATTTACTATATGTATGTATAAATAAACTGTCATATATGTACTTATGTGTGTGTGTGTTGAAATCGCGTCCACGGTCAACTCTTTAGCACCATTAACAAAAGGCTTTGGTGTTGTCCTTCGTTGCCTTCTTTGTTTGACCGCACTTAATCCACACGGCAAGGAGGAAAATGCACAAAAGCTGAAGAGCCAGTAACAAGGGGTAGTAAAGGGGAGAATTGAAAAGTAGGGAGAGGAGAAAAGCGGTAAGCGAAGCGCATTGCATTTTGCGATAAATTCGCAGCGCATTAAATGGAATCGGAGACCATGAATGGGGCATTTGGGAAAGAGGGGCGACTGAAGGGTTGCAGGGATGGGGAGGGATGATGGAGGAGCGTGGCAGAGTATGAACCATTGACTGACCACCGACAATGCGCTGAGCATTCGGAAATTCTCTGCGCTATCCACACTCACACACACATACACACACAGAAATACAAAGATGGAAAATCGAAACGCTGCGAAATCGTTCGCTCGCTTCAAGAATGTCAATAAAAGGCAGCGCTGCTTGCGTCGCAGTTAACGCCGCTGTAAACTGCGCTGCCGAACAGCTCAACGATTCACTGAATTGACGTTGTGTGTCCTGACAATAAACGCCACTTGCTGTTTGTTGTCTTCATTCTGGCCAAGAGAGTCTGAGAATGTCCATAACACAACACATCCCAGGAACAGTGGGGCCTACAAAAAATTTAACTACTTTGAAATTACATAATATGTGAGAAGATGGAGAGATCTCAGGACTAAATAAGTGATGGTTAATAGGTGCAAGAACCAAACAGTTGGGATTTTTGCAAATAGGGCAAAGCGGTGAAAGTCATTCATGTTTTTATTTGATTTGCTTTAAACCAGAAACAGTAACGATTATTATTCTTAAAATATAAATTACAAAATAATTGCCACTTGTTCTCTTTCTTTTTTATTTAATTTATACTTATTTATTGGTACAATTAAGAATTATTAAATAATAATTCAACTCCAAGTTTGAATTTACAATCATAGCAAAGCTTCTATTTTAATTTTGCTTATACAAATAATATAATAAATAATAAAACTATAATTAAAATGTAATTGAATGAAAAATACCTATAAATATATTGTAGTATTTTTCGTATTTTGTTAATGCATAATAATATATTCTGATTTTGTTATAAACAACTTTATGGGGTCTGTCAGACTTTCTTAGACCTGTCTAAATAAAATTATTATTTCATAACACATTTTATTTAAATTAATGATTGAGTTCAAATTAATTCATATAATTTAAATTGAATTTAATGTTTATTCTTGAAGAGGGTACTTTAATTTTGTCCCGAATTGTGTAACACATGAAAGGAGGCATGTCCCACCCTATAAAGTATATATATTTTTGATCAGCATTAATAGCCTAGTCGATATAGCCATGTCAGTCTGTCAGTCTGTCCGTCTTTTCGTCTGTCCGTCCGTCTGTCTTTTTCTATGCAAACTAGTCTCTCAGTTTTAGAGCTAACTGAATGAAACTTGCTACAGATCTGTCTTTTTGCTGCAGGCAGTTTATAAGTCAGATCCGGCCGGATTGGATACCTATATCACATAGTTGTCATAGGAACTATCGGTAATAAAATCATACTTTAATATGACAAACTATTTTGGTCATGTCTTATACATACTGACAAAATTTTCTATAACTCGGACCATTAAGTCATATATCTACAAAAGGATAGATTCAAAAGTTCATCAGATTTATGCAAGAGTGTGAAATCTTTGGCGTACCAAAAATAACAAAGATGACTGGCTCAGGGTACCCCACTGTCACTCCCGCCCCATCTCTCCCGCCCCGACTCTCCCGCTTCTTTTTTAATTTATTCACAAAGCCATACGGAATAGTTTTTACTTAATTTTTATAAAATTCGCTTCACTGTGCTTGCTAGTTTTATATTGATAAGAAACCAGTTGGATGACAATTGACAACTTTAATGTGAACGATATTATTTGCATTTATTTACAGTATATATTTATTTATGCTAGTGTTGCGGGGGGTTGTGGGGGAGTTGGGACTGAAAAGTGGGGCAAGTCATCAGTTTTGCTTGCATAAGAATATTTAACAGATACTTTTACTTATGTATTTCTTGTGTGTGAGCATCATTTTGGCTGTGGTATCATTTTACGATATGCGGTTGACTCTTTTGCTTGCTGCATGCAACAGCAGCTGCTGCGGCGATTGGAGGAGTCGCCACAAGTGCTGGGCAAATGTATGCATCTTTGGCATATGTGGCAACTTGCGAGGCATCAGGCAACTGCAAACAGCCAACAGCCAACAATTGTGGCCTGCTTGACTTTTGTGCATTACGTAAGCGTAGAGGGGGCCCAGTGTTGCACTTGCCCCCATCCGTTGAATGGGTCTGCAACTGTGCCACACACGACTGCGCGCCTGCTCATTGAATGATGGCAGAGTTTGCTACTGTTGTAATAACTATTAGTGTGTGTGTGTGTTTTGTGTGGGGGAATGAAGTGCAGCGCTCTGTTTGACACTTGCAGCTGTCAACGCGGCACTGATTGATCGATTGCATATGTGTGTGGGTGTCTAGAAGGGCAAAACAATGATTAACTGGGCCATAACAAAGTGCGACAAGCTGCAAAATTTAGTTCAGGGGGAAACTATAAACATTAATCAGGTGTTAAACGAGGAGAAAATGTAGTTAAATAGAAATGAAATGTAAATAAAAGTCTAAATGTGGGAAGATAGAATTACTGCACTGCATAAAGATGTAGAAAATAAATGTGAAGTATTAGAAGAAGAATAAACTGACTAAGTGAGAAGAAAACTACAGAGAAACTGAATATGAATACTTAATAAATAATTAATAAAAGTCGAAATAATATAAGTTGAAGTAGCATAAAATTACCACTACTGAAAGCTGTCGAAAGAAAAAGTGAATTGCTTAAAACCAGAGCTGATTTTAATTTGTTTTCATTTGAATATTTCTCATTGTTTAATTTTCCAGTACTACACCAGTAATTGGTTTATTTAAATACATTTTTCAACTAACGCTTAACATCATTGAAGTTATTTAAGATTTAATTTTCACTATTTATTAAAACAATTGAAATATTGATTGATTGATTGATTGATTTAATTTTAAATATAGTTGAACAAACAGTTTTGACAAAATTGTTAGTGCTGTGGATAACACTATTATTAAATTAAAAGTGCAGTTTTCTCTACCATTAAATTATTATTTGTGATTTTCACTATCACTATATTTTTAATTGGGATATTTACTTTTACTTAATATTCAGTTGAAACTAAAAACTAATAAAACAAAATTTTACTTTAGTGTATTGGTTAATTACTATACTCAGTTCTGTTAGGAAGAGAATAAAGAGAGATAATAAAAAAAATAAGTACAATTAATTATATTTATTTGTAAGTATCTTTTTGAGTTAAGATGCAAATATTTGACATGCAAGGCAATGGAAAGGACATAAAATTACAGTAATTTACTAAGAATAATCGGCGATGGAAAATATGAAGAAAAAGTTAGTAAATATTACAAATACATGAAGTAAAAGGGGGTGAAAATTATATATGAATAGGACAAGTTAATAAATGCGTAAAGAATACAATAAGTATAATAGAAAGTATGGATTAAAATAAATCAAATGCAGTGAGTTAAGAGAAGAATGGAAGCTAATAAAATGTCAAGTAAGCTTTTAAGCCACTCTTTTGAAAATATTAAAATATCTTAGGTACACTGTCCAATGCAATGGCAATTAATTCGTTTGTCACTAAGTAAGAAATTACCTACAAATAAAAATTCCAAGTCGAATATTACGCTTGTTGATTAGGCAAAAATAGAACAAATAGAGTACTGAGGGATCATTCGCTTATTTAAATTAAAAGACTAAATATACAAAGATGTATCATAATTGGGTTAGTTTGATAAATCAATAAAGAAGTCAGAGCAAAAGAAATATCATTAAAAAGTTTCTCACTCTCTCTTTGAATTCATTATAAATCAAAGGTTTATTTCTTTGGATTACTATTTGTCTTTTCCAATTGTTTATATCTATATCTAAACTCTATTTATAACTTCTCATTTTCATCTAATTCTCATTCCCTTCACTTTTTTCCCAATTTTGTATATTCATTCCCATTTCTTATCTATATTAATTGACATTTTGCAGATATTTTCGTGATATTAACGAGCTCAACGTTTAGGTTGATTGATGAGTGACTTAAGAGTTGCTTTTTTGGGGCAGCTAAAAGTGCTTGTGGCATTTGACTTATCTGCTGCATAGAGCTACTAACTATTGAATGCCAGCATTGCAACTTGTTGCAGCCACAAAATGTTAAGCTATTCACCATGCCACCAATCGCTTTTTACTTGCAACCCGTTTTTGACCTCATTCGTATAATAGATACCGCTGCTGATGCTGCCACACGAAATTAATTTAAATTTATTGCCTCAATTTATAATGGCATTTGCCAAAAATAAACGTTGACAGCAGACGGCAAACGGCAAACGGCGTAGTTCAATGTATCTTTGAGATACTTTTATTTCTCTCTCCCTCTCTCTCTCTCTCTTACTCCACCCCATTCCCATGCACATTTCATTGAACTTGAACTTGTCGCTTTTTGGCCAATTGTTTGCCAAAGTCATTGAGCACAAAAGTTTTTTTTTTATACTAATAGCAAACAGAATTCCTAGGCTAAGTTATAACAAAGTTTGTCTCTTTACTTTTTTGCCATTACAAACTCATATAAGTTCACCGTTAGTTTTAAAGTTGAGCTCCACAACTCGTTAGAGATTCGGACTCGAGTCGGAATCTGAATCGGAATCGAACTCGGACCCGGCAAATTGAGTGCACACAACTCAGACAGACGTTTGTCATTTGTCTGCTGTCATGTCAGTTGTCAGTTTGATTTTTGACTTCTTTTTTTTGTGTGTGTATTTTTTAAATTGTAACAACTGCTATGACGATGTCCACAATGTCGAGAAATATATATATATATAAATACAAACATATATATATATATATATATATAATAAAATGCTATGTGACAAACAAAAGACAAATTGTGCGCTGCCGAGGAGCGTGTTGACAATTTTTTATAGATTTTGATATGCCCTTGGTGTGGAGACAAGGCACATGGACTTTGACTGCAGCTAAGTAACACAAGGGTATACCCTGACTAGCCTAGAGTAACGCAGTAAATGCAGGAGTTAGAGCTATGAATTTTGTTTCAGTAACTAAATGAATAATAATATAAATTATGTTTTTATTCTCGTTACTTTGCTAAAATTATTTAATTGTAATTATTAGCTAAATACCCAAATTTATCACTATTGTTCTTTAAAGTTTAAGAGACTGTCTATTGTAATTATTGCAATAGCTTCAACTATTTGACTTTAGCTTTCACTGTAATAACTTTCTTACTTGTATTCCCTTTACTTTTTACATAAAAAAAAATTCAATTAAAATTATAGTTTTAATTATTTGATTTTAAATCTTTTCAAAAATGTTTCAGTAATTTCTTCTCAACTGTTTTTAGTCGTACTAAATAAATAAATATTAAATTGTATGTGTTGCTTAGTTCTAAATAACAATATATTTATTTAAATACCTAAGGATACATTTTTAAAAGTGTTTATTCATTTTCAAAAAACTTTGAAGCATTATTAAATGATTTTCTTCGTTTTTTAAATATTTAAGAATATCGAAATATCCGTTAGGTGAGAAAAACATCCATATATCATTTGCTTGTTTGTCTTTTCTTCTTTTTTTTTTTTTAAATTTCTACTTAATCTGAAATCTTTCGATGCTCTAAAGAGCATTTTAAAATGTAATATTTTGTTGTTTTTCAACCATTTTTTGTTGAACTCACGAACTGTGCTACATTTTTACAGCAGTTTGACGTCTGAGCACTTTATCTTAATGTCAATTTTTTGTGTTGATTCGGCTGGGGTTCTGGCCATTGGGTTCTGTGGGTTCTGGAGACGGGGCAGGGGGTTCGGTCGGTTTCGTTTGTTTCGTGTGCGTGAAGCAGTTAAAAACGTTCAAGCAAATTAACTATAAAAAGGCCATTTGTTAGCCAAGTTTGAGCGCCGTCTCTGTGGATCATTTGGAATTGTCAAAATCACGACTAGTAGGTCTCGTTAATGGCGCCCAAATGTTAGCCAGGAGATAAACTCGCACTGGGATTTACATTTATATTAGGGCAGCTTAGGCGTTGACTCATCATCAAATGATAGGGCTCATCTTTAAATGCTGCAGTTGATGCCAATTTCAACTCATTTGTGTTCTATTCGTTGCAGTACGACAACGTCAACTCGTGTCTGCACGTGCTGAGGAGTCAATCGGTTGGTGGCCTGGACAATATTACCACCAATGACATCTGTGCTGGTCGACTGAAGGCGGTTCTGGCCCTCTTCTTTGCCCTCAGCCGCTACAAGCAGCAGGCGAAGCAAACGAAGTCCATTGGCGTCGGCTGTGGTGGAGTTGTTGGTGGTGGTGTTGGCGGTGGTGCTGTTCCTGCCATTGGCACAGGAACTGGAGGTGGTTCTGTGCTGGGTATTGGCCTTGGCGGCAGTTTGAGATCATCCACAGCACACAGTTTGCTCGAGAAGCATCAACAGGAGCAACAACAACAACAACAGCAACAGCAGCAACAGCAACAGCAGCAACAAACGCCACAACAATTAGCACAGTCTGTGGAGAACGGCAATGAGATGGTGAATCGGTAAGTGAACATAACATTAATTATAATTAATATAATTATTATTATCAAACAATCATTTTAAATTATTAACAGCAAATCTCAGAAATTTGAGCATAACAGTCAAATGTCATTCTTATGCACTGTTGTAGCAAGGAGCTTTTGCTCAGCTATAATGGCTCGTGTCCCGTCTAACATTATTTGACGAAGTTTAGCTACGGTTCGTATCAAGGCTAACTGCTCCACATTTGACGAAAGTAAACTTAAAAGTATTATGTTAAGCTAACATAAACATGTTAACATTAACAGTTTGACATCAATTAAGTGTTCTGTTACTTTAACATTTGTTAGGCATAAAATAGCACAGCCTCAGAGTCGCTCAGACCTAGTGTGACACCACAATAACATTGGTTGAGCAAATTTAAAAATATTTGTGCACTTTTCGTTGGCTAACGCTGCAGCGCGCTGCAGGAAAGTTTTTGTTTTTAAGCAATAACTGAATATTATTGTCTATCTGTTCAGTTGCAATAACATGTTTCCCAGCTAACATAGCTAGATGAAGTTTAGCAACTGAGCAGCGGTTCGTGTCTAGACTAACTACTCCACATTTGACGACAGCATACTTAACATTGCTGTGATATGTTAACATACTTGACATTGCAACTAGTTGTGTTCTGTTAGTTTAACAGCAGTAAATTCAGTTTGCTTCAGACGCCATCACACTGTTCGATACCAGCTTGCTCATTGTTAAGCGCCATCTATTGTTACAATACAACAACTTTAATGAATAGTTTTAAAGTGCTGAATATTATTTTGTATTCTTACAGTGTTGGAAAGTTTTAGATTTTAAACAAACACTAATTTTCCATTATTAAGACCATATTAGTAATATATGTGAGTCTGTTGTCCCAGAGGAAGAAATATTTATGTATAATAATATTTTACCAACTCAAAAGACGAGTTTAGGAAGTTGATTTTAAGCCGAGAAAACATTTTGTATTAATTATAAATTATGTTAAAATATTGATAAAAATTACTGCAAATTCCCTGATAAATCATAACTCTCTTTTTATTATACTAATACTTTTAATTATACTAATACGACAAGTTTAAGAAGTCGATTTAAAGCTTAAGAAGCTTTCAAAATTGATTCTAAAATGGTCATAAAATGTTACTCGAAAGAACTAAACGTTCTCTGATAAATCTGTACTTTTTATTATAATAAAAAATTATTATAGAAGTCACAAGTCAAGTTTAGATGAAGATTTGAAGCTCAGAAATCATTCGAAATGGATTCTAAAATCATATCATAAAATACTACTCGAAGTTACTACAGATTCTGTAATCAATTTTAGCTCTTTTATAGTATAATAATATTGTAAGTCAAGTTTAAGAAGTTTAAGCCTAGATAGTTTTGAAAATTTATTATAAAATTTTTATAAAATTTTACTCTAAAGTATTACACAATCTTTATTCTAAATTTGGGTTCTCTTTAACCTTTTCAGATAGTTAAAGTCTAAGTTAATGTTGTTCTTACCTCTAGTCGTAAAGTTCTTCGCCCCTAGCACTGCATATCATATCATTGTCAATGTCTCAGATTTCCTATGCATCTCGTTGAGACATCCGTTACGCAGTTTATTTTCCGTTTTACTTTTTTATTCATCTTTCGACGAAATTCCTAGCAAGTTTAATATGATTTATTGGTTTGTTTGCCGGAAATTACAGGCGGTTTGCTCCCGGGGGGAGATTCCAAGCAGCTCAAACCCCCCAAAACATCTGTTTGCTAAAAAGAGAGAGAGAGACAAGGCAAAAAAATAAAAGAAACTCGCCCCCAAAAAAAGGGGCACTAAGCAAACAAAATTGGCGTACTATGAGGCAGCAGGGAAAATCCGGATTCTGCTTGGATTTGCGGCACTTGAAAAATTCAAAACATGAAGATGGAAAATTAGAAAACTTTATTTGGTCGAGCCAAGTCAAAAGCAGTTGTCGTCTGTCGGTCGGTTTGCTAGGTGGAGGGGGTGTGTAATGGCAAGGTGGGGCGGGGGCTGGTTTCTTGTGCTCTTTGCAACCCTCAGGGAAATCCCAGCAGTAGACAGGAAACGGAAGCTTTTGTGTAGCGCTTGCCCCCTACCAATAGGAAAACCTTATGCCCCCATCCCCCTGTATGGGGACAGCGGACGGCGTTTAACTCTCGTTGGGGTCTGGCTAACAGCTCCCCATCCCTTTGTTATTTCCCCTCCCACGGCGGCAATGTGTTGATGACTTTCACTGACTATGAAATTTAAATGCGTAACGGAAATGTTTGCGATTTTTGTTGTATGCCATATATCCTGTAGGAGGATAAGGTATAATAAGCTTAAAATCGAGGCTTATGTGGGCTCTAAAGCATACTATCCAACATTGTACTTGTGTTTGAGGCCGAGAAACATGAAGTCAACGTAATAATAGTCGAATGCAGGCTCATTGAGATGAGAACCAGGCAAACGCTTGCTTCGTAAAATATAGTAAGTGTCTTACAGAGTTTTTAGCTTAGACCACGCGTGGTAGGGCATTTGCATATTGGGCACCACTATTGGGATACTTCAAATAAGTTCCCAGGGTAACTCCACGTCGAGCACAATCCTCATTCTTCCCTTTTTCCGGGCAGTTTGCTGCACGGACTCGCAGACAAATAAATTACAATGGATTTTTATGACCGTCCTTGCGCCTAGTTTGTGGTAGGCAACAGGACGACAGAACAAACCCGACGACAACAAATGCGGCAAGTTCATTTAAAGTTGCAACGCCATAAAACTTTCACTGCGCCCTCTTGCTGTCTATGTGTGTGTGTGTGTGTTTTGGGTTGTTTATAATGTCTGCGGTCTGGCGACCTAGACATTGGAAATCGAGAACAGTCCCAGCTTGAAAAGGACCTGCTAAAGTCACCCCCAAAAAATTGCGCGTACCATTAGCGACATTTGCAGCGAGGGCGGCGAAAGCGAGAGGGAGAAGCAAAAGGACGAATAACATGCAATATTCAAAAGCATTTTAACAGCAACAAAAATTCAGCAGCTGGTGCAGAGACTTCACTGTGGCATGAGGCAGGACAATTGACAAGTTTTCAGTACCTGACACTGATTTTAAAGCAAGGCAAGGCAGCAAGTGCCACTTGCTGCCACAACATGTTGCATCTAATTAAAGAAGGTGGCAGTCACGGAAATACGCGTAGAAATCCTGGATATAACTCGTAGCCAAGTAGACGTCGAGCAACAGCTGATGACAATTTAACCCCAAAGCTCTGGCAACCATTTATAACTGCAAATTGTGTGTGTGCCAGACATTGCAACAATATGTTGCCCCAAAAATGTATTTATATCGTTTGTAACAGAGCCACCCAATGGTGGGGAGGGGGTGTGACGGGGTTATATAATGGCTATCCTCAAGATGCGACCCGAGGAGGACAGGAAAGAGGAGGGATGATCCCATAATTGACAGCAGACGGCCAAGGGCGGAAATTCCAATGCATGACAAGGTTGGATCTCCAGTTGGGGGTGGGTTTTTGAGGCAGGCGGAAAGGGGGAATGGAGTTGGAGTTGGAGGTAAGCCATACACGTGCGTGTTCTCTCTAATTCGCATGCATTTATGCGTGACCACGCACAGGACACATCCAACAGCCACGCCCCTTGCAGTTGTCCTGGCGACCAGAAGGACTCTCAAATTGTGGCTACTCGAGAGCGAGGACCATATCAACACAGAGGAAAGAAAGGGTCCCACCTCGCTGACAAGTTGTCAGATCCTTTGGCCAAAAAGCTGCAACGTTGTTCTTGTCGTCTGGCTTAACTTTTGTCGTCCTGCGGGCATTCGTTTTCCCTCTGTGTTTGGAATTTATAATTCCATTTGTGGTTTTAATTTCGTAAATGTGAATTTAATTTTATTCAATTTGTTCTTTGGGGGAGAGCAACAGTATTTGAGGTTAGGTTAACGCTTCATTGATTCTCAATTGTCAACAGACAAATTGGCCTTGAATCGAGTGTTGGACAACGTTAGAAAGTAAGTCTCCCCCTTCTTAAATAAGGGAGTTAAGTTTACTCGTTATTCACGCTGGCATGTGGCGCAGTTGAAGCTCGTCTCGATTCGTCTATTATGGACTCGACGAGCAAATCCTGTCGAGAATTCAATGCAGATATGAATATATCCCTCGTCGCTCGAAACTGTCCACAATTATAGAGATGCTCGTTCTCCAATCGCAGAAAATTCCAGATGAAACGTCGCACTATCTCACACAAACTGCAGATGGTCTTGGTATGATAGGGTAACAGAAAGTCGTTGTAAATCAAATACATCTCCAGCATCCAAACAAAGCGTATCAACATATCTATAACAATGGCAAAGTAATAGAACCACTAGGAAAACCGATGTAAATATAATTTAATTAAAGTTTCCATACATAAACTTACCTTGGGATAAAGCAGATTCTCGCGCAAAAAGATGTGTTCTCCTTTCCAGACCTGAAACAGTCCGTAGTCCTGCAGCAAATCCCAGGAAGTACAGTAGATGGTCGATATAAATGAACTAATGATATAGATCCACGTCCAGGGATTCTCAAATAAATAGTCGTATTTATCTATCGTAGTTGTCAAGCAAAAGAAAGATATTCTTATGTTAATTAGATCTTAGGGTTAAGTTATATTAGAGGAAGAAAGGATAAGGATGTATAGTTTGTAGTCATATGAGACAGATCTTCTCATAATAGAGAGAGGAAATTGTCGAAGAATGGTTTACCGTTCATTTCTTCAAAAAAAAAGACTGTATATCACAGAGAAAAGTACGAAATACTCGACCTTTTCACTTGGTGTTGAAAATACTTTCCGGCTCATTTTGATATAGTTTAACTTTTATTAATGTTCTTCTCAAAATTCTATTTACTCACCGCTTGTTTCCATTTGAATGGTCGATATAATGACTGTGATTATCGTGGAGCCGTAGGTAAAAGCATTTATCAGATAGGAAACAGGCTTTGGGTCACTGTCCCAAATTCTCTTGAGGCACTGTGCCAGACGGAACCAGGAAGGCAGACACCGTATTACGGACATTGCATAGTCCGGCTCAAAATCAAAGGAATTGTTGCTATCCTTATAATAACGTATATAGAAACGGATGAGTTGATAGTGATCCAGCAAACACAGCACCAAGGAGTTCAGTTGGTCGGCCAGCCAGAAGTCGACAAAGTTCACAGGGTAGAAGGGAGCTGCAATAATGCGTCCACAAATGCGCAGGACTCCCATTCTAGCGGGATGGTTCATAATAGGTAGAGGATTGATTAGAAGTGCCAAAGGCAGTACTACGCCGATTAAGGGAAAGAATAATGGATCCTTTACCCCAAACTCATTGTGATGTAGAAACATTAGCATAGACAAGGTGCATCCATAACCGAATAAGCTGGCGATGCCCAGGATTTTGATAGGTTCGATCTGATTACGTGGATTCAGTTCGAAGATGAGAACATGATTGATGCCCACACTTTGCCAGACATAGACGTTGATCGACGTGAGGAAGCCAAATACCATAAGGGAGAAGGTTCCTCGGAATAGTTGAGTAAAGGATGACAGAAGTTCGGGCTTGTCGAGCATGGAATAATCTGTAGAGAAGTTGTATTTTATCTACTGAATATAGGCAACAAATCCTTTCCTGGTTTATGTTCCTGTTTTTTTGTGTACTTACACGACACTATGCATATCCCAGCGGATACTATGAAGAGTCCCAGGACAAGACCCGTCGAGAAAACATGAACTGGGGATATGGGTCGATCCAGGGGAGGAACTCTCAGTTTAGCCATGGCCTTGGTGCGATCTCCCTTCGTGATAAACTCCGTGTAGAGATTCTCCACTTCGGAGATCATGGTACGTAGTTCCCGCTCCTGACTGATCGTTGCGGGCTCTACGTACGTCTTGAGCCAGTAATGCCCATTCGAAGACCCGATATATTTGTCATACTTCTTGCAAATTTTGTGCAATCCCGTCAGATTCAGCTGTTGATAGTTGTTCAGCAATACAAGACTAAAGTAGAACTCGCTGAAGGCTCTCTCCAGTTTTCGTACATTCTTCGGTTGATCCTCCAGGGGCGGAAGCGATGGCATCTCACCCAAATGCCCGCCGGCACTTCTGTAGATATACATTAGCTTGACCTTGAATGTGGCGTGTTTACGGCGAGCCTCGGCCAGTTTATAATCGAAGAAATCATTCACCCGCCTGAGTTCCTCCTTCAATGTGGTGAAAAACTCTTCAGAGAATTTCTTATAATATTCATGAGCCAGATATTTCTGACTGGGACCCGGTGCATTCTCCACAGCCTTACGTATCATTCCCTTAAGTTCCTAGATAAGTCAGAAATTAGAATATGAGATTCTTCACGATTCCTCCATATTACGAACCGCATAATGTATATATTGATGCCGCCATTCGGTTGTTAAATGACTCTCAAAAGTCTCGCCAAATTTCATTTTATTCAACTTGCAGCTAGATTTAAATCTTATATATCTTGAGTTAAAATTCAAAGTTATGTAAATTTTGGGAATTTATTTGAAAGAATTCATAACATAAACAGAGTTTAAATTCACATTGATTTCTTATCGTAATCGTGTTCCATTTCTGTCATAGATATCGGCTTAAGATAGATATCACGGATAGCTCGAAAATGTCCGCAATTATAGAGATGCTCATTCTCCAAGCGTATAAAATTCCAAATGAAACGACGAAAGATCTCAAGGAAACTGGTAATTGTCTTCGTATTGAAGGGTGATAAATAGTCGAAATAGACTAAATACATCTCAAAGACCCAAAGGAAACGCAACAGAACATTCAAAACAATTGCAAAGTAATAGAACCACTGGGAAAGTGTGATTTTTAGTGGAGTTACGGCACTTATTATCATCTGTTCTTACCCTGGAGTATACGAGATTCTCACGTAAGAATATGTTTTCACCTTTCCAGACTTTAAATAAACCAAAATCGAATAACAAGTCCCAAGTTAAACTATAGACTGTCGATGTAAATGACACAATTATATAAAGCCATAGCCACGGGTTATCGAACATGTTCTGATACTTATCTAGATTCGAAGGGAATTAAATTCCAAATACGTTTAGTTAAGGAATAAATCAAATTACTTACGACTCGTTTCCATTACGACCAAGGAGAATATAATCACTGTCAAGCTTATTCCATATTTAATGGTATTCAAAAGATGTTCACGGTACTTAAAATCATTATCATAATGTCGTCTTAGGCACTGAGCTAATCGAAACCACGGGGGTAGACAACGAATCACAGTGATGAAAAAGTCCGGCTCGAAATCAAAAGAATGATTGCTGTAACTAACGAAACGTATGTAGAATCGGATCATTTCATAGTAATCCACCAAGCAAAGTGTCAGAGAGTTTAACTGATCGGCCATCCAAAAGTCTGGAAAGATTACACTATAGAACGGAGCCCCAAAGATGCGTCCAATCATCCGTAAGAACCACATCCTAGCCGGTCGGTTCAGAATAGGTATGGGATTGATAAGCAGTAGCAAAGGCAATATTAAACACATCAATGGAAAATAATACGGACTATCCACTTCGAACTCTTTGTGATGGATAAAAAACACCATAGACATGGTTGTAATGAGGCCCATGGTGCTGGCGACCTCGAGGTATGATATTGCCTGTATGTGATGCCTTAGATCAATATTAAAGATCAGAACATGATTAACACCCTTGAGCTGCCAAACATAAACATTCAGAGCAAATAGGAAGGAAGCGAGTCCAGATGCGACAGGTCCTCGATAAAGTCTAGCGAAGACGGCAATCAGATCCAATTTGTCGCAAATAAAGTAAACTGAAAGGGTTTAAGAGTTATAGGCATTAGAAATCGAAATAAGATATATATTAATTGAAATTAAATTGATGGAATGAATAGATTTTACTTTTAAGTAAGGAGATAAACCAAAGATTGATATTTACTCACGTGACAGCAGAATAATGGCGGCGCTTACAATGAACAGACCCAGTGCCACACCTGTGAAGAAGACCTGAGTCTGCGGTAAGGTTTCCCCCATTGGGGGGACTCTCAACTTGGCCATGGCCTTGGCACGATTTCCATCTGTCAAATGCAACGTATACAGCTCTTCCACTTTGGTTATCATGGCCTTCAACTCTTGATCCTTGGCAAACGGTGCTATACTCACGAATTTCTCAAACCAGAGAGCACCTCTATTTGATTTAAGATGCTTATCATATTTCTTGCATATCTTGCGAAATGCCGTATAGTTGAGACTCTGAAAATTCTGCAACATTATCAGGCTCAAGTAGAATTCGCTACAGGCCAGTCCCAGTTGTCGAGAAGTTAAAGATCGTTGATTATGCAAGCTCTGGTTATCACTTAGCTGTAAATTGATTCCGTAGAGCTTACGACGTGCCTGGGCCAATTTCTGGGCATAGAAATCCTGAACACGAGTCAATTCCTCGTGGCACTTGGCAAAGAAATGCCGTTCAAAGTTCTGATAGTACTCTGAAATAACCGAAAGTGGTGCTTCTCTTATGTTCGGGGCTTCCTCCACGCCTGTACGTATCATTTCCTTCAGTTCCTGGTATTAAGTTTGATTCTACATTCAGTTGATTAGTTAGATTTGTTGATAATAATTACTGTATAGTTCATATATTGTTGACGCCATTCCGTGGTCAAATAGCTCTCAAAGGTCTTGCCAAACTTCATGATGTTCAATGAAAATCAATAACAATGAAACTTTCTTTCGAATTAAATCAAAGTCTATAATTAAAAGAGATGAAAGACTCCACTCAGGTTGCTTCAATTAAGCTGAAACTTAACATTTATAAGATTTATCTAATATAATTCAGGATAAACTGTGAAAACAATAAGAATAATAATATTAGATAATTATTTTTATAAATGAAGAATTGAACTTTCACATTACAGAAAAGTTTAAATCAAATTTACAAGTTTCAGAACTTTTTAGTGAATTTAAAATACGTTCAAGCTCCTTCAGTGCCATCGCATATTGTTATTTATATTCAACAAATCAATTGTGAGTGCAACCATTCATCTGAACTCATTGTTACAACTTTAGACTCTCCATAACTTCCCCCAGAGGCAGCTCGAAATGTTCAACTGTTCAACTGTTCAACTGCTCATCGCCATTGTCCAGCATCCCCAAGCCGTGTTTGCAAATTTTTGACATGCCTCATTCCATTCCACTTTTCGCATTCACTTTTGTTTTTGTGGACAGTTTGCTTCCACTCTTTATCCCGGGTTTCCTTTTTTGTCTTGGATGTGTGTGGGGCAACACAATGTGTCGTCTACAGGCATTCCAGGGGGGTAAAATGCCGCACACACCTCAACATCATCAAAGCGACCATTCATCTTCAGTAACGTGAAAAATGTGAAACAATTGCAACGATGATTACTTTTTCCTACAGTTTGTTGTTGTTTTTGTTGTCGTTGTTGCTGTTGCTGGAAAATGGTCGTAAAGGAAAATTGAATTGACAGTGGGTGGTGGTTAGAAGTTTTCCCTTGCCCAGGGGAGCATTTGCTGTATTAGGCCAAACCAAGCCGAGTGAAGAATATCACAGGTAGCGAGGACCAAGTCCAATAATTATATGCTAAAGACTCGAGTAATTAACTCCCTTGGGAAGAAGGGAGGAAGTCTACGCCAAAGGACTGTAAGAAGTTGATTATCCTGATGACTGGGCTTATAAAATTTAAGCCATTTGCTCATTTAACAGAGAGGGTGGCAACTAAACTTGTTGTGACAAAAATTGGCAACATGTGCAAAATATACACGACTCTCATTCCTTTAAAGGAGAGTAAAACAAGCTGCTGTCAGCACTGTTAGCTTTAGTCTCATACCCTGTAGATACAAAATTTAACAAAGTGGATCTACTACATTTGTGAACTTGAATCTATGCAAACATTTTATTTTAATATATTTGATATTAATAATATATATAATTCAGAAAATACCTGTGATCTCATCGACTCCATGAATTATATTTTTCAAATTCGATTTATACGTAGTACATTTCATGGCAATTGCATTTGCAAACAGGGTATCTGCTAGTTGTGTAATCAGAGTATTTCTATTTGTTTTTACTACCATAACAGCAGAGGCAAATAAAAATATTTGCATAGACAAACCATTGGACAATTGGATAGACTAACGGCCAAGTGAGCAGTCCGGGCGTAGATTTGGCGTTTTGGAGGGAGGAGTGGCTGGGAGGGGCGTACAAAATGAAAAGTAAACATTGCAACGTCCGCTGCCATTGAAATGATAAAGTGCGACGGTTCCCAGTACGATAAAAGGCAATAAAATGCATGCTTAGTGTTTCTGAGTAGTAGCATGAGATGAAACTGAGGGCAAAACAAGAGGGAGAGCTGGCTAAAATGCGGGAGCTGGGAAGCAGGGGGCTTAATGGCATTAGTAGTAGTTGGTAGGTAGTAGGTGAACTGTTGTGGTCCAACAGTCACTCGCCGCCAAGCTGCAGTTACATGTGTTGTGTCTGGCGGATTTTATCATACGTCTGTAAATTGCTCGAGCTCGAAAGCCTTTCATGGTTTTTTGGATTTGTATAAACAAAGATTTATTGGGTCTAGTTTAGTTTTTGGGGGTGCAGATCCAACTGCATTTAAAGCTTCAAAATACTTATAGTTGAGTTTAATATTGTTTATTAATGGGGGAAAGTCGTGCGAGGGTCAGAAGCAAATGTTTTTCTTTGCGAGGGAAATAGCTTAGCATAAATCTCAAATTTCCTTAGCAACTGTCAGAGGAGTTCAAGTGTTTTCTTTCATGTTATTGAATTCAATTGTTGATTTATGGTAACTGCACTGGTATGTGACTTTTGCGAGCTTTGACTTTAAAAAATGTAAATGGAATTATAAATATTACATGACAAGTATTACTTCAATTGCAATAAACCAAAGTAAGATTATAGTTTAGTTACTTATAAAGAGTATAAAGCTAGCTTTATTTACCTTGTATACTTAATTTCCCCAACATTGTCTTGCACTTCTTAAACTTTACTCCAAATTATTTGAGTGCATTCTAAAAATCTTACAA
The DNA here is from genome assembly GCA_958299025.2 of Drosophila histrio. NCBI lineage: Eukaryota > Metazoa > Arthropoda > Insecta > Diptera > Drosophilidae > Drosophila > Drosophila histrio. The sequence continues at coordinate 22,922,413 of OY282580.2, forward strand.
AAATATTCGATATTCCCATCAGTTACCGATTTAACATATAGTCTGTACCTAAAGTTCTCATTGCAACAATCTGTCGAGGGTATTTACACGTCAGCTAGCTTTTCTTTTCGGTCAGTGGTGGAAATACTCAATTATCGAATCCAATATTTATTGCAGGAAAACTCCTTCGTTGCACCTTTTAATTGCTTGCAACTTAAGCCGCAAGTTGCAACTTTCATTGCCACCCACTGGGCCGACAGGCATTCAATTAAAACGCACACCTCGAAGCTTTTGCAGCTCAACGAGTTTGTGGTCTATTCCAATTGCCGAATCACGTAAATTGCAGTCATATTTCGAAACAAGGCAATAAACTTCAAAAAGACAACTCCATAAACTTAAAAATCGAGCAAGTGCCAAAGCGGATTACAGACAGCTTGAACAGGTTTTTAGCCAATTGATTGAAGTCGTCTCATTGAAATTATGCTCAATGATTAAACAATTTTCTACTTGTTGTTGTTATTGTTGTTGGTCGTTGGTCGTTGGTCGTTGGTCGTTGGTCGTTGGTCGGAGGCAACAACAATCTTGTAACAATCGGCGACACTTTATGTGACACGAAATAAAAGCTATTTGCGATAATTGTTTAGTTTGCTAAATTGCTGCGATTTGTTGTACGCTGGCTGGCTGGTAAGTAATAACTTTGTTAGCTTGGCCAACTTAATTGCTCTTGTTGTTGACCCCCACTGTACATTGAACTTCAGAGTTATGATGGGAAGGGAAGGCGGGCAGTACCCTCCCAATAGTTAAGTGCAAGTGCAACTATTTTTAGGAAACCACCACCCACATGCCCCATGCAACGACACACAGCTGGTGCGTTGCATCGAACATGTTCGAACAACGAACTCGGTTGCAACACTCAAGTTGCGAGCTCCGTTCAGCGTTCAACACCCAGTTTGCAATCGCAACGCGTCGGCAACGGAACGTTAAAAGCGTGCGCGTGATTCGCCGGCAAATTTTTGAGTTGATTTTGTTTATGTTTTTATGAAGCGCAAAAAGCCCGAAAAAAAGGCGGCAAATCTACGAGTGTGAATTAAATAAATATATTTATTTACGCAATGAATGAAAACGAATTCAAGTGGTTCACAAAATAAAAGTCTATAAAAATCAAGTGTGTGAAGTGATTAAATTATTTTAATTATACAAATAATTGGCTAAACTATTTATTTTACAAAGTGTGTCTATACAAATATACTCTGCATTAACAGTTCTATATTTGAAATAAGTTAAATCATAACGTTAAAAGATACCAAGTAAAAAATTGAGAAATCTGCAATTGAAATCTATATAGCAAACATTATTCATATTTATGTGAATAACTTCAAAGTCTAAAATTAAACTTTTAAATCTTCTACTTTCCGACTGATACATATTTTATGGCATTCTTCTGAGTTCTAGGATTAATCATTAAATAGATAAATATATCTCTCGAATATCTCCGACTTGTGTACTTTGAAGCGACATAAACCTTATTTACTCCCGATTGTTGCATATTTTATGGCGTGTTTTTCACATCCCAGCCATTAAAAGTTCTTGGATTGGCCGCATAATTAACGCCTTATCGCATTGCACACAAATTAAAAAGGCTTAGAGACAGACAAAAAGCGTAGACAACTCTTTCGATTCAACGCCAGACGTCCTCCATGGACCTCTGTGTGGAACCAGGCAGCAGACAAATTCCATTTTAGATAAGCTTCCCGTATTCGTGTTTTATTTATAACCACAGCAAGGAGAAATAAAACCTCCCCACTGAATTGTTTCTGCGGTGTTACAGGACTCCAACTTTGAAATGAATACTTATTGTATTTAAGAATTTATAAATGTGTATTTTTTTAATAGTTACAAATAATAACACAGAAAATGCTTTAACTAAATATAATACTTAAAAGTTGAAAAGTTGATTATTTCTAGATCATATTAACTGATTGTAAATATGTATTATTATGAACTACAAGTATAAATTTCAAGGAGTTTACTTCTAGACGGATTTTTTGATGTTCCTTCTAAAGAGTTTAAGAACAATAGATTGCTTTACATTTTTCCTGTAAAGAGAAACTTTCTTGAAAGTTTCTTCAAGCTTAAATCGGGATTAAAAATGTAACGTAGACTTCTTTACCAAATTATCAGAGCTTATTTACAAATAAATTATTATAACATTTTTAAAATCATATTTCTTTTGAGCTTTTTAAATTTATATACCTTCTGTAGTTTGCACACAAAATTGTCAACTAATAATAAATAAAAGTAAATGTCTCTTAACTTTATATCTCTAGCTGTTTTTTAGTTGTTGATTAGCTTTATAATGGTTATAATTTGTAGCAGATGTGTACAGGATTTAATCTGTTAATAAATCCTGTCACTTTCCATTTGACTGCTTCAAAGTGCTTCATTTGTTAATTGTAGCAAGCAGTTCACAACTTAATTAAACGGAGTCATGAGCAGATAATATAACGCCCCAACACAAACTCATTTTATGCCAGTAGCTAATCTTCAGTGTCATCAGCTCATCGGCAGATGGGAGGGAGCTCTCAGAGGAGGAAACATGGAACTGGTAGCTGTAGTTAACCGGTTTCTTCAGACTTAGAACGGCGCGTGTCTTCAATTAATCAACGCTGTCTGCGGCGAAATTCTGTCAAACATTTGCCTCTGGATTTTCTAATTTAATTTTATTCAAGTGGTACTGCAACTGTGGCCCAAAGGATTGTGTTGGATCCTTCATCGAGTGCAAAAGTTGGAGTGCGCCGCTAATTATGAGAATGCCAGGAGTTGAGAGCTCTAGAATTTTCAATTTTCAAGCCTGTCATTGACAAGCTGACAAGCTGACAAGGCGGCTGTCAAATCTGTATCGTCTTCGTCTTCTGCTACTTCTGGGGGTGCATTGAACTTCCAACAACCCCTGCACATTATTACCGGGCATCGAAATCAAAGACCGACTGAAATTTGAGATATCAAACTGAACACAAATAAAAAACGAGCTGTCAAAATACCAAACAAGCGGCAGCCCAAATGAAAAATCAATTGCGGCCACAGTTCACAGTAGGAGAGGTGGAGCGGAGGAGGGATTATGCTTACGAGTAGAGTACTTAGATAGAGTAGACTTTAACCGCCGACTCGAACTTTGACTAATGATAGAGGCCTCTGTCGTCGTCATGGGAATGAGGGAGCGCAGATTATGCTTATGGAAACGACACCCTAATGATTTAATTATGATAATGATAATAGCCATAGGGTTCAGTTAAGCTATGCACCTTTATTCAATATGTGTATATACCCACACATATTTGAAAGTAGACTTAATGAAGGTTCCATGATAATTGTTTGTTTCGGTTATGGTTATGGTTTTTCATCTAAATGTATGACAAAGTAACCCACCAAAAATATGCAGATGAACTAGTTCACGGAAACAGTGTTAAGTTATAAATTGAGTTATTCATCTGCCATTGGCAATTTCTGTCAAATTGTATTAAATTTGTTCTTGCAACTATTTCAACCGTGAACTAATTAAATTCATAGACTTACTATTCGTTTATTTGGTATATGTTTGCAAAGAAAATTAATTAGTTAATACCCAACCATATAAGAAATTTTAATAAATTATGTATGCCTAAATAATCAGACTTGTATGTATTAGTATAAAATTCATTACTAAACTAAGTTGCTACATTAAATAAAGAGTTTTTATTATTAATATTTTTCCTAATACTAATTGGAAGTAGTAGAAAGAATTAACATTTTATTTCGAATTTAAATTTGTTTAAAAAGCGGGTAATTCATATTTGAGTTAATTTGCAGATTAATCCACACTATAAGACTGACATTTATATCTGCATGGTTCAGCTAATTCCATTAACAATATTTCTGCCATTAATTGTAAATAAGTAGTAGAAAGAATATAAATTTATTTCAAATTACATTTTGTTTAAAATTATTATTGATAGCCTGTCTGAGTCGAATCGCAGATAATCCCACAATAGGGCTGACATTTATCTCCGCCTGTGACAAAATCTTTATCCAATCACATAATTTCCACTTATGTGCCCTTCAGCCCCCCACACCGTAGAGTCCATAACTAATCGTAAAATTCGTTGAATATCACGTACGTTGCTTGAACCAAAGTTTTTGACACAATTAACTGCCGTTGGCCCTTTTTGCACACAGTTCAATTCAGTTTAGTTCATTTGAGAGCTGGCTTCTTATCAGAACATTGCACTTTTTGCGAGTGCAAAAAAAAAGAAAGAGAAAGACAACTTTGGACCGGGTCTTATCTGTGGCAGAGCACAAGCCCAAAGGCACTTTGTGAAATTATTAAAATCGTTTTTGAGAATGCATTTTACATAGATAGTGGAGAGGAGGGAGAGAATGGAGAATGAGAGCTGGAAATTGACGTTTAGTCACGTACGATGGCCAAAAGGAAAATTATTTAATATGCAACCATTGAGGCCGTTGCAAAGTGGCAAAAAGTTGTAGAATGTGCTGATAATGGCCACAAGGAGCTGTAGGAAGTAACGAACACAAACAGGGGGGAAATGAGGGGCATATGACGACAGAAAAAACCGCAAGTGGGGTGTGTGGTTATCCAGACTCGGCTCAGACTCTTTTTAAGGATGTCAAAATGCAATTTTTGACAGGAAGTTCACAGAAAATTAATGGGCCTGACCAAGGGAGAACCAGCTTGTAACTCATTTCCATTGTCTTCGGACCTCGTGGCAGAGTCTATACATAAATCTAACAATGCAGTCGTTCAATCACAACCGACCAGCCCACTTGCAACGCCCCAAAACCCAGACACACTCCACACTCTCTTGGCGCCTCGGCACATGCAATGCATATCAAATGGATAGCAAAGGAAAAAAAAGAACCAACTTTAACTTCGACTTGAAGTTTAACAAATAAATTTTGATGGGATTTATGGGCCAAGTCTGTTTCAGTCAGTGTCTAACGTCAGCGACACTCCTTCCCACCTTCTAACGTATCCGTATCTCAGCCGGTTTTCAAGTTGGCTTTTAATGCACCATAAAACTGACATAAAGAAAATACTTCCATCTAAATATAAACAAACGAGACGGGCATAAACACGAGACCCAGTAAAACAAATAACGTATAAACGTGCAAATGCACGTGCTGCTCCAAATTTTCAACAATTTCCCCCCTTAGGTGGCTTTTCTCCATCTCTTTCTTCCCCCCATCATTTAGTCTTTATCTCGCTTTCCCGGACCAGATTGCAAGCTCCTCGCTCCAACGAGCACAGCAGTGGGCACAATACAAAAATAGACAAGTTTATGGAGCAGAAATCAACTTGAAAGACTCTTTTAGCTTCCGCTTAAAAATGAGAAAAACAAAAGAAACATAGAGTATAACGACCATGGAATACACTACTATTTATGTTTATATTAACTTGAGTAGAGAGTGCCTTATGTGATAGTAGTTCATTTTTGTTTACTATAGTTTTCATATAAAAATATTATTTTATTTTCTGCATTTTATCGCTTCTTATGCTGATGATAATTACCCTTAGAATATTTTTTAAAATCAACTGAGTTTGCGATTAATTTATGCTAAAAACGATATAATTGTATAACGAAAATCAAATGCTTTGCTGTAAAGTGTATTAAAATGAAAATAAGTGTATAAAACAAAAGCAGCAACACGGCGGCGTCTACACAAACTTTTGGGAAAAACTCTTTTATTTATATGTCAAAGCAAATAAGTAATTTGTCACGCCGTTTTGGCGCTGAAAAACTAAAGAATATCTCAAGCTAAATGCTGACATTTGTTGTGCCCTTTCAAGTTTTACATTTGTTCGAGTCGGTCAATTAAAGGGCTCTGCCATCGAAATACTTTGATAGGTGCAGCCAAGTCACGCATCTATCATAAATATTTCATAATCTTTTGACAGCTTTGAAGTAGCGTTCGTCTCTTTGTCATATTTATTTTTAATTTTTTTAGTTCAATTAAAGTAGCAAACGCATTTATTCAATGTTTATTTTTAGTATACTCGAAAATACACAACAGTTTCGATCATGCTTTTCACTTGTGTGGTCTACAGTACAGAAATCTCTATGGGAACTGCAGCATGGCCAAACTTCATTTGAATATTATTATCTCCCCCACACACGATCAACTCGTCAGTTTGTTGTAATTTTGTCAGGCAATTTGCATACAATTTGAATGCATTTCTTAAAGCAATTTGACAATTGCATTACGACATATCATCTTAAGCTTGATCTTTAGCTGAATCATGCACATTTCCAGCTTGAAATAACCTCTCAAGTTGAAGCTCTTACTGATCATGAGTTTTTTCATTGGTTTGTACATAAGTACTTAAGTATAAACAAATATTGTTATTTACTGCTCTTTTATTGATGAGTATTTAGTGTGGTTTCAATGTTAGAAATATATAATTAAAGAGCAAAATTATATAAATATATATAACATAAACTTTAAATAGTTGCCTATTAGTAAATTGATATTAATGTTAAAACTGTCATCATACTCATGAAAATAGTTTGACATACATATTCTAATTTTTATTTTGGTAATTCACAAAATCAAAACAAATTGTTTATGGATCATTGGCTACTTCGATTGCTTCGTATGTTGTATACAATTTATTAACACTTCCGCCTCTGTATCTTTTCCATAAGTCTGCCAAGCATTTCAACTTAAAATCTTTTGCAGATTAACCCGACCTTAGGTCTCATTTGATATGCATAACTCCAGTCTCCAGTTCCAGATCAAATGCCTACAAACGAGAAGTGACAAACGACAAGAACAATTTGCAACAATTTATGAAATTTATGCAGTCAGGCGAGACGGAACCGGAGTCGGAGTCAGAGTCGGAGTCAGTCACAGAATCGAGTGGAGTCGAGGGCGCATGGAGTTAAATCGAGTGGTTCGTGTTGCTGCTGCGCTCTGTTGATTGTAGTAATTGCTGCTGTGACAGTTTGATTACGCAACTGATGCGCCATGTAGAAGTCTTTCAATAAATCAGACAAGCTCACGCATTCGTTCTAAAAATTGACTGTCAACTCTTTCCCCTTTCGGCTCCTTAGCCCACCCGTAGTGTGACACGTGTCGAATTTTTGAATCCTTGCCCCAATTGCAACATTTATCGTAATAGCAGCAGCTGAAACTTTCGAACAACCCTCTGTTTAGTAGTGTGCTAAAACCAAAATACAAGGCATTAATTTTTACGACAAATTGATTAAGCATAAATTTCGCACCCTTAAAGCCAGTAAGTTGGAATGGCATTAAAAATATGACCACTTTTAGAGCATTTAGCAGGCACTTCAAACACTACAACAACCACTGCCATTTTCGCAGCCTCGTGTCTGGGTCCCAGTCCCAATCACGTGTCACGCACACGTGCGTATTATTTACACGCAATATTTTCTTTTTTATTTCCTTGCAACATTTTTCTCTGTTGTTTTTTTTTTTGGCTTTTTCTAAGGCTTTGCATCATTGTAATTGAAGTTATTGATTTTGTTCTGGATACCCTTTAGCCTGAGTCACCCTGTTTTACTCTAGATTAGCCGCATCAACAGTCGTACATCAAAAAAATATCTGGTCTCTGGTTTCTGGTTCCTTGTTCTAACGGAAGTTCCAAATATGTTCACTTAATTGCATTAAGTTTCTGTTACAAACAACCCCACAGCAGCAGCATTCATCTTTCTGGCTCAGATCAAAGTGCTGTGCAAACATTTTTGGTCAACCCCCAGGTTTTTCCATACCCATTTCCCCCCTTTTAGATGCCGGGGGCGACCAGACATTTGTTTGATTACCAGCTATTTTTACTTCTGTCACGGCAATGTCCAGTTCCCTGTACGCTTAATTACTAAGTAATTACATAAAGCAAATATAGGCGGGGCTCTTAGCCTGAAAGTATGCAATGCTAACGCTGATGGAAGTGTGAAATTATCAGGCTTATCCAATTAAATCAGAGTACAGGGTATATACGGTCAAAAGTTAAGCGTTTTCATGTCTTTTGACAAGAGTATTCGAATTGAGAATCAGCTAAATATAAATTCATTGTTTAATGTCTTAAAATATGCAACAGGTTAAAAAACACTAAAAGTTAATTACAAACAAATTTAAAATAATTAAATAATTATCAATAAATGATATCTAAATAATAATTAATCATTGCTACTTCTGTATAAACTTACAACAATTTAATAACCATATCCAAAGATTAATTACACTTTAATAACTGACACACAAAATAATTGAAAAATTATAATGTTATCCCAATAAATTCAATTCCAAACATAAAATATACAAAAAAAATTAATAGAAATAATTTACACCACAAAATAATATCTAAAATGTATTATAATATTTAAAAATTTGTAGTCCACACCGAAAATATAAAAAAATGTGTTAAAAGTGCTCAAAACCAGAAGAAATGTGAACTAAATCAATCCCAACAACAGCTAAAAAGTGCCAAAGTAGCATCCAAATGCCAAATTAAGTATATGTATATATAAGGTCATTATCATCTCTATCATCATCACATCACAACATCATTACACATTAATCGCGTGTTAGCTACGAAATGGGAAACGCTTCGTCCTCATCGCATGGCAATGGCGGTGGGAAAAACTCACGAAAATGTCGTAGTCTACCCAACTCACCGGATGTCAGAAGGTAAACTATAGATAATATGCATTGAAAAGCTATTAGAGTATTCTCCGGATAAAATGTCAAAGCTCTTTTGTGGCCACTAATGAGACACATTAGGCATATTTTATACAAGAATATCGCTTGAATAAAGCCAAATGTCAGCATAATAAATCAGAGAGTGAAAATGTGTTTTTCTTTTGACTAAATTTGCTCAAAATTTACGATATTTTCCCCAGAATTGTGATGCTATTTAAAAAATACAGAGAGAGAGAAAAAGAGAGAGACGGAGTGAGATAGAGGGAAAGGGAGATGCCCACTCCAGTGAATCTTAATCTATTTTTGGCGCCAAATACAAACCAAAACAAGTTGGAGGCTAATGGAAATGACATTTTGTGGTTGAGTTTTTACTTTGAGACTCAAGATGTATGCCAGCAAGTGCAAATTAACAGTGGAAAGCGATTCATAATTAATGTACCGCCTTCCCCTTAGTTAGACGGAATCGCAAGGTGCCGAAAACGACACATTCAGAAGACACGCAACACTCGACCATTGAAACGCTTCCGTCTTGCAAAAGTCAGAGATCTTTGGATCAGTAGTTGGCTGACAGCCAGACCAGACCAGGGCCAGGTCTAATTTACTGGAGCCGACCGACAGACATCTGGAAGTTTGTTGCCCCCGTCGACAAAGATTGCATAATCGAGTCATCCCACAAACAGTCACATTTCCATTTCAATATAGTATTCATATAGATATACAGAGAAATTTCTACAAAGTGCATTTATGATATATATTTTGTGGGAACAACCCCTGTAGGAAAATTCAACCACCGTAACTGAAAACCTTTTACATTTATGATATGATGGAAAGGCGTACAGAGTCAATAAACAAAGCATTTGCCAAGTTGCATAATTGAATATCCATACGCTGGGAATCTTCAGGCCTGCTGCTACTTATCGGACAACCCTCGCCCTGTTTGCTCAATAGAGGGCTACCGATATGCATCCTGGTTTATTTACGAGTATTTGTCCAACCCCCACACACACAAACACACACACTTCCACAAACAAAATGTTGTCAGCTGCATTTGCTGGGTGTGAAAAATGAAGAGGAGGACTGTGATCTAAGCCAAGCTCTCTCATATGTATGTTGGCCAGACTAGAGATGGCACGGTGAGAAAACGACTTAAGTATTCGATTGTTATTGGAATTACTGATATTGTGACTTACTTTACGGTAAAATAAAGTGTATTAGGAAATACGACATTCGATTAGTTTATAATCTCTCAGTCTATCTATCTTCTATTTTGCAATAATGTAATTTAAAGTTACTTATGCTATCAAAATTTGTATACATGTCTGTAATGGATAAGAAGATTATGAGATGTGTGATAAATTGTATTTCTATTATTAAACTTCAACTAATTCTTTTAGTTTCTATTGGTATTATTCCCAATTCTAAAAGCGAATTTTGCGATTATTTCTCACGTCTTCATCTCTCGTAGGCCAGTATTTTCCCTTTTCTAATAGTTTTTACGCACTCCACTCACAACATTGTATAGAACTGATGCCTAAGTGGAAACGTGGAAATGTGGAAATGTCTTGCTACTCGAGTTGCCAGCGCCAGAGCTGCCCACTTGATGTAGCTTCTTGTGTGTTGCTTTTGTTGCTTTTGTTTTGTTTGTTCGGCTACTCTCCATTTGCGGCTGCGGCTTGTTTACAACTTTTGCCCAGCCATAGACCATGCAACGTGCAACCTGCTGCATATTTAAAGATGTCGTCGACATGTTGCCTCAGTCAACAAAGGTGGCAGTCAGGAAAGCAACCCGTCTAAAGGCGACGATGACGGGCGACCATTAGCAGGGAATAGCAAAGAATATCTTTGGAGTTTGCCGTCTGTTAAGCGCACGTGTGTGTATTGAGAGGTGTGTGTGTGTGTGCGGGGTGTGTGTGTGTGTGTTTGCAGACGCTATTAATTGTTTCTTGCTGCAGCTGAGAAAATGTGTCCCTAAAGTCAGACAAACAACTGTTTTTGGACGAACGAAGACACTGTAGTTGTAGATGCTGAAGCTGAGGCAAAAGTTTCGCCGTCTAATAACTGAAAATCGTGACTTTATGTCGCACTTGAAAGCCGCAACTACAGCGAGGAATATGAGTCTCTAAGAATAAGAAATAGCAATACAATACCCATAAGAGACGACTATAAGTAAAGTATCTCAACTCTCAACTCATATTGTGTATCTTTCGACTGACTGCGCATAGACTTCTCATGACTTTAGCCGTCTGGCAGAGTCAGGGGAGAGTTACGAGGGGGGGGGACACACGACTTTTAAGATGAACACGTTTTCCAGCGTGTCGCATTACAATTTCTAATATGAGCCCATTTGACATGGCTGGCAGTTATAAACAAAGCTGTCAAAGCTAAAAGATTCGTTTCTATTTCGAATCATGCAAAACTATTGCATTGTTTGAAATTGCTTTCAAGAACTATTAGAAGAACAAGCGAGCAGAAGGGTGTATAAACTAAAGTGTTATTAAATCGTAAGATATTGTATCAGTAAAGTTATTAAATTTAACAGGAAGACTCTAACTTTGAAGGCCTAGTTGGGACAAGCTTGCGAAGAATTGAAACACACATTGAAATACATTAGTTTTTAAATAGGAGATCAAATGAACCGATTTTCTAAGTACTTTTTAAAAGAATCAGAATGTCATCTCTTTAATTAATTTGCAACTTATTCAATATTTGAAGTACTTGAGATTTGTTAAGGAATATAAAGATCTGAGAATTGGAATATGTCTTAATAAAAGAATAGATAATAATGCATAATGCATAAATAATAAATCAAACTAATAAATAAATAATAAGTATAATATGGATGTGATTAAGAGTATATGAGAAAAAGTTATTCAATTTGATAAAATAACTCAAACATCATGAAAAAATTAACTCGATTTAGCATTATGATTGAATTTCAAAACAGGATATTTGCAGCATTAAGATGGAAGTGATTATAATCTGCCATTTAAACTTAAGACTGGATACTTAGCTGTCCAAACCTGAAATAAAGGATGTTTAAATAGGCAATTAGGCTGTCTAATAAAATGTGTGAGACTGCAGAGTGTGAGACATTCACAGCTAAAAGCTAATTTAGCTTCCGTTTAACTTCATCCTGATTTCTCTATTTATTCTGCCAGCCAGTTCTGATTGCAAATAAACTCAACAGGTTTCTTTGTAGAGCTTCCTGTCTGCAATACACCAATAGCTCTATCTCCCTTTTTCTCTCATTCAATATTTTAAGTGATCTTCAGCCTGCTCTTCGTCACTCTGGCTGTCTGGGAGTTATCTCTAACAGTTGGCCACTCCTGCAGGCATATCAATGGCACATAATTACGCTTATTATCAACCATTCAACACCTACTCGAAATGCTTATAGCCAGCACGAACCATGGTCCGACCCTCTAATCTAAAGCCAACCTCTAGCAGCGACCAGCCAAGTTTTTCAAGTGGACTTCTTTGCCAGACAAACTCACATAAATTTTAGTGCCGCCTGACTGACTGCTTGCCTGCCTGCTTGCCGCGTCTTGTTGCAAGTTGTTGTTGCTGCTGTTGTTGTTGATTCAAGTTGACGGCAACTGACTGTGGCAGACTCTGGCGATCCAACGAGTCGCGGTAGCCTGCCAAATTGCTGTGGCAAATTTATGAAAATTTTCTGTGCTTAACGGCATAAACTGCACCTCAACAACTGTGACCAGGTTCAAAAGGTTTTTGGGTTAAGATAAAGTGGAAATTGCTTTGGCCGGTAGCTCGAGGTGCTAGTTGAGTATCTAATGCAGTTGCCGACAACTTATCGCCGGTGCCAGCAGATGAATTATCTATTGAGTGAAAGTTATGTATCTAAATAATGCAAAACTTTCTAAAAGTTATCTTTATGCAGTCCCAATTCTCTAAATATTTTTCATATGCAATATCAACTTTTGAGTTTATTAAAATTTAAACGTGTTCTTCAAAAGAAGATTGATTTTCTGATATCCGTAGTCCTATTTGACAACTTGAAGAAATCTGATTATATAGAAAATAGATATTTTTTAAAAGCAAACAATGTAATATTTCCATTGTACAGAAATTTGTTTTCTTGCAACTTTCTACGCCCAATCACATGTCAATCTTATTGGGCATAAGATATTTGCTGCTCAAAGGTATCTGCACAAACTGAAGACAAATCAAGGGCCAGAAGAAGAAAGATTGTATCAAACCATAAACGGTTATGGCAACAAATCGGGCATAATAAAAGCGAAAGAGTTGCAACGCCACAGATCGTATAAGGCAACTGGCAAGAACCCAAAATGGTCAAAGCAGCCAAGTTGCAGCTGTAGCTGTGGCAACGTGCCTCGGATGCTACCGTGCCACCGTACGCCATGCCACGCAAAGAGTCAGGCTTTTAGAAGTTGGCTGAAAACACAGCATGACAAATGCAACTCAAGTGACACATTGTGCGGCAACAAAAGCAGCAAACATGCAACGCAAATGCAACTAATGGGCAGCTCAGTGCAGGGACCCCAATGAGCGGAGGGCAAGAAATGGAGGAGGGAATCGTTTCATATTTATACAAGCAAATGTTGTTGACGACGCGTTGCATAGTTGGCTGTCTCCCCTTACCCCTGCCCCGTTCGAGTCGACAGTCAGTGCGGTGCGGAAATGCTCAGTGACTGGTCTGGACTTGCAACTGCGTGGGCTGTGCGCACAGGTGAATGCCACCGGCAGGAACAGGCAGGCAGGCAGGCAGGCAGCCAGTCAGCTATTATGAGACTCTGCAAAGGTCAAAGACATCTGGCAACTGTGGCTGCTGCACAAGAAATCTGCGCAGCTACAAATCAAAAATGCGTAATAAAGACACAAATTCAATTTGCAAGGAAAATAAACAAGAAAACACACGTTGCACGTTGCACGATGCTTGCTGTAAGTTGGCGCCCAACGCATCACATTTGACATGTGACACCTGAAAGATGCAAAGCTGCAGATACGAATACATTTCAGACTTAACAAGCTGCCGCGACAGAAGCTGTGACACGCGGCGAGGGTTGCCACAGATTTAGTAATAGTTGTAGTACTTTTTAAAATTTTAGTAAAATATAATATATATATATATATAAACGCCCTTTAAGAGTTAAAGTAAAAGAAATAAAGGACAGACTTTGATAATAAATACTCGTACTGTTTAAGGAAGAATACAACTTTTCCTATCTGAACTTACTATTTTATTTAAACTTATAATATTCTTTATATAATATAGCCAACTATTGATTTGACTAGTGCCTTAAATATAAATAAATTCAGGTTAAAAATGTAGAAATACGTATCTATTAATATTTCGATTTTTTAATACCAAATGTGCTCATGTTGTTAAAGAAAGCTTATGTTAATATGCATTTATAATTCAAAATACATTTTCAAACATAAAAACCAACAAATCAATATATTTTGGTGCTGCCCTCGCAAGCAGATGCTGCCTAACATAGATACAAGAGCACATGTGGCAACTTGTATCTTTTAACATATCCAGACAATCGACATCCTTGCCAAAGCATGTAAAACTCGGTAGACAGCTTTGGCTTTTAATTTGACTTGGCTTGGCAAACAAAGCACAGGGAAATGTAGCAAGAAAAAAAATAAAAATTGTAAGCGGAAAACAACTCGCAGCTCGCACAATAAAATGCAAATAAAATTATATGAAAAGTAATTTGGAAATTTTTCGGCGAGGATTCGAGTTGTTGTTGTTTTGTGTGCGCGCTGGCAAAGAAAAATGACTTGACAGACACTTGATGAAAGCAAGAGCAGGAGCAGAATCTGCGATTTTGGTTTGGGTTTGCGTATTTAATTTGCACTAGCTCCACGAGGAGCAACGTCAACAGCAGCGACAGCGGTGACAGCGGCAGCGGCGACGGCAGCGCAGCTGGCAACTTCATTTGTCTGACGACGCGTCATCTGTGCTTTTTTTTTACCATTTTAATACAATTGTTAAGTATTTTTTGTTGCCTGCCTTATTAATGGCCAACAACAATGCTGCAGAGCACCAAGCCAAGTCAAGGCAGTCGTAAGATACAAATGTATCTTATGGCTTTGTCTGCGTCGGTGGCATGCCCCCTGCTAAGGTTTATGAGCGCGACTTATTAAAAGTTAGTGCCCGTCTCCTTTATTACTTAATTTGCGTTTTTAATCAGCGACTTTGAGTAATTGCAGAAAAAATGAAATAATAATAAACTGAAATTCGAAAAGTAGCCAAGAAATGGAAAAACAATTTCCTTGGTGAATTCTGTAAGCAGCTTAAATGGATTTAAATTTGCGACTAATGAAAGAAATAATTACATAATATATTTGTAATATTCATTAAGAAATGTATGTTGCATTTTTTAAATACTTTTTAATTAAATCAGCATAACTGTATTATCTGTTTATAATACAATTAATTTAATTAATTGGAAGTTTACTAATTAACAATAAAATATAAAAGTATAATTATTGTATTTGAATTGAGTAAAATCTATTACTTATCTTCATGAGTTCGTTTGACATGTAATAAAAATTTTATTAAATTGACTTAATGCATTACAAATATGTATTTATTGAATTCCTAAAGATAGAAACAATTAAAAACATTATTATACATTTGTTTATGGCATATAAATATATAATAAAGATTTTCTATTTCATTTCGAGATCTTTTGACATTAGAAACAATTAATCTCAACTCACGGTAATGGGCATTTAAATGCTTGAAAGGCAATTTGAGAGCCCAATCAAATATAATTGATTCAATAAATTTGATTTTGAACGCTGCTCGGCTAATCAAGAGATGCACCTAAAGCTACTTAGCTACGCTGTTTATAGCTTATGGCGACAGTAAGATACAAAAGTATATTTTTCCCGCAATGATATGCAAATTTATGAGCACGTTTGTCTTTCATTTCATTTCGCGCAATTGCATCGTAAAAATGTTGTTAAAATATTTACTGCAATTGTCAAGTTGTTCATTTTTTTCCATTTTTTTTTCATGTCTTGTCGAGTTTTTAGTTGTTTGCCGTTCAAAATAAAAGGGGCTTGGCGGTAACTTCATTAATTTATCAACGTTGCAACGTTCTGGGCAATGTAAAATTATTTTTATGTCGCAGTTTGTATAAATTGTCAAGATAAGTGCAAGGCAAGAGAGCATAATAAAAGTATAAATGTATCTGACAGATACTGTTACCACAACTCATGCAAATCACGCCTCAGAGCTTGTCGCCTTGCCGCGTGGGCGGTTGTCATAAAAAATAATCATAAAAAGAAAAAAATATGTCTGTATTTTTAAGTACAATCCATGGCATATTGTTTTATATTTTTTTAATGCACCGCTTAAACGGACAAACTAAATGAGTAACTAATAAAAAAAATGATTACTCTTCTCATTACAGACAAATAGCTCCCGCCTATGCAAAGGTCAATGGCGGCACTGCCATTCCACTGCCCGCGACGGTCATGGTCCAGCGTCGCTGCCCCCCGGACAAGGTGCGCCCCCTGCCGCCGACCCCAAATCATACGCCATGTAAGTGAAAATATTTTCAGCTGGTTTGGGAAATTTATTAAAAAATGTTTTTAAAGCCACCCCTAACGTGATGCTTACGGGGTTTGTGTGAGAGTCTCTTTCCTCTTGTTTACTGGGAATAAACAAATTCTGGTCCTCGGCCTGACAAACAACCCCCAGCGGGGGATGCCAATGCACTTAGTGCCATGGCTATGTTCATTCTAGACGTGATTTGTCCAAAAAGGGGTACATACCTCGTGTGGCATCATCAAAGCACTCCTGGGATTTCATTTGTGGGGCGCCTTGGTTCTCCAAAAACCACCTCATTGCAGTTGATTTGTTAGGAATTAGAGAATACTGTAATTAATGCGCGTTTCGACGATTTGAGGTATTAAATGGGTACCCAGTTGGGAAATCGGTTGAAGAAACTGAAACCAACAACTGTAATTTAAATTAATTTCAAGCTTAAATCCCGCAAAAGGAATTAGTTCAGCAGATAAAGCTTCTTTCACATGTGTTATGACAGACGCACGTTGGGCGCCATGTAACTTTAACTTAAAATGTAACTGAACAGAAAATGGAAAATTGAAGTTCTTGTTGGTATTTTATTGTAGACTCAACTACCAAACAAGATTGCAGTTATTGTCATTTGCTTCCTGAAAGTAATATATTGTCTTCATATTTGTCCCACACACTGCCGACACAGTTTTTGAAGATTTATGCTTGAGAGCCTCAGGCATATATTAATCTGCCTGTCTGCCGAGTTCCCCCCTCAGAGTTTGATCTTTCGCCTGTTTCCGATTTTACGCAGAGCAATTAATTAAGTTTAATGTCCGCATGGCCTTTAGCATTGATTTATTGGCTGCGCCTCTTCGTTCAGCCGACAGTCCGTTGACATCTTCAAGTGGGCACCGTTCACAAAAAAGAAACCAGAAATAATGAACTGATACTGACACTGCACTCTCTACTCATTCTCGTTCCCTCTTACAGCCATACCGGGTCTGGGCAAGAGCGGCAGTGACTTTAATACGAGCCGTCCAAATAGTCCGCCCACTAGTAATCACACCATACAGAGCTTGAAGAGCGGTAATAACAACAGGTGAGTAAATTAACTGGTTGGCTGTCTCCTTAAAGCAGGGATCAGAAATGAGAGTTATGATTTAAAATATAATCAAAACCCATACTATTTGTGGATGGAATAAGCAGAAAACATTTGTATTATACAATTTATTTTAACTCTCATATTTGCTATAAGTTCAGATCATTATTCACATAATATTTAAGGCTTAATTTGTATTTAAAATTCATTCATAGTTAATATTTTAGATATTATAATTCTTAAATAAAGACTAAGTAACATCACCTGCTTACAGTTTGCGTCCACCGAGCGTTAAGAGTAACCACCAGAGTGGCATTCCCTCGCCGAGCAGCCTCAATGCGGTGGCACCCAGTGCTCCACAGAAGCACTCCATGCTGGACAAGCTGAAGTTGTTCAACAAGGAGAAGCAACAGAATGTGGTTAATGCGGCTGCGGCTGCCAACAAGACGCAGATCCAATCGAAGCGGACGTCCTCCTCCTCGGGCTTCAGTTCGGCACGCTCGGAGCGATCCGATTCCAGCCTGAGCCTCAACGATGGCCACAATTCGCAGCTGAAGCCGCCGAGCATCAGTGTCAGTGCCCAGAAGAGTCAACAGAAGCACAATACGAAGCAGTCCAAGCTGCTGGCGGCACAGCAGAAGAAGGATCAATCCAAGGCTGGCAAACTGGACAAGAAGGAGAAGAGTCCGGCACGCTCTCTGCACAAGGAGGAGGCACAACAGCAGCAGTCGGGGAATGAGTCCCGCAGCTCGACCATGGGACGAGCGGGAAAAAACCCATTGGCACGAGGCAGTGTCGAGAAGAACACTGTTAAGACGTCTTCCAAGTCATCGCTGCACTCAAAATCCGACTCCAAGTGCTCGTTGAAGAGTCAGAGCCAACAGCTGCTGCATAGTCCCAGCGGCACAGGATTGCCCAAGCCCATAGCTGCCATCAAGGGCACCAGCAAGCTGCCACAGCTGGGCATGGCCAATGGATCCGGCGAGCCCTTTAAGCGCGAAGCCAGCGACATATCCGTCAACATATCCCAGGAGCAACAGCAGCAATCGCAGCAGCAACTGGCCGTCAACCAAGCGACACATATCCTTAAGGCATTGCCTGCCACGCCACCGCCTCCACCACCGTACTACGCCAATGCGCCGCCACCTCCGCCGCATTCAGCCCACATATCAGGAGCACCACATGGCGCCGGCTACTCCGGCTACCTAAGCGAGCCCAGCACGCCACAGCATAGCGTCATCTACGGCAGCAGTCGTCTGCCACCTCCCAAATCCGCGCTAAGTGCTCCACGCAAGCTGGAGTACAATGCGGGTCCACACATCTTGTCCTCGCCGCCGGCACGTTCGCCGCTGCAGCGACCAATGCCCAATTCGGCCCCCAACACGCCCACCGCCTCGCCCAGCAAGTTCCATACGATACCCTCGAAGATCGTTGGCACCATCTACGAGTCCAAGGAGGAACAGTTGCCCCCGTCTGCTGCACAGTCCGCGGCAGCTGCTACCACCGCTTCGGCCTCGGCCTCCTCGGTGCTGCCCATGCGACCGCTGCTGCGTGGTTACAACTCACACGTGACGCTGCCCACGCGAGGATCACGCGGTGGACAGCCGCATCATCATCACCATCCGCATCAGTCCTACTTGGACTTCTGCGAGTCGGACCTGGGTCAGGGCTACTGCAGCGATGGCGATGCTCTGCGCGTGGGCAGCTCCACTTCGACCAGTCGCTATCATGACATCGACAATGGATACCTGTCCGAGGGCAGCAGCGGCTTGAGCGGCTCAGGCTCAGCGGGAGGCGGTGTCGCCCATGGCAAGCACTTTCTCAGCATGATGCGAGCACGTACTCAGTTGCCCACAACCATTGAGGAACGGTAAGTGCACTGATAAAAACAGACCGGTTTCTAAAGACAAGAATATTCATTTTAAATTAAGACAACTTTATGAGAAAAACTCAAAATTTATAAAAATTGTGGTCTTACAATCAAGATGTTTTCTTTATTTTCTTTGAAAATGTTTGATTCCTACTTCATTTTTTAAATGTCAATTTACCGTTTCACATTTGCAAGTGGAAAGGCCAAAATCAGACTCAATCAAATGTGAGCAAATGCTCAAACATGTCTAGGAAATAAGTCGATAACTAAAATTTGTTTAAAACTGTGTACAACAAATGTTTTCCGTTGTAAGAGAAGGCTGTTAACCGTTCCAAAACCAATCCTTTAAAACCATTGAGCCCTCGAACTGAATACACTTCTGCAAAAAAGAATATGTTCAGAAGAAACGAATTGTCTAACTTATATAGATTTTTAATATCGCGACATTATCTGATACTTCTACCATAAAAATCGTTAAATAAATGTCTATTCTCAAGCCAGATTCTACAAATAATTTAAATGGTTTAATTTTAAAAATGTTGTTGATTTAATATATCATATAGATAATTTGTAGTACTAAATGTAGTACAGTTCTAACCAAAATATTGCTCTATGCTTCGAGCCATCGAATCGAACCTTCTACTACCAAACTATCGATGCTTGCAACCTTATTGAAAACACATGACATTCGATTTGATCTTGGTTTTGAATTTCTTTTTATAAATATTTTGTATTCGTACATTCGTGCGCTCCAATGACCGCTTTTGTTTCCAGTTATCCCATGACTCACTCCTGAGCAGCTCCACAGCTGACACCAATGAGTCAACGGGGCAATTGACGTTGTATCGTTTCGATGTGTTTCCGAGAAATTTGTCGCCCGCTGTGAGGCGTCTCCAAATGTGGCAAATGTGGCAGACTTTAAAACAGCACTCTTGAGTGTTGGCCTTAACTTTGGCAACGCTTTTAGCTACGCACAATTTGGCCCTGTCAAAGGAATTGGGCGGTGGAGATGCACTCATCATTTGAAGCAGTTAATTGTGATGGCAGCCACTTGGCAACCTTAACAACTTCCGGCCCAAACACACAACGCCTCTTCAAAGCCAAAGCCATCGCTCAAATTGCCAATTTGCATAAAATCCACTTGATGTTGACTCCAGTCTCCGCTCTCCAGGCTCAGGATCAGGCTTCGGCTCAGGCTTGTCAAATGTCATTTGCAAATTGTCAACAGCAGCAAACGGCAGACGACTTGACAATTGACAATACTCACCTGTCACCTGGTATAAGTCCCTCACACACACACACACACACACACACACACACCCACACACATAGACACACAATGGGGATACTCGATAGATGACAGTCTATAGATATTGAGATACATTCACGCAGTGGCATGGCAACCACTGCAAACCACTTGCCATTTGGCACTTCAGTTAACAAAGGTATCTATGGGTAGTTGTTGTTAACAAGCGAATTTTGATGTGTTGCCAGGAGCGGCTAAGCAACAGTCAAGCGCCTAAAATTGGGACGTAACTGAAAGGCGATGAAAGGAGATAGAAAAGAAGAGAAGGTAGAAAGATTAAATTGAAATGTGAATTGTACCGATTTTAAATGTACGTTCTATACTTTATATATTTATGAGTATTTTGACTTATTCTTATTGGTATTTATACAAAATTATTTTCCAGACACAAGACTATCTGCAGCTTATTTTTATCAAAACTCATTCGATAATTTCGATCAGAAAAAGCAAAGCATTGGCCTATACTTCATTATTCTCATTATTTCTGTATTATCTTCAAAACTGTAGTAATTATTGGTCTAATGTCTCACTAGATGATGAGTAAAGAACCTTAACACAAAACTGAATTTAAAAGATAATTGCACAACATTTTAACAACATTTACGTGCAATTTATGTTTTCTGCTCAAAACTCAATGTGTTTCTATGTTAACCATCATTTTATTTATTGTTCATGTTAAAAGAATTGAAAGGTTTTCCCTAGGATTAATATTTTTAATTGTACCATATATCTAGCACAATTTACTTCAATCCTAAGTTTCTATTTATGAAAATCAGTTCTTGCTCTTATAAGAGATTCAATTTAAAAGTTCATTCTTAAGTATTCTATTTGACGCTCTATTTGTTAGGCATTTGTTTTGGGCTTTCTGAAGGGAGAAACTTCTACTGAAGTGTGCTATATCATAATTTTGTTATTTTATTAAACACTTGTCAACAGAGCTCCCTCCTCCTCCCATTTCAGCCGCCCACATTTCTCCAGGCATTTCATTAAAAAGCGCTTATGGACTTATCAGGCAGCTTGGGGGAGAAAAAGAAGGCATTCTACATTTTCATTAGCTTCGGTCCATCAACGCGTTTGATCTGTGAAATTAATGCAATGCCATGAGGCGATGAAATGGGAGCTCTGTCCCTTTCTCTTTCTCTTTTTCTGTCTCTTGAGTTCTCTATAAATAGCAACAGCTGTTGGCGCGACTAACGTGTGTGAGGAGTGAGGGAGTTGGGGAAGTTGTGGCGGAAGAACTTTCAACAAGTTCATGCCCCTGGCTTGTGTGCTTCTCTATGATGCAAACTGACCCTCAAATGACTTTTGATCCATCGTCACGTTTAATACAGCTGGAAAATATGTTCAATAATTGAATTTTAATGCAGACCCCCCGCCGTCGCATTAGTGTCAAGCTGAAGCTAATCAGCTGCGGCGTCGACACCTGCAGGACATAATTCTGAAGCCCAACAAGTGCACCAAGTCCTGGCAGAGGGACAGAGGTAGGGCACGGTAGGGGTAGTCAGTTGTCTAGCCATAAAAGTAAATCAAAATGCAGCAGGGCGCATATTTCAACACGAGGAGGATAAAGCAGACAGTCCAGTCGAGTTGAGTCGAGTTGTTGTTGTTGTTGCTGTTGCTGTGGCAACTTGTAGGGGTTGCCACACATGGCCATGTCTGCTGCATCCTTGCCGCAGTGTTTGCTCCTTTGCTCCCTTTTATTTAATAACGCATTTTTCAATTCATTTGATTTATGGCCCATCCGTGAGTTGCAGCCATTTCAGGCAGCTGGCCAACTGCAAAGATCTGTATGAACTTTAAAGTTTTCACTTTAAGCTAACAAAATGCTGGCAGCATTATCATGTCCCCCCTCCACACGCGTTTCCTCTCAAATTTTCCACATTTTGCCAATTTTTGCTGACCGCAACGCGCCAACAAATTGAAAATAAATTTCGCACCCAATTGCCCCAAACTGCCGGAACATAATAAATACAAATTGTTTTTATTAATTTCATCAAATTCACTGAACCCGTAGGCCCAAAATAAGTATATACCCCGGGTCTGCCCACCTGCTGCCCCGTCTGACCCTCGGCTACCTTCCAAAAAGGGACTGCCCACTCGAGTGTTCAATGACGTGACCCTCGGGGCCAAACAATCGGTTCTGCCTGCTTTTCATTTCGATATGCTTGCAGTTTCCCTCGATTTTTCCTCGCTGCTAGTGAAGTGCCCACTGACGTTAAATGAAGTGGAAATCTTTGTAGTCACTTTTTTTGGGAAAATTGATTCATTGATTTTGTTGCGTTTGTCACATTAAAAACATATTCTCTTCTCTACTTACCTGGCTGCCTTTCACTCACATTTCGAGGATTAAGTGACATAAGCATTCTATACTAGATTGAATAAAGTACTTAACTGTGCGAAAAGGGGGCAACTTTCACAAATTGATCAGGGACAATACTGAGTTGGGTATTCAAAGCATTCATGAAAAAGTTACTCATGAAATGAACTCAGAAAGTAAATCCATGTATGTTTAATAAAGCTTAAGGTTTAGTTTTTTACCCACTCAATATTTGATTCGCTGGAAAATTGTAGGTATTGCAAATTAGGAGAATTGAAATTGTTAAGTTTTTATATAATATTCAATATTCGAATATGAACTAATTCGTATTGTTGTTTATTTTATAGCGCATATTTTACACAATTTGTGTCTATAACTCGAACAACCAACAATCACAAGAATAAAAGATATATGACTACTTGCTTAAATAGAATCATTTTTCTATATTCTTAATTATACAGGGAAACCATAAATTATAAAGTAAACTTATTTGTTGATGCTTTTCGGAAATATCAGATTATATTCACAAGAGTGAACATTAAGAGAATCATGGACAATAAATTGTTATGCTTCCTTTCAGGAGGTTGAATTTGGTATTTAAGTTTTTACTGTAACTCTGGTACTTTATGTGGAGTATAGAACAATTTGTGTTGGCCAATAAATGTAGAGCTTTTTTTCAAAACAATTTACTCATAGTCTTATAGAAGACTAAAACTTAGAAAAATGTGTAAATATTTCTACGGATTACTTTAGTTAAATTAAGGGAGCTTTGATTGTATTATTATAACATTTATATACCTGTAACTCCCTTGTTGACATATTTAATATTACATTATATCACTTAACATTTCATACATTTTAGTACTGCCTTGTCTTTCCAGTTACATTTATCAATGTCCGTTTAAAAGCTTTCGCATTGCAAACACTGTAAAAAGCTTTGCTGTACACTCAAAGCTCATCGCCGGCTGCACTTCTTATAGCACAGCAGGGACACATTTAGCCAGGACACACACCACGTCTACCCGAAAGCTTTTACAATTTATAGCACAATTTTTACAAGAACTTATTTGTTTTGGCATGCAGAAATGTTTGGAATATTTGATTTTGCTACAATATTTGTACATTTCATATGCAGAACTTCTGCTCGAGGTCCATTGAATTCCGTGAATAATTCAAACGTTTGTTTAATGCGCAATCAAAGCACAATTCATCTCTCAAATGGCTTTTTTGTCAAAGGCATTAAGTAAATTCCACAAAATTGCAACAGTTGCAGTTGCAAAAACCAGTTGCAGTTGGCCATATCTCAATGGGACATTGCAATTGATTAATGCAACGCCTCCGCTTCTCACACTTCTGCTCTCTGTGGTCTTCCTGGTATTCACCCACGTTAGCACACCGATTAAAAGCGTCTCGATGTGGCATGTGGCAGGCATACGTTAGCCTTTAAGCCAAAACTGACCTTTTCATACAAACTGACATTTTGTGTACGCCCACAACACACACACTCACACACACACACACACGTGCAACAAAACACACTCTCGACACTCTGAAAGTGTAGACGTGAGCATGACAAAATCTTTGGCTGGACTTTTACTTAATCGTTTTCCAATAACTTTTTCGTAGCCGCCAGTTATTTTTTGTAATTATTATTAACGCGCACGAGAGCTTTGGATTATTATACACTTACTTATTTGAGTAACTTAGATTTATACATACAGTTGGTCTTTTGACAAATAAGTTTGTTATATTTTTAGATTGGCATAGGTCAACAAATTACGAATTCTCATATGTAAAATGGCATACAAATTCTTATATATCTTAACTTTAAATTTTTCTTATATTTCTACTGTACACTTCCATCCATCTAGTGCAATATTTCCCAAAATAATTTGTCAATTATTTTACTTAAACAAACTATACTCAATAAATGCTTTATGTAATTCCAAGTCTATATATGTCGAATGAGCTTTGGTTCAGATAATCCTTCAACTTTCTTAGCTATACATATACTTAACTTACCAAAATGGTGTTTTATTGATCCTTTTTTTACTTACTTATACAAATACTTGAGCAATATAAACCTATTTGCTTTATTCGTAATTATCTCTTTCTCCCAGCGCTTAAGTACATAAAATTACTTATGTTTAGACACTAGACACACTGTTTAACATTCATGCATTAAAATCATCAAAGATTATTGCTGAAATCTTCAATAATGTCGTATTATGATCTAATCTAATATAAATAACATTCTTTCTTTAAATATTTGACACGAAAATAAAATGTCCTATATTCTAACTTTCCCAAACTTTTTGTAACACATCTTATCACTAATGTCGAGCCCATAACTCAAAGAAATTCATGCGGAAATTATAAAAATAAGAAGTGCTTTTGTAATTTATTTCTTAGGCTTTAATATCTACTTATATCTTTCTCTCTCGCCTCGCACTTATTATTATTGGTTAGTGCAATTTGATGACCTGCTGATTGAGTGCTGCCTTCTGAAAGATTAATGATTACTTGAGGGGAGGCCAAGCACTTCTGTGTTGCATGTGGCAGGCAAGCGGCTCCAATTAGTTGAGTTGCCACACAATAAAAAGCCTCACAAACTTTGCAACACAAAGCAGTAGCAACAACAACAACAACGAGAACTTGTTATCGGCTAGTTTCGCTTTTCATTGAATGCTCGTTGGATTTTCTTGCGTGCAATTTTTTGGAAAATTGCAGCACAGACAAGAACGAGCCCGCCCTTGGCTCAATTGAAAACCGGGCAGCTGTCGAACATGAAACAAGTTTGGAGCATTGACTGCATGACCAAATGACAGCCTAAGAGAGTTTTGACAATTTTCGAAATCTATTGCTCTCTCTCTTAAATCGTTTCGACTGGCACAACTGTCGGCTCTCTTGAAGCCATTTGTTGCTTTTTGACAACGACAACCACCACAAAACTCTACCCACCCATCGGAGGCAAAGACAATGTTGGGCGAAATACTCGTACTACGATGCCCTGTGGGTGGAGCTGCTTGTTTGACATTTCGGGGCTTAGTATTACCTTTTCTGGAAACGGAAATATGTAGATTGCCAGGAATAAGACTAAGAACACAATAAAGAGATGAGAACTAACTAAATTAACATAGAAGTTGGCCTGAATAAAAGATATAAGTACAGTAAGAAAGTATTTATATATTTATTTATTCACTTATTTATATATTTACTAATTTATTTATTTATTTATATATATACTAAATTATTTATTTATTTACTTATTTATTTATATATTTATTTATATATTAAATTATTCATCTATTTATTCATTTATTTATTTACTTATTTGTTCATTTATGTATTTATTTATTTATTTATTTATTTATTTATTTATTTATTTATTTATTTATTTATTTATTTATTTATTTATTTATTTATTTATTTATTTATTTATTTATTTACTTATTTATTAAATTATGAATTTATAAATATTTATTTATTTATATATTTATGTATTTATTTATTTAATATCCATTAATTTATTTAAATATTATATTTATTTTATTTTTTCATATATTTATGTATTTACTTATTCTATTCAATTATTTTCTTATTTAATTTATTATTTATTACCAAACTATAAACTGTCGACAAATTAATGCAAATTTAAGTTATAAATAAAATAAATAAATGAAACTTTAAATTTCAAATTAGAAATATATAATATATGTAAATTAAAGTTCTAAATTCAGTAAAATCAATTTAGATTTAAATAACGAACGCCTGCATTTATAATTAAATTTTCTAGTATCTGATGACGATAAAGTTTCTTAAGTATGAGTTCTGATTTAGAGTTTTAAATATTTATTCATTTTAATTAAAGATAAACGAAATAGTTGAAGGTTTAGTTACTTTTAAAAGTTTGCAAATAAGACTTCATAAATATGTTGAAGAAAAATGAGAAAATTTAAAGAAAGAAAGAAAATACCAAAGATATGAAAGCAAACTAATTGTTAACAATAATAAGAAAGAATTGCTGGTCGACAAAGTGAACTTAATTTTAACGACTTCATACACTTATTTATCATATTATAGTTCAGAGTCAGCTAACCAGATCCAGGCTTGGTGTTCTACGCATTTCTTCCTTTTGTAAATAATTTTTCTTCCCCTCTATATCAGATAGTCCTAAGTGCACATTGCTGTTTTCAGGCTCGCATAATTTCGTCATGCTCTAGGCATCGGTTTGCATATGACAACTGCTTAAACAATTGCGTGGAAGCCAAAAACGCCCAAAGCCTGGCAAAAATAAAAACAACCTAACAACTACCTTCATTTTTGCATTCATTCATTCAGTCAGTCAGTCATGAATACACTATTGCTGAGCGCACAGGTGGGCAGGTGTCTCAGTCAGTGTTTTTGTTGTTTATCATTCAACTCAAACTTCAACTCCGATTCCCTATCGACAGACGGCCTTTTACTTTCAGCAATAAACTTTGCCATGTGCTTCATGCAAACTCACTCTTAATATCCCCATCCCATCCCTCTCTCTCCCTCTTGTTCTCTCTTTCTACCACTGCTTCTTGCGCTTTTTCGAACTGGCAGTGACAGAGAGCAAGCGTTCGCTCTCTTAACCATTTTCGAAATTGAATTTTCCCATAGTCCGTGTTGAGGCAACAGAACGAAGCAACCCCAGAAACGCATTTGAACGCTCGGGCGTTGCGGTTGCCACAAAAAATGTTGACGCACGCTGAAAACTCGTAATATAAATAAATATTTAAAAATCAAAAATAAACAAATATATAAATAAATAAAATGGTGCAATAAAATTACTCAAAGTAATACAAAAAAAACTAGAATTATAACAATAAATATAACATAATTAATGAATATTTTTTTTGTTATCAAAGTGAAGTGGTTTTAATTAAATTTCTGTTGAAAATTCCATTTATTGAAGTGATAAAATTGCTTTTTAATGTTTTCTGTTGCATACTTTGCGGCATTGTGCACCATGTTGTGAGCATCAAGTGCGGTTTAACATGTTTTAGCATTCTAAAGGTAAAAACTAAAACTGAATCGAGTGTGTTGTGCTTAAGTTAAGATTTATTAAATAGAGTTCTTAGACCACACATAGAACTCAATCAAATTGTTGAGGCATGCTTCAATGCAGCTGGCTAAACAATAATTAAAAGCTTGTGTCTAACTTCATATTGCCAGCTTATCTGCAGTGTCAATGACTGCTGCAGGCCATTAAACTCCCAGAGGCCGGCTTTTGTTTACTCGGCAACTGTTTGTCCTGCCGGGCAGAGTTCTATTTGCGTAGGCTCACAGTCAAAGGGTTGAGGGTAAACACACACAAGCAGGAAGTCGAGGAAAGCACAGGTTACAGGTTGGGGAGTCAAAGTTATGCGACATATGCAAAATGGTCGATGAGTCGAATAAGTATCGAATATTCAATCAATTTGCTAGTCACTCGGCTGTCGTTTGTCTCTCAATTTCGGCAATTACTTCAAATGTCAGACATTTCATTCAACTCTCTGCACACTCTGGCCATAAATCTTGCGGCCAGGTGCCACAGCATGTCAAGTCCTGTGGCCTGTGAAGCCAACAAAAACAGGGAAAAAAAAAATTGAAAATGGAAAAGAAAAGAAAAGGGCAACATTTGCCATAAAACAGCAACAGGCATTGGTGTTGTGGCAACATTGTGTGCATATTTTAGAACAGTTTATAGACTGCGAGAGCTGACTCATAGAAATGTTGAAGCTTCCGAGAAACCCCCGTCGAATCCCCTGCTATACGATATTTGAGGGGTTTAGCTAAATTGTTTCTGTGCTCAGCTTTAGTTGAATTTGCAATGAACTAAGCGGCTTTAAGCGCACACGCCTAACTGACAAAGAGTGAGGAGTAGGAGAAAAGGAAGGGGAAGGAGAGCTAAGCATAGTGTAACCAGTGGCAAAGCGGGTTAAGCTTTTGTGGCGCCACAGGCAACATGTGGTGCAACTAACCTATAGAGAGTTAAAGCATGTCAGATTGTATCTAAGCCTTGTAATTACCGCTTAGATCATCACTACGCCTTTAAGTATGCCGGAAACTCTGAAATTTTTCGAAATTTATGAATAATATACATAGGTAAATCATATTACAGTACAAAGATTATTAAATTGGTATTCGCCTTTGTATATTCATTTCTATATCAATGAGATAATTTGTTTAGTATTTGATGAGCGTTAAAGTGAAAGTAGCTAGTTGTTTCTGTGGATTTGTTTCCATAATATAAATTTATTATATTAAATAAGTAAATGGATCTGCATACTCCAATTGTTCGTTTTAAAGTGTTATTTATTATTTATTTATACTAATTTTAATTAATGTAATTTTAAATTTAATCAACATTCCAGTGGTACAAGTATAAATAAAGTTTATACATTTAGCCTAGAATGTTATTTAAATAAAATTATAATTGAAATAAACTTCTTCGGCAGATTATACTAGTTTAATGTTTTGCCCATCACATTTATCAATATTATTATCCTTATTAAAGATAGCTATGTTTAATATACTTAACATATTTATTTAGTTTTTGTTTCCCTGATAAACAACAGATTTAATAATTAACATGTCCTCAAGTCCTACACCTAACTGAATTATCAGCATGACAAACATGAGCATCGCCGACTTTTCCATTTGTTTCGGCCGTTTCCTTTGAAGCAAACTCAGCTCGTTTTCGCCGAGGAGAGTTTTGCAGTGGGAAAACTGTTTACGCTGCTCATTAATAAACTCATTTGTTAAGTTCTTTTGCTTGTACGAATGGAAACAGTTTAGAAGGTGGCACGCAACAGTCCATGTGGCAAGCCACAATTTTGCCAACTAATCACATTTAAGCATCGATTTTCCCATGTCTTCTTTTTCCCATGTCTTCTTCTATGAGAGCCGCGCCTCTATCCCTGCAGGGAATCTCATGCATAATGGACTTTATAAATATGTGAGTCACCCAGAAGTATTCTTTAGACCGATATAAGTATAAGTATATATATATGTTTTTATTCTCCTGCAATTCTCGTATGGCTCTAAATCATGCAAAGTGTTTACGTTGCGGCTTTCCTGCCAGTTTTAAACTGCGGCAAACTTTAACGTTTTTAGGCCAACTCGGTTAACCCATTTTCTCTATTCTAGCCACATTTTAACTGTTTTTCTTGTTGCTGTTATTGTTGTTATGATCCTGTGTATTGTCCTGTCCTGCTGTGATAGTGTGAAACCTTCTGCCATTCGATACAAAAGTTTTTATGTGTGGCATTTTTATTAGCTTCAGACTGACTTACATAAATTTAACATTAAATTAAGTGCCATTTACCTTTAGTTAGCACATTGTGAGGGTTGCAAACTGCCGGCTGACCCCAAAACTGTTCTATGGTAGACTCCTCTCACCTTTGCTGGTCTCTTCGCACGTAACAAGTTCATTGCACTTTAATGAACTCCATATACGATATACAATATGCAATATACTTGTAATTTATGTCTTGACAAGCTGGAGCTAATGAGACCCACAACAAAAGCGACGGAGCATTCTATGCAGCCCTGACTATACAGTATAAGCTCTACGAATACGTATAGAGTTTTAATAAATTTAGTAAATTAAGGCGGCCTTCAAGAATGTGATACAATTACAGCAGGATAACTAGTCTTTATTTAAAATAATAGAGCTAAAATCTTCTGTGTAAAATAAAGCAGTTGCCAGCATCTATAGATGTTGAAATTAACTAGTCCTATTCTAGATGAAAAGGGAGGTTGTTAAGGAAGTGAATCTCTCAATTGAACTGGCATGAAGGGTTCAAACTATGACAGCAGGTGAGGGTACAAAGTTCTGATAACAGATTACTCCTACACAATCCTTTTACTCCCTTTATCTACTTACATATATGCAATTTCCGATTTTTATAATGGATTACAATTCACGATGTCAATATCTGAAACAACCGTGTAACATCTAATTGAGCAAAGGACATTTTAAGGACTTGAGACGACAGCTGACAGCTCTTCCTCAGAATTCTTATCCTAAAAAAAAAACAGTTGTAAAGTAATCCCATCAAAGCATTGCTACTTCAACTTTAAGTGTTCTTATTGAGTATACGAATTTGAGCAAATTGGACTTAAAACTTCCTTCCCAA
This sequence comes from Drosophila histrio, assembly GCA_958299025.2. Taxonomy (NCBI): domain Eukaryota; kingdom Metazoa; phylum Arthropoda; class Insecta; order Diptera; family Drosophilidae; genus Drosophila; species Drosophila histrio. The sequence continues at coordinate 22,953,368 of OY282580.2, forward strand.
GTTGTAATTTGTAGCTGCTGCTTTAATTAAATGTGCAACAAGAAACGGAGTTGCTGAGGATTTCATAGGGTTTCCTTGAAGACGTAGAGTTTTCTGCTAAAGTTTTGTTTAGCATATTAGCAAAGTTTCGTGTTTAATTTAATTTGCATTTGTTTTTAACTCCACGTCGCGCCAATCCACGGCACATTCCACCTTGCAGTATAGCGTCTGCTCTGTAATTTTCACTCGAAAACTTGCAGAAAAAGTTACACAAGGCAATAGAGAAATTTCTTCGTTAGCTTTGAGGCTTTAAGTCAAGATAAAACTAAAGCTGCACTTGGAGTTAGAGTTGAATTTGAGTGGCAGCAGCGAAAACAGCTACTGTCTAATGTGCAGAGACCATTTCATGGCCCTCTGCTTTATGGCCACTTTGTGTTGAGGATTCCTTCTTGTGTGCCGAAAATAAAAAAAAATAAAAATGAAGAAAAGAAGAAATTTCGCTTTCATTGTTATGCCCCAAACCATAATTTATGGTGACTGTCAATGGAACGGAAGTCGTAAAAGGCAAACAATTGCGACAAGGAAGCTACGACAACAACAATGGCAACAACTGGATACCAGGCAGTTGTATAATTGATGTGCGCCTACAAGTGTCCTCATCTTATTTTAGTTTCTTTTTTTTTTTGTTTTTTTGACTGTCGGTTCTCATTTGGGATGTGTCTACCCTTCGACATCCTTGACACAGTCAGCAGGCAAATGAATGATGTTGTTGTTGCTGTTCTTGTCGTTGTCGCTGCTGAGTGTTGCATGCTTTTAGGCGCTGTTGCAAGGCCAAAGCCAAACAGGACACAAGCATACAGAGTCAACAGCTGAAGGTTGCGTGCGTGCTTAGGCTACCCCCCACACACACTTTGTAACCACGCCCCGTTTCTAACCTCCCCCTTGCCCTATTCCTCTCTTAACTAGCGCCCAACGCTTCACATGTTCGACACTTTTATTAATGTGCTTGTAACGCCCGCAGAGCTGTCGGAATTCCATTCATAACATTTTATCAGCCATACAAAACATGCGCAGCCAGAATACAGGCAAAGGGAAAACTTGGTGGAATGCGTGTGTGTGTTTCCTGTGCTGTGTTTTTTGCCGGCTTTGTTAACTCAACCTACTTTAACGCCTGCTGACAGTTTTAATAAATGAAAAGGCGACCAACAATGGTCAACAACAATGGTCAACCCTTTGTACGCACATGATACGCAACCAAGGCAACCTCAAAAGTAAGCGAATTTGGAAAGTTTATACGAGTTGCAAGGGGATTTGTATGCCTCAATAAAACTTAACTAATTTGTGCTTATTTTGGCAACTGAAGGAGAAAGGAACTACTGGAAATGTATAGTCACCCTTAACAACTAAAAAGAAAGGCACCGCTTTATATATAAAGCAGTTTGTCATTTGAGTTTTGAATTCTTGAGAATCTGAGGTACCCTAAATAACTAAAAATATAGGAAATGCTGTCATTATTTAGTATTTTTATATATATTTTAATTTTCTAGATTCCTGCGAATGTAGTGTCATCCTTAACAGCTAGATAAAAAGGAAATTGTGTATATAAAGTGACATATTTACATACGACAATTTGTTAATTATTTCCCAAATTCCAAAGAATGTATGGTCACCCTTAATAACTGAATATAAAGGGAATGGTGTTTATACGAAAGTAGTGATCTATTTTTTGAATTCCTAAGAATATAGGGTTGCGCGAAATAGCTTAATACGGAATAGGTTTATATAAGACATTTAGTCATTTATTCCCTGAGTTTCTGAGAACTTAATATAGGGAAAAGGCTGTATATAAAGAGACATATTCACATACGACAATTTCTTAATAACTGAATATATAAAGAGGTAACTTTATATATAACAGCATGTCATTTATTTTCTGAATTCCTAAGAATAAAGGTCGCCCAAAATAGCTTGATACTATTTTATCATTTATTCCCTGAGTTTCTGAGAATGCATGGTCACCCTAAATAACTAAATGTGAGTAAAAGGCTGTATATAAAGAGACAAATTAATTTATATACAGTAATCAAAGGAACTGCACCTAACACAGAATATTATGATTGTTGATCAGCTCTATAATTTCGTTAACAATAATGGTTCCCAATTGAAAATAAGTATATCTGTCAAAAGTGATTTAAATGTAGATCTGACAATGTTACAATGCCCAAAAGAATAACTCTAACTTCTTCTTTAAGGTTGGACAACCAACCTCAATCTAAGGATATGACAAGATGTATTTACCATATTTATTTCATCTCTCCGAAAAGAGACTTAGACCCATTCTGTCAGTATCAAGTTATGGTCTCTGATAACTAACTTAAAGATAATTTGATGTTGAATCTAATGAAATTATTGTCAAATTCATAGATGACTCTCAGTTATAAATTAACTGGACTTTGAATAAGGGATCTTAGTATTTTTATTATAGTAGCAGTAGGAAAGCACCACAGTTCTCCAAATGACAAATCGTTCATTTTATCTTCAACATAAAGTCTCCTACTTCAGTCTTAAGACATTGAGAGGTGGCTATATTTACCGGTAATACCCCCACTTAGATTCCTATCAATATGCTAAGCACATCTCAATTCAATGCGGTAATTACTCAACTAGTTGCACGAATGTTTTATAGAGTACCAAACAAGGCACTTTTTTCTCATCATCATCATCATCAGCACTTGGTATTCTCTCCCTCTTAATGGTACCATGAATTAGGGTCAGCAATTTTCAAAGGACTCTCAGCCATACGCCTAATTGTCTAGCTAAAAGCTGACCCCCCGCATATTCCTCTGGCCAAGCCAGCTGTCAATTAAAAGCGGCATTTACACGAATATGTTGGCCATGTCTGACTAAATGACCTGAACAGTGCCTGCTAAAAGTAGTAGTACTCCCCAACACGTGCCGCGCGTCGTTGCATAAATTAGCGAGTAAATTAAAAATTACACAAAAACAACAAAAACATTTTAAATAGCTCGGCCAAAACACTAAAGTGCAGTTCGGGCTCATTCAGTTTGTTTATTGCCTGTTGTTTCGGCCTCGCCATGCAAATTACATTTTATGCACGAAATTAGTTTCGGTTGGTTCTGTGAACTGGCCAAAAAGGCAGCCAACAAATGAAATGGCCAAAATAAAAGGAGCAGAAAATGGCGGAAAAAGCGGCAAACCAGTTCGAAGCGGACATGCATGGAATTTGTTTTCCCCGCCCTAACAAAATTCACTATTTCAAAATGCATCTGTGACGGCCAGCGTGTATGTGTGTGGGTGTGTGTGTGTGTGTGTGTGTGTGTGTGTGTGTGTGTGTGTGTGTGTGTGTGTGGCCAGGATAATACCAAAGAACGGTGGTTTGGTGTACAGCCCCAGGCACTATAAGCTGAAATATATACGAATATTTCGGACATTGGCGCAGTAAACAAAGAGGGATTGCCAAAATATGGCCAAAGCCAAGGTTACATTTGGCAAGGGAGTCAAATTACAAAGTTATCACAATATTAACTACAGATGTGGGTGCCTCAGACAGTAAGTTTTGGCTAAGGGATAAGCAGTTGTTGTAGGACTCAAATTTGATTCTAGTTTTCCATTAATTCTCACACAATCATTACCATTAGTAACTTGTCCAGCAGATGACATCAGTTTTAAATGTAGATAGATATGTTGTATACATTTTGGCACAGAAGATGAAAAAGGAATGGAAGGAAAATTCTTGTGTTAAAAGAATAACAGGAGCAAACAATGATATAAAATTTAATTTGAAGTCTCCGTCGGAATTATAAAATTCTTCAGAAATTACATAATGTGGCTTAATATACGCTTTTAATTTTGTCAATTTTGCTTTGTTCAGTTGATTTGAACCGCCAACATATATTTGAATTTATTATTATATGGAAATGGCATAAAAAGAATGCTCTTTAAAAAAGTTAAACCATTTAATTGAATATAGACATGTTTATGCTGCTGACTAATAAATTCAAAGGAAACTGTTTGGTTTATTTTGTTAAGGATTTAATGTCTATATGCTGTGTGTGTTTTAGTTAAATATACATGAAAGTGGAAAGCATTTCTAACAATGTTTCCATAATAATAACCTACGTCGTATTTTAAGCTACTTAATGACGTACTTTGTTAAACGGAATTCCTTTTTGAATTGCTTCAATTCAGCTGGATTTCATTTTCTTTATTATTTCTACTTGAATTCCTTCTCTTTCTACAGGCTATTAATAGGAAATCCCTTTACCAGACTACGCTCCTGTTTCTGACATCTGCTGCTGTTTCCATTTCTTTTCTCGACATCTTTTGAAATTTATGCGAATATTTTTTGCACACGTTGCATGCCCCTTCACCGCCCATACCACAATTGTATGCTATGTGCGGGTCAGTTGCCAGTTTTTCGGCGCATTTCAAATGAATTGCAATTGAAGAGTTAAAGCATTGTATACCATTGTACCATTGTATACTACTATACCAGCTATATAGGTAGCTCTATCTGATGCATATTGAAATGTGTTTTAACTGGCGTTTGTCTGTCATCGATTTCACCCACATTCTGGGTGCTGGGGGCTTTCACGTGGATCATTTGCAACCGTCCACTGACGTGGCAATCGTTATTGATTTTAACGGCTTACCTCCGTTCTCTTGCCCTCGTTCCTTCTATGCATATTGAGTGTGCGACAATTTATGAACTTTATGTGTCACTTCTGACGCTTACTTTCACTCTGATACAGACACCCACACCCACACACACACGCACACCCCCGCACACACACAGAGACAGTCACGCATACTTTGAGGAGCTGCTCATCCCTCGAAGCCTTGAAGTGGACGTCTCAGTTACAGTTGTTGTTATTATTGTTGCTGTGGCCTTTTGCAGCCCCTGTTACAGTCTGGGCATATCTAAACGGTAATTGCTTGCCAGGGCGTAGTTGAGTTTTATGACCCAGACAGCTGCTTTTTCTTTTCTTCTACCATTTCCCATTTGCCTCAGCTTGCTATGCGCTTAAATCATAGCATACTTTTCAACGGAATTGACTCTTAAGACGACACAACAGTTGAAATTACAATTAGTTAATTCTGTTGCCAATCAGCAATTGAATCAAAAGGCGCATAGATCTAATCTAAGACGCAGTCAGGCTAAGTTGCTGTTATTAAATTTAATGGCAGACAACAACAAACAAAACGAACTAACGATTTTCTTGTTTTTTGCTTTGCAAATGAAATTTTATCTGGCAATTGAGAATATGAAAACAATTTTTATCAGCGCATAAAAATGATGCGAAAATAGTTAAAAAAGTGAAGGCATTATATTTGCCTAGCTAAGCTATCAAACGAACTAGAATAATATGAAAAAGGATAATTGTAAAAGAGATAATTACATGATATTAAGGTGGGAATGTTCTTAATTTCAATAAACAACTTCACATAATTTACAACTAATTCTTTAAAAAAGGGATAAGTAAAATGATAGCTTATTTCTTTAACATATCAATAAGCAATATACAAATCTACACTCCCTGATAAGATAATCAATTGAAATGAATCGATAAGTATGGCATGTGACTGAAGAATTTCGGCATTTGCTGCGCCCATTTACTGCCCTTCTGCTTTATGAGTTTCTTTCATAATTTATTAACCATTTCAGAATATTATACAGACAATTCAATGGAGGATATTCAAATAAATAGCATTATTTATTATAGCAGCTAGGCGACACGCCCAATTAGCCATTATATATATGGCCAAATTTTGCCGTAAGCGGCTTAGACATGAAATTTGATTGTTGACTTTTTGGGACGAACAATCCTTTGGCCAACTTGAGATGGTTTCCGTTACGCAAATCCGACCCTCTATCTTCTCTTGCTCTCCTTCGCTCTATTCTATTCAATTCGGTGCGCTTCTTTTGTCATTTTAATTGAAAATCTTATGGCCCAGTCCACCGACTTTTTTCCTAAAGTCACTTGGAGGGTCTGTCAATACGCTTTGTCGCCTTTGTGCTACGAATTGCAATTGTAATCGCACTTCGCACTGTTATTTGCCCATCGTCTAAGGTCTATTAGTAGGGGCCTCCATTGTTAGGGACCTGTCGAGTTTGTCAAGTCTTCAATACCTCCCCCTTTTCCCATTATCGTTGTCTCGCTTGCCTCAATTGTACGCTGATTGTCAATTGTTCAAGTTGAGCGTCAAGTCTAACGCTATGGAGCAACTATATAAATTATGTAACATTTGCTGCTATTTAACAGCGCGGCGTTAACGACAATGACACTAAGAACAACACCTAATACTAACTACAACAATAATAAACGACCTGCATAAATTATCCATGCAATTAACTCCAAATAATAATTAAGCACAGGCGCACGTGGCGTATGCGCAATATGCCAATAACACAGCAACTTCAGTTGTTATTGCTGTGCATAATGTAACGTAATTAGCTTCCCGCTGACCAAGATGGCAATGCATCATCATTGTTTTGCTGTTTACATTTTCGGCCTTTTCATTTCTTTACCCCATAAACAATTTATCTTAAAAGATGTTGAACTAGTAAAGAAAAAGAAAAATAAGATTTAAATTCTGAAAGAGCTTTCAACACTTTGTACCAATTGAGTGTTAACGGCAGCAGTTTTCAAAAGGAAAACAAACTTTTCTTTAAGCACAATTTGTATTGTCAATTAAATTGTTTATAATAAATATGTTTGTATATTTATATATTTATGTGGAATATTCTCCTTAACTTGTATTCGTTATAAAGTCAGATTACTGCATAATATGTATAATATAAATATTTATTTAAAATGAAATTTAAAATTAAAATTTATTTAATATATTAAAAATAAATAAATCTAGAAATTTGTATACTGAAATTATTATTAAGCATTCCAGATTTTCCAGCTCGATTTATTTATATATTTTTTAAAAGATATATGGTATTTAAAACATAAGCTCATCTTGACTATCTTTTTCTTCTCATTGCAGCATTCGCAGCAGTCGCGGATCACTTGATAGCATTGGAACCGCTGCGAACGGCAGCTCGGCGGCCAGTCAGGCCAGCTCCAGTGGCAGCGGCAGCGGCGGCTCCACCAGCAACAACATCAACAACAACAACAATAATAACAACAACAACGGGCATAGCAAAATGGATGGCAGTCCACACCATCGGCCAGGCTCACGAAATGGTCGCGATAATTGGACCAAAATGCCGGAACCCCTTAACGGCCACAAGGTGGATAAATCGGAGAAGTCATCACCATCGCGTCGCAGCATGGGCGGTGGCAGTGGCAGTGGCAGCTCCTCGAAACAAGGCTCGCCATCGGCCTCGTCACGCACCAAGGGGGTTCCGCCCAGTTTTGGTTATGTGAAACGTGCCAATGGCAGCATAGCGTCCACGGCGGAACAACAGAATATCGCAATGCTCATGGCCACCGGTGGTGCAGGTGCTGTTAACGGTTTACCCTGTGGACGCACCGCTCACGTATCGGCTGTGCCGCGCACCGCCAGCGGTCGTAAGGTGACCGGCGGTACACAAACGTTGCCCAATGATATGAACAGTGAGTTGACTATAAATATTAATATGTTCAAGCAATAGAATTTAAAAAATAAGAGATATTTTCAGTTTGAAATACTAATTTAAGTAAATGTTACAGCGAACATAAAAACTATAAACAACTTTGACTAAACTATTAACTACAAGCTAACTAAATTAGAGATACTATCAAATTTACTGAAGAATTTAAGTAAATATTTTGGGAATACTAATATCAGTTCAACTATTAGATTTTTTTAAATTATACAGTAAAATAAGCAATACACAGGTTTACCAGAAATGATAATTCTGGTTAACATTTTAGAAAGCAAAAGAATGCAGGAATTAAATTTAAATTAGTATAATCAACATATGAATATTATTGTTTATTATTTATTTAAAAGTGTTGAAAATAAGTATTGATAAGCTAAAGTAAAAATTAACTAAATAAGAGATATTACAGATATATTTTAAAATTAAGTAATTTACAATAATACAAAATATTATAAGCAAAACATCAAGAAATCGCAAACATGCTTGGAACAATTTGAACCTACTCGCAAATATTAGCATTAATTTGTATATATTTTATATATGAATGACACATTTTCTACTGATTTCTTTTGCTATTGGCATTGCTAAAGTACAACAAATATTTTGTATATATTTAATTCTGACAATAAAAGTTGGTAATCACAATCTTAACTATTCCGCAGAGTTGCCACCAAACACACAGCATCGCAGCTTCTCGTTAACCGGGCCCACAGCGACGCAGCTCAGTCAATCCATACGGGAGCGTTTGGCCACGGGATCACACAGTTTGCCAAAGCCCGGCAGCGATATGCATGTGTTCCAGCACAGGTAAGGAAGCTGAATGAAAGTATGGGTTGTCCAACTGTTAAACTGACTCTGTTTATACCCTAGAGTGTCGACACGAGCTGGTGGCACACGTCACGACGGATCATTGTCGGATACGCAGACATATGCGGAGGTCAAGCCGGAGTACAGCTCGTATGCGATGTGGCTGAAACACAGCAATACGGCTGGCAGTCGCCTCTCGGATGGCGATGCCATCGACCAGATGCAAATTGGTTCGCCTGCGATGACTCGACATGGCCAGAAGATGATCCACAATCGCTCAGCTGGCGGTGTTGGTGCGGGTCAAATTCAAATGCAGGGCAATGAATCTCCCTATGTGCAAAGTCCGCGCATGAATCGCAGCAATAGCATCAGGTGAGTGTTATATAAATACGCTGAATATGAAACGCATGTATAAGTCCCCTCAACTTCTCTCTCTATATCTCTTGCCTTTATCCTTAAAAGCTACTTGAAAGAACGGACATATCCAAGGTGACTTTGCCTCACAGTTTGCTATGTTTTCTCGCACACTTTTGAGTTGCGCTTTAAGTTGCATGCCACGCCCATTATTAACGTCGCACTCCAAAACAATCAACGCCTCAGTTGCCACTTTTGCGCTAGTCGCTCACTAAAAGTGTTTGCCTCTTGCAATTTACATTTACGTGTTGCATACTTTGCAGCGTCGACAAAATGCTGATACTCCATGTGTAAAACAGTCTGGAGGCGGTGTGTGTAGTTGCGGGTGTCTGTGTGTGAATGTGTGTAGACAGACGCCTGTCTGACTTTAGACTTTGTGTTCATTACGCGCTTCACATGTGCTGGCAATAGAGCATATAGTTTCATTAGACGACTAAAAAGTGTAGGACAATTATGTCAATGAAGTATATAAACGGTTAATAATAACAGAATATTGTTTATAAAATATGCACAAGCGTAATGTTATTTAATGTAAGATGACAGGACTTTTATTGTTAATAATTGAAATAATTATCAGACATCGAGAAATAAATGTTGAGAGCTTATAAGTTTTATTATTTTCATCACAACAAATAGTTTCTTTCTGATACATCCACAACTAATATCATATTGAAGGGTAAAAAACAACCATGATTCAAATAGTTGAACACATTTCATTGTCTTTTAGTTCACACTCATACGTGTTCACACTAAGTATGTATGTACATGTGTAATGAGCTTGTTTTTCACTTGCGCCCCTGAAAGTATGCAAACAATTTGTAATAGTTTAGTTTTTACGGACGGGGAAGGTCGCCATATGTTTGTTTGTTTTAGCCATGTCTCGTGCATATTTTAAAGCTTCAGCAAAACCCGCAACATTTGGAAAACTCTTGAGTTTCGCCGAGACACGCCCAAATAGTTAAAGGGGAACTTCTCCGATGGGCTTGGCCCAAAGCAGACAATGTGAAAGTTGTGTAAAACAGCAAAGTGTGCAAAAAATAAAAAATGCGAGTAATGAACACGAAATGGAAATCGAAAAACTGTGGGGAGAATCGCATAAGTGTAAATAACAGCTCTGCAGCCTGAAAAAGAAGACAGGCGGAGGAGGAGCTGAGTAAAGAGGTGGCCAGATTATTATTTGACATGTCAATAGGTTTGTGAACCTTTGACTCGACGAGGGGGGCACAGCTGAAATGAAAGTTTGCTGCCATTGCCAGTTGATGGTGTTATTTTTTGTTTTTATTTTCACATTGCATTCTTGCCACGTAAGCAGTTGGCTGCCATGTAGACTCTCAAGTGCTTCATTAAAAAATTTCACCAGCAAAATAGTGTTAAAAAACACATGAATAAAGTTCAGACAGACCAGAAAGTTCAACAAAACTGCAAACGGATTTTTGGGGGAGTTTTATAAACAGAGATATAAATTATGAACGTTAAATGGAAATTGCAAAAACAGATACAGTAACCAATTTAATTTTAGCCAATAATTTATATAAATAACTGAATGTCTTAATATCAAATGAAGCAACTTAAAGATTAACTAATTGTATAAAACTGTGCTATTTACTGTTGAAGATTTATTTAATTTGAAACTTGTATGCAGAAGTTTCAAAAATATTATTTTTACTGCACTTTTTCTGCACTCTAATAACTACATATTATTATTCTACAGTTTTTGAAATATATATCATTATTTTTGTATTCTTATAAACTACCTAAGGCAACCAAAGCTCAAAATACAAATAAATCTATGGGAATTCTCATAGACAATGAATACCGTGAAATTCAAAATGTTTTTTAGTTTAATATATTATAATTGACTAAACTTTGTTTGATTAGATTCCACATTTAGCTACAGGTACTTTGTAGAGAAGCCTTAGTCTAATTTTGCTCTTATGCTCCCCATAATGCCCGCATCTCGCTTGATCCGCTCCTGTTTGCTGGCCAAACTAATGTGCACTTCGCTGTCTTGGGTCACACTCTTGCTTTCAATGCATCAATTATGCAAAAGGAAGTGGCATGTGGCAAGTGGCAAGTAACAACAGTGGCCAACACCAGAGTAACCAGTTTCGGTGGCTTGTTATCAAATTGTACACCAGAACAGAGTAAACCGGAGCACACAACACACCCAATGTGTTGTTGTGCCAAATGCCCCAGAGCGTAAAGTAAACGCCCTGAAGCGTACTAAAAGCCGTAACTAACACACATACATAGACAGACGGACCGCAAATGCAAACATGGAAAACTTGTGTAGACGTGGGCAGATGGAAAAGGCGTCGTGCACACATGACGTATACGTAATATTAGATTTGCATGCGGAATGCCATTAATGTCTGTTATCAACAGTGTGAGCAGCAGCTAGGACACAGCAGAGTACAGATTTGTCTCTGTATCTTCCGCCCTTACTCTCTGTCTGTTTGCTCTGCGGTCATTTTCCAAGCTTTTGAAGGCATCCTATTTTATGACAATTTGTCGAGGGATTTGGCATGAGAATGCACAACTTCCCACACCACAGCGTTATCAGCAACACACACTCACACACACACACAGACAGACAGACATATACTTGTCAAATTGAAAACGTTGCCGCTGACAAAATTAAACGGAAATTTGAAACGACGCCTGAAAGTATGCAGCACTCGCATTCAGATTGGCCTAATAAACAGCCCAACCACAACGGAAATTTGCAAGTGTCTGGCAAACAACTCACACCACACCACACACCATACCACACACCACACACCGTACAGCACAGTACAACAAGAACAACATCAGCAATTAAGTCATGTGGCAAAATGTAATCTTCAGCTGCAGAGTGGACAGAGAGATTATTGAGACAGCAAATATGGGGCAACTTGCGGTCATTTTGCAGCCTTGCACTTAATGACAATTTACATAATTAATAGTCAATAAATTAATTGCTGATGCTTAACGTGATTTTCATTAAGGCAATTCATTTTATGTGTAAAAAGCCTTTTTCAATCCAATTTTAATTATACCTAAAAGCTTTTTATTTTATTACAATTTTCTTGCATTTAATCTAAACTCCTTTAACTCCTTCTATTTACACCGTGTTTTGTAATTGAATTCCATTAATTACTTACTCGATTAGAGAACATGTGAGTTAATGCAAAAACTGATGATATGATTTCAAGTAAAGTGTATAGTTAATATGGAAAAGTATCTCAAGGGTTATAGAATAAATTAGAAAGAACAGACTTAATGTTTCATTTTATTCAATTTTAAATCATTATGTTCATTTATATTCAAATTTTAAATTAAAAGAAACAGTTGCAATAGCCTGCAAATACATTTACTTTTTAATCTTATTGTTAATTCACAACAATGTATATAAACCAGCTTTGAACACAATTTAAGCTTTATAATCTCATCATTTATGCACAATCACAATTGCGTTTTCCCGCCACTCTGTTGCCAAGTCATAAATCCGTTTACATCTGCCATTTTGCCACATTTTATGACACTTTTTTTGATTCGGTTCAATCACTCGCAGATCCACCAAATCGGAGAAAATGTATCCCTCAATGCTGAGCCGTGGCGGCGATGTGGAAATCGAGCCATATTATTGTCTGCCCGTGGGCACCAACGGAGTGCTCAGTGCCCAAATGGCCGCGGCTGTTGCCCAGGCTCAGGCTCAGGTTCAGGCTGCCCAGGCGCAGGGTAATGTGGCCGGCAATGTGGCTGCCGTGGCCTGGAGTCAGCCCACCTCGCCCACGCCCCTCAATCGCGGACCCTTTGCGGCAGCTGCGTCCGCGTTGTCGCCCACACATGCCACAGCCGCTGCAGCGTTGGCGGCGACACATGGAGGCGGCGGCGGCGGCGGCGGTGGCAGCAACATTACCGCCTCGCATCGTCTAACATATCCCAAGAAGAATGATGAAGGTGAGTACAATAGATGGCTGACTAAATGCAATCCCTTTCTTCCCTGCTCATCTCACATACATATATTTATAATTTGCATTTTCCATTTTCAGTTCATGGCAGCGCCGCTTCGCTGCTGTCGGGCGGCAGTTCCTTATACGGTTCGGCGGAGGAGCGACAGGCGCATGAGATACGCAGACTGAAGCGGGAACTGCAGGATGCACGTGAACAGGTGCTCAGCCTGAGCAGCCAGCTGTCAACCAATGTAAGTACTCATGCTCATAATTCACAATGCTTGTCAAATTTTGGAGCACAGAATTCAGACTGACACCCAGTTGTAAACTACCGATAAGACGTCTGACTGGAAATGCAAATGTTGCACTCAGAAGTGCTTAACCAACTTAAAGATATGTTGATACAGTCAAACATAACTTTAATGAAGTTCTGAAGAGTTATATTGTAATCAAAGACACTGATTATGGTATAACATAGAGTACCGAAAGGCAACAGTTTTGATTAATTATTACGGGGTTTACTTATTACTTACGATCAAAATTTGCAATAGGTATCACACACATTACACAAGAGTAAAGAAGATACCATAATAGTTATAGCAAAATAAATGGTTAATTGTATTATTAATACAGAAAAACAGAAAATAAATTAAATGTGAATGAAATATTCATTCATAATTTACTAGTCTTATTAATAATTAACTTTCATAATTAGCACACCAGTTACAGCCTCGTTTTCCTTCCTGATATTCACTACCCTCTTTACTATTACACTCGTAATTAATTCACTTTTCTTGCTATTTATAAAAAATAGATATGCTTTCCTCGTTTATATTCATCCTTTAATATAATATCATAAATAATTCAACTTTTTTGATTTGCACGAAGATTTCAATTTTTGTTGCACTGTTGTATAATTTGCGTAACTTAAAAGAACATATCTTGACAACGTGTATAACACATTTCAACGGTGGGTAAGAAACTTTGGCCAATTGCCAGGGGAATCATTAAGTTGGTGCCTCAAAAAGGCTGCAACATTCGGGGGCAACTGTCGCAGCATTTTGCGCAATTCCATTGACTACTTTGGGGCGATGCTCAAGAATGCAATTGCCACCGTAAAAATACAAGTATAAGAGAAAACCTGGTAACAATGTTGCGGCTGCCGTTAAGCTTTAAATTGCTGCAGCATATTTCCAGGCATACCAGCTCCCTGTCCCTCCCCTGTCTTCGATAGCCACCGTGTTATTTACCTTATCGGATGCTGTAACTGTCGTCGTGCCGTGGAATTCATTCGGTTCGTTTATCGGTGCCGCAGTCGAGTCGCATTTTTGTCAAAGCTGTGAGCAACTTTTACGCTTACTTGCCTTCTGTCATATTCCTTCCCATCTCTCTCCATACCTTGCTCCATTCTTGTGACTGTCTCTTTGGCTGTGTGTAGCTCAAGTTGTCAACAAAAGTCACGCAAAAGTCTGATAAACTTCCGAGCAGTCGAGACAGATGTACTCCAAACGGGAGTCAAAAGTTTTGCCTACTTAAGGGCTAGCAGGCGGCGTGTGGGGTGTTCCAACCAACGAAATTGTCTGCATGTGAGCAGAAGTTGATTTCATTGTTGCCTGTGCATATCTATCAAATAACTCGTCAACAATTTTCATCATATGAACACGCAAATAAATAAAAAAAACTTTAAATTGCATATCCAAGTTGGGTGGCAGACTTATTTCTTCTTCAGCTTACTTTCTTTTATTTTATGTCTTGTTATGCTATAAAGTATTTTATGGCTGCCCCGCACCCACACTGCCACAGTACTTTTCTCGAAATTTATCGAGGCCAGGCAGACATATTAGACGTTTTTCCAGACATCCATAAATCTGTACCGACTGAGACCCCGTCCCAAGGTCAAGACGGACGTGTAAATTGCTCGCTGAATTCCATTTGATGGATTCGATGAGTACCCCGACTTCTACTACTTCTTCACCTCATCATCAGTTATAAGTGAGCTTTAAAGCGGCTTGAAAGTTTTTCCCAACTTTTACCAATTTCCGCAGCCAGTCAAGCGTGAAAAATGTCATTTCTGCTCGCTTGCCAGTCAACCGACCAAACGAACAATAATAAACTTTGGTACAACTTTCCGACTCCACTGACCCCACCTCGTCTTTTCTCTCCCTCTCACTCTTTATATACATATATCTCTCTCTAACTCGCTAAGCAGCTGCCATAAAAGTGCAATGAAATGCGTCTTCGCTGAGACAAAGTCAGAAATACGAGAATAATTGCAATGAAGTTATGTCTGGCAGCATTTGCTGTCATTATTATTATGGCATTGAGTGAGTTCTCGTTTTGGTACGTCAACAAGACGTCGGGGGAGGTATGTGGAGTGGGCGGGGTCACTTCTAATGTGATATGTGTTTGCAAGGAATTTATGTAGTTAGCTGCAAATGGGTCGTCTCTGATGGCCTCAAACTGCAGTTACATGTGCTGCAATTTCATTGAAGTCTTAGAAAGTTTAAATTGCGGTCATTAGCCCAGCAAGTCGAGCAGGTAATTCCAACTATTCGGCAAGTGCATACATATTATTTTTTATTTAAAAGCATAATTTGGTATACAATTACTTTGGAATTGGCATAATATATTTCAAAGTGTCTAAATCGCCATCAACGCACATCACAATGTGTAAAGAGTGAGAAACTGCATTTTGTACAGTGGTTTCTATTTATTATTTACTAAGAAGTAAGCATTAATTATTTACATGTTGCAATTTTGATTCGTTTGTTATGTATTGCGTTTCCCAGTGCTACACATTTAAGTTTATTATTTATGGCACAAGTCGCTATTCCAGAACTAAAGCCTGCACTTAAGAAACTTCAATTGCTTGACTTTAACTCAGAGATCGTTGCCAAAAGCAGGTCCACTTTATATTCTCTAATTTCGCACAGTTCTCCATTTTGACTAACAAATTGTTGTGCTTCATTGTAAGTCTGCTAGTAAATTTATTTATTTACTTACTTAACGTCAACTAAAAACAATCGACATAAAGAACAACATAAAATAAAAATCAGGAATAGAAAATTATATGAAGTTTACAATAAAAAAGATAAATACCTTCATTAATTTAAGTTAATTCTTGGTAATTCAAACAATTATTTAATTGATCCAACATTTGTGGCAAGAATTGGGGAAAACCCAGAAAAAACCAATCAGATCAATAAGGGATAAAGTCAGTATTATTTTGTTGGTTTAGCCGCTATAAAGTTTAGAATAAAGTCCCTAAGCTCGACAAAACTCGACAAAGTATATATTAATTAACACAGAGAATTCGAAGCGGTTCATGCAGAGAGTAGATAGTAATACAACCGTTTAGAGTAAGTAGAATAAACTAACGAGTAGATCTAGAAGGAACAAAGCATTCGATATTAACATTTATCAGTTTTAGTCAGAACACCAATCCCATCACAATGATTCGCTTAGCTAGAGATGAAAGGTTAATCAATAGAAGTCTACTGGAGTAGGAGGACAAGTCAATTTCCGAAACCAAGTTAAAGAAAAGTAAGAACTTCTTTTCCACAGACTCAATTCTTTCTTGGTGTACCGACTATTGTGGAGACCACACACAAGATCCGTATTCCAGAATAGGTTGCACAAGAAAAGGTTGCATAAAGTAGTTTTGTCGTATAAGGTCATCAAATTCTTTAGACTACCATTTAATGAATCCAAGAACTCGAGTAGCGTTTTATTTTAACCATATATGCAATATGAAGATCGAATTTTAATGTTTGATCAAGAAGAACCCTTTAATCATTTAAGTGACTTAATCTTTCGAGCGTCATGTAATTAAAGAGATGAGGCATGTCCCTAGTTATTTTCACTGTTCCATTTTGTAAAGTAAATCGATAATTATTAATAATAATTATTGTATTTAAGAAAAGGAGGGGAAATCAAGGAATACTCTCCAAAAGTTTAAAATATACTCCTTCACTTAAGCAACTATTAGAATTGAAATAGTAATTAGTATTTCTTGTATAATATTATACTTTTAAGTCCGAATTTAAACCAAAGAAGATAGTTGGAGATAGAGAAAATAATATTTGTTTAATATGAGAAAATTGTTAACGGTTTGCATTACTCTCTTGTCTTTTATGATTTAAATAATATTAAGCTATTAATATAAATTTGAATCAGTTACATAATAAAAGACGAAAATTATTAATGTCTTGTTTAAAATGCACCTTTAATTTGTTAAGCGTTAATTCGTTAAGCTAAAGATAATAAATTAATGTATTTCGTTGAAATTACTGTTGTTCCTTCAAAACTTCAGTTTCTGCAATTTAATTAAGCCATCAAATAGATGAAGGGGCGTGGCAGCTGTTTACGAGCTTCACCAACTTGGCCAATTGAAGTAGTTAACTTTCTGACGGCATTTAAAACTTCAAATGTTGCACAATTTAAACTTTTTCCACAAATGATTCTTGAAGAGACAATGCAATGTTTGCCAAAGAGTTGATTGTGCTCAGTGCCACGCCCATTTTATGCTTGATTTTGAAAAGTTTTTTAATTGCCAATTGGACGCTTTGTCTTACCGTTGGTTTTTCCTCCAATTTAGCCTTCCGGCTATAACAGACCCTGAGGCTGGCTCTTGATTGCGCCCGGCGCTTAATTAATTTCAGCTATGAGTAATAACATCATAAATGCCAATCCATTGCACCTTCAGCTCCTACCCCTCCCCTTTTGGCCCCTGCTCTGACTGTCTTCACAAGCGCTGTCAGCAGTTTTTGCGGCATATTATTTGCTATTGGCTTTTTTATTGACAGACGTCGAGCAATTTCACTTTGCGGTCGCACAAAGCAACAAAAGTGAGGCACCACAGTCCTCAGTGCTCAGTACTCAAAGCCCTGAATTTACTCTATCCCCCTTTTCCTCCTCCCTGCCTTCAATTGTCAATCCACAGTCCACAGTTCCCAGTTGTCAGTTATGTTAGTTGAGCTCGTCTTGTCAGTTTTTCATATGGTATTTGATAGAAGGAAAATGCAGTTCTTAAATTTGCTTCAATCTTTGCGTTGTGTTAGGGAGAAAATTGTTAAAATACAGTAAAATGGAAACATATTTAAGAAAACATTTCACTGTTTAAGGATAGAAGAAGATATTGCTAGAAATATAGTATAATATTTAAATTTTATTAGTCTCAAGCAAACTGATTAATAAGTAGATGAAGCTGGCCAAAGCCATAATAATGCTCTCAGGGAGATACCCTGTACTCAGTCCTTAGATACTCTAACAAAAATTTGCTAACACATAAATTCATATACACAGGTCAGTGTAAAAAAAACTCTTTAAATCAATCAAAATAAATTCAGCAAACTTAATTTTGAGTAAATACACAGCTTAAAGCTCATTAAAGCTCGTATGAGAGCTTTAAGCAAGGGAGTGTTAATTAATTACAATTAAAATGAAAACTTTTACTCTTTCTTTTCTTAAATATTGTCTTCATTTTTGGCGTATGTGTTTCTCGTTGTACAAAACTTATAAGTACACCCACAACTTGCAGATCTATCCGCTTTAAATCTGAACTAATAATTTCTTACAGTTCACCCTTATAGTCGTAAATTTTCCTTAGATGACATATCTATCTATTACATTTTGCTAATGCTTCTAGTTATGCCAAACTCTTAGCAGCAACCACAACTTGCAGTTTTCTCCTGCCATTTCCCTGGTCTGCTATCAGGCTAAGCTTTATGGCAGTTGCTAATGCACTATTTTTCGCCAAAAAGAAAATGAGAAATAAATAAAAATCAAAAACATAAAGAAGCTTATGAGACTTCCAACCTACATCAACTTTAAACAGCTTTGGCTCTTTGGCCAGCTACAAAAACAGAGACCTCAATTGAGCAATCTTATCACTGACCATAAATATTAAAGCACAGCAATATTAACAACAACAACAACAACAACACTAGGCTAGGCCCAACAACATTGAAACGAGTCTCGAGCCACGCAACGCGCCCATTTATCACGCACTCCAAATTGACCCAACTGACCGATAGACACACATACATAGACAAACACACAGACACACACACAAATGCAGAGCATTAGAAGCGTGATAGAAATCCCCCTTATCTGTCAGCTAACCGCCCTATAAAGCCCTCTGCCCACAATCATAACTATAAGACGATCGCCGCAAGCGTCAAATCCGCTGAGCAAAAGCGGATGATTCGCAAAGAGTGGCGAGGAAATAAGGAGAAGTGCGTAAACAGAAGTGTGCTTATGTACACCAGGGGGAGGGAAAGATAACAAAACGTCTTTTAAGTTCTTCGTTTTAATTGATTTGGGATTAAAGACACAATTCGCTTGTCAATATTTGTGCCACTTGAAGTTTCTCCAAAGAACGTCCGAGGGGAAATCTAAAACTATCGTAGGGCAGCATGTGACATTCTATTTTCTACTAGGCAAATATTTTAATGGACTTTAAATGAGCAGCTGTTGAAATTGGTTGCTTTACTCAAGTGGACAATTTAGCAATTTTTGTTGTTTTTTTTTGCCAGGGAATTAAGTGGGACAGATGAACCATAAATTACTTAAGTCTTTGTTTATGCTTTAACTATTTTATTGTTTTACTTAATAATATCAAACATTTTCTTGTTTCTCTTTACTTTTAGGTAAGTGTTATTCCGTTCTCTATTGAATTTATCTAAGAATTGGTATGTACAATAGTTTATAAGAGTATTACATTGGTAGAGTATGGCAAGAGCTATTATGTCAAGCTATAATATATAATATAATATATATAATAAATAGTAATATCTAAGTATTTCTCTATTCTCGAATTTTACTTATATCTCGAGGGTTTAGTAAATGTTAAATTCCTGAATGTTTGACGATTGTAGATAAAACATTGGAACTCTGCTAAGTTATTTTAATTAAATTTCTAAATTTCTATCGTTTCATAGAGATCCTCAGTTTCCTTGAAATATGGATTGAACTAGCTATTAATATAAATATTTATAATATCAAAATTTGACTATTGTTTTAAGTATAACATAGCTTCTGCTTAAACTTTTCCCAATTCCGATTCTTCCGATTTCGATGCCATCTCATAGCTTCTTCCGAAATTCCTAATCCCAAAGAGCTTTGAGGCATCAGACATCAATTGCTTCTTTAGCTAATAACCCATATATTATCATCGTTGGTATCTATGCCAATAAGTCGACTAAAATGCTTAACTTATGCCAGTCAATGACTTCCTCCAGCTCCAGAAATTCCCCCTCTATTCGCATTGGTCCCACAGTCCCAACGCATTTCACATGAGTTGGCAAAAATTGAAGGACCATAAGTAGAGATGGGGCAAAAAAGTACATATATATAAATTTGGCTAGCAAATGCTTGCCTTGGCAAATGTCGAGGCCGAGGCCGAGGCCAAACTCTTCCCTGCTCCTTCCTCTCCTTCCGTTGCCACAAAGCCAATGGCCAATGGCGTCTCAATTTGACATAATCAATCATTTTTTAAGTTGACTCCCCACTCACCCCTGTTCTATGCCAACAATCAGAATCGTTAAACAAACCCCAAAAGTTTTTACAACTTTATTATGTCGCTCCCTGTCGCCCTCCCCCCCCCCTGTGTCCTGTGCTCCCTTTTTCCTCGCCCCTTAATCGCGATTTTCGGTTTGACTTTGTCGCTGGCGTTGGCGCCGCAGCGTCTCGTGCTAAAAATAAATGACGCCAGCATATAACACGACTGCAGCTCTCCGCATCGTCCCCCTTCATCCGCTTCACATCCCCTCCCCTTGGGCTGCTTTGACTAACTACAAAACACAAATTTGCACAATTTTTTGTACTACTCTCCCTCGCTGTTTACTGCGCAACTTCATTTGCCGTCGCAGTCGCCGTCGTCCTTTCCACACAGGAAGCTGCGTCTGTAATTTTTTCTCTCTTCGCTGAATAGTTTTGCCAACATCTAAATAAAAAGCGAGTCGATGGGGCAGACGACGACGGCGACGGCGACGTCGACAGTGTCGCCACTTTGGCGCCAGCTGCTCGCCCCAATCGCAGTCTGCGTCGTAGCTCCTGTGGCAACGATGTCCTGGACTGGGGTATATGTTCTTTTTGATTCCCTGTAGGGCATTGGGTTATGGAAATTGCAAAGAAAAACTTATGTGTACTCGATGCGCTTTTCAAACGACTCTAAAGTCATGGATGAATAATGTTAGAAAATAACTTGAAATATAGTATAGACAACTCTATAGAGAACATTGAAAAAACTCCAATATTATGGTTTTAAGCCAGATAAATACTGTACTTTTAATAATATACATGTATATTTATATTATTCTTATATATATTTATTTTCAAATGGTACATTATATCCCTATAAATCAATGAATCAATCAATAATAGTATAATTATCCAAGGGAAAATAAGTACTATTTTTTATTTTTAATGGAATACTACAGATCTTAAGTCTTATAGAAATAATGTTAAATTCGCAAGCATTCAAAAATATCCCAAAGGAAGGAATTCAGCAATAATGCAGAAGACTAAAATTCAGAAATCGAAGATCTTAAATGAACAGCCAAAAGATACAATAAAAAGCCTTAAAGTCTTTGGCTTCATATTACAAATTTGCTAATAAGAGAAAATAATTGTATAATTATCAAAATATAAAGGAAAAGGATACTTTTAATTGAATTTAATGTTTATACATTTCCTTTTATTACTTCCACACTCAATACTCACATATTCTCTACATTATTTGCCTCGTGTCTAAAATTGTAGCGTATCCTTGCTGTCATATGACTCTGCACAATTTCCGTTTCCCCTCCTCGATTACTGTTTTTGCCGTTTGGATGCTGTTATTTGTTTTGTCGCCGCCGTCAAGCCGCCGCTGCTGACGCTGGCGTCGACGACACCGCAGCTACTGCTGCGTCGCAGCAGGACGCTTGATGCGTCTGCCGTTGCCAGTTGGCTGCCAAAGGATTTGGGAGTCGAGTGTGTCATATTCAGTTCCGCTTTTGATGCGGCAGACGTCGGAACGCACGCACAGCGCCTGGCAACATTTAAGAAGGCAATTGATAGCCTGGCAACATGTTGCCAACGCACTTCACATGTTGCTGATCGTCAGCAACTCGCTATCTCTTTCGCTCGTTTGCACGTCACGTTCGTTTCGTAGCGTCACGCTCTCTGACCTACCATTTCGCTCTCTCGTTCTTTCGCGCACTCTCAACTGATCTTTCTCAACATGTTGTTAGTACGACGTCAACTTCTTAGCGAAGCGGACGTGCTGCGCGTCGCCTTGTATTTTGTATCTGTAGCGAAAAGTATCTGAGCGCTGAGTATCTTGTAGTATGTACGTTAAACGTGAGAATCGCTCAAACTACGTGATCGCGTTTGTTGTTTATTTATTTAACTGATTTCTGGAGTGTGTGAAGCCGAGTGTTGCGTGAATTGTGATTTAAAGAAAGGTTCATTGAGCATATTTTTGTTATGTGCTGAAAAGCATTAAAATCTATAAATAAATTAATCCCAGGGCCTTTAAACGTGTTTAGTGTTTTTGTAACGTGCGATAAGCGAAACGAAAGGAAATGAAATAAAATAAAAGCAAAATAAATACATATTTAATGGCAAACCGGTCGCTGGGTTCTGCGGGTTCTCCAAGCAGTGTAAAGTTCGGCTGGTCAGTTAACAAAACAGCAAAGCGAAACAAAAACAAGAAAACCAAAAATCATACAAATTATCCGTCGTATGTGACATACAAAGATAACAAATGAAATTGCATACAACTGTTTAAATTAACCGAAAGATAAAAAGATAAAAATTAAAGCAAATAAATAAACAAAATGTTGCCGCAACATTTACGATGCGGAAGCCGAAGCACCGTTTAAGAAAAAACAAACAACAGCAAAGTGTGCCAGCCAAAAAGAGTGATCCAATAAAAGACCCCTAACCACTATTATTGTCCCGCCCCAAAACCCCAGAGCCCATCCAATACTAGCCCCGAATATATCGAGAGTGTCTGCAGTGACTCGACTAAAGTTACACACAAGTTGCACAATCAGCGGACTACAATACAACAATACCGAAAGTGTATAATGGAACAGGAAAATCTGCAACATCAGCTGGGGAGTGTGTGGAAAGGGAAAACCGAGACGAGACGAACTGACGGGGTGTGACTTTGTTCTCATAATGAAACGCAGTTATTGTTTCTCATCAAACAGCAACAAATTAAGCAGACAGCCTAAAAGATATTGGGTCGAATAGATGGGCGGTGCAGAGACACATTGCAAATTGTGGAGAAGAGTGCAACAATGGCAAATTGTTTAATGGAGCATGTCGAAATGAACTGGGCAAATTGTTCATAGGGTGCATCCATAGATGTTGAAAGATGCAGCCAGTGGCGTAGGCCTAAAAAAAGGGGTCTAAACTGCTACAAAATACTTTTATAGCACAAAGTAGTCAAGTAATAAAGATCAGATCTTGAATGGTATTTATATTGCCTACCTTCTGTTGTGTCATTATATCTTTCGTATCTTTATGAACAATCACCCCGCTCACCAGCTCATAGGGGTACCCATTGTGCAATTGTGCAATTTTGTAAACTTGTATGGAAGTTATACACTTGCAGTTTAATTTGTTTTGTTTGATGCTACCTGGTCTGTTCGGCTGTCAGATCTCAAAGTTTCCCATTTCGGTTAGCTGCATTTGCCATTTTATTTCGCTGTTTATCTTCTCTTTTTTTCGCTAATGGCAACACAAAGTCCGTGACAGGCCAATATATCACAGCAAACAGAAACAAATCCAAAAAAAAAATAAAACGGAAAAAAGAAAATAATCAAATTAGGACTGACTGTACACATGGCAATGTTAGCCGCATTCAATCCGAAATTCCCAGCACCCTCATCCTCTCGCCCTCACCCCGACAACACAACAACACATGTGTGTGCCCCGGCAGCTGTGTGTGAGAGAGTTCCTCCTGTACCTAACGGAGGTGTAGTGTCACCCTCCCCGGAACCGCTTGCTTTCATCTCCAGTTCGTCCCCCCCCCCCCCTTTGAACCACTCCGAAAGACTTTGCGTGTTGCGTGCGATCAATTAAATGAAATTTTGGAAGTTCTTAGCGTCACCCTCGCATCCTGTGGCCCAACTCTCAAATATCCATACGAATATGGTATTTACTTTTTATTTTTTTCTGTAATAAATTCTTATTAGAGTTTGGCGCCTCGGGAATGCCAGGGGAGCAGGGGAACATCCCGAAACGTAAGATTTATGAGCCTGTGAACAGTTTATCTCTGCCGTTGTCTTATAGTAGCTTATAATAATATATATTTGAACTGCAAACTCAAGTATTTTAATTGAAAAAATAATATTGCAATTAATTATGCGGCAGCAGAGTTCATTTTGTGTGGCGCAACGCCTGATGAAGATTGATTTTCGTTTTACTCCATGGAAAATTGTCAGGCGCAGCTAATGAAAATTGTCGTTTGCCAGAGAAAATTAATTTTTTTTTAATTTAAGCATGCAGGCGTTAACTTTGAAGTTGGTCTTTGCAAATTTTCTTATGATTTTTCTTTCGTTTGAACTGCCGACACCATTGAACAACATTTTCCCTGCAATTTTCTTCACATGCAACGTTCCATAACTGTTTATAAGGCGTGTAAAACGCTGCATTTTGACTTCCTTATAGACCCTCAAATCTCCCCACTCACATACTATATTGTGTATATAAACAAACTGACATTTAAATCAATTGCTCTTCAGACTTTGCTTCCTTTAAAGCGAGCCGCAGTTTTACTTGAATTTTCCAAAACAATTTCCATTGATTGACTTTCTCGACTGCCATTGCTCCGACTGTCAACTTGTGTTTGCTGGCATTTTATTTGCCATTGGTAGAGGCTACAGAGACAAAACAAACAAACAAGTAGGTGGGGTAGTACTATATATAGATATACCCTATATTTAGTTGATAATAAATAGACCATATATTGTGTAGTATCTTCACTGCTAAAGTTCCATCTAAAGAAGCTATGCTTGATAGAGATATTATTAAAATATATTAAAATATTTATTTGCCACTCAAACGCATACATCCTTTTATGCATTTGCAATGTTTACAGGGTATAAACATGCATGTCAACTGCTTGGAACTGAGTCGATTAATGTAACTCACCTTCCCCTTCCTCCCCAAACGTGTCGGAGCCAAACTGTCTGCCTCGGCAGCTGTGGAGTGTTTTGCATTTCTGTGTTTGTCCGCCATGTAAATGCTATGTAAATATTTGAGCTGTCCCAACATGAGGGCAGCGTCTCTACCCAACACCTTCAACAGAAAATATCACAAAATAAAAATACTAAATGCCTGGCGCGGCACTTAATTAATAGGCAGAATTTTATGAGCCTCAATTGTTTCCCAAAAATTCATTCGATATCCGATCCCAGACGTAGAACTACCGTGCTTCTGTTCTACCCGAGGCTAATGACCCGTAAACAGCGACAAATCTATGGCGCATGGCTGGCATGCTTAGGTATATGAAAAGATTGGGTGTAGGGCTCTACCTGTTATACAAAGGGTTGTCTGCGGGAAGCTTGGGAAAATGTGTGTCTCTCTGTGTCTCCGTCGGGTTGGGTTTAATTGACGGAAAGGCGGCGACAGCAGGGCGAACCATATATATTTTTTTGGGAATAGAAAATGTTAATTAGCAAAAGGAAATTGGTTAGAAAAGCGAAAGAAAGCCATCAAAGAGAAGCAATTGGTGTGGGAAAACGGCGCTTAGCATGGGTAAAGTTGTTGAAGAAAGAAGAAAGAATAGCAAACAAATAAAGTATGGAAATATGAGGGAAGTAATAAATGATATAATTGTTACAGAAGGAAGAGAAAGATTTCAGAATTATGATAGCATATTAAGATAGATCCAAGTGAAATTACAAATTTAGACAATACAATTTATAGTTAATTTTATTATTATTACCATTTATCTTATAGCTTAAGCTTAGGCTACGCGTAGAGAGCATATTCTGTTTTGTTCACCAATTGAGGTTCTTGAGGAACTAAACACTTGTCTCTCTTTCTTTTTTAATTAATAATATCTTAAGCACTTGGCCAACAATGCATGAAGTATACAAGACAATGCTCCTGACAGATATGATTCCACTAGGAATCGACTTGAGCAGAAATTATATCATAATTGCATTAAAGTTGCAACCCGTTTAAGTGTCCCCAGTCGCCTTACACTAATTAGCTGTGTTAGCAACTCAAGGTTAGCATTTTACCTAGGTTGCACCTTGTAAGGTTGACTAATTGGTCTCTGTTCGCTGCTTGGCAACATGTTGCCATCTGCCACAGCTGCTGCAATAGTGGCTACCTATGCGCATGTTGCAGCCGTCGCACTTTGGCACTCAATAAACAGTCATTATCTGTGGCTTTGTCGTCTTTATAAAATGCGACAGAGTCGCACCTTTAAAAAGGAAAAAAAGGGACAGGCTTGACTTGACGTTTAAAAAAATGACTGAGCTGATTGCAGATGCCTCAAAAGGTTCAACTGAAGTTGCGCCCAGCTACAAATCATTAATCAGCTGCAACTAATATTTGTGATAGTGTTGCAAGTTCTTGTTGCTACTACAATTACGACAACTGGTTGCACTCCGTTGCACATCTGCTTTGATTACAGCATTTCTGCTGTTCCCCTCTCCATCTGATTGGCATTGTGTCCCCCTCAATTCTAATCACTATTCTTGTGTTGCAGTTGCAGCCTTTGACAAGACAAGAAAGGCAACAACCTACGTGCAACCGATTGAGAGGAGGAGCGTCTTAAATGGAACTCAGTCAGTTCTTAGTTCTAGGAATCGCAGCCCTTCTGTTCTTATCTGCGTGTCGTCTATTTAGTGCTTCAGTTTCTCGAGAAGACGCCTCCGAAATTTAATTATCATTATGCCGCATTATCTCTTTCAGCTCTGTCGTCTGCTTCTTTTTTTCTGGTTAATGTTGATTAATTCACGACATTATGTACAGAGAATGGGCGTGCACTTGAAAAGTTGATAGACAATCTTTTAATTTAATTTTTTCGGGTTCTTTTTTCGCTAGATTGTTAGCAAATAATGCTCAAGCAAAGACAATTGCAAGTTATCGATAATTCGACTAGCGAGAACCTTTTGACTAGCCTTACTTTTGTCACTAAATGTGTAACGAATTTAAAGTCGAAAGTCAACCTATAGTATGAAAGACTACATTGTTTTTCGACATATTTTAAATAATCTCGCAGATTATGCATTTGATTGTATTGTATTCTATTCTGGCCAAATTCGGTCAACGCTATCATATAGCTTTAATAGGAACAATCGATTGATAAATGAGGTTTAGTATGAAAATCGTTGTTGTTCGCTTTATATATCTCAACTATATTCAAATATTGTCTCTTTCGTACTGTCTATTACATCCTGAATTATGTATGTTGGTTAGAATCTGACTACTATAACATATAGCTGTCATAGACAAGATTAGTCGAAAACTGAACACAGGGTTCTGCAAGTGCATAAAATAGTTGAAGTGTCAAATATAACTTTTTAATTACAATACTTTTCTCAATTACTAAAATTTCAATTATTATTTAATCTATTAATTCTACATATTGAAGGGAATCTTTATAATTTTGCTCTACTCCATCATAACTTGAAAATTTGTATTGCTTTTTTTCTATCTTACAGTTGATGGCTGAACAGCTACTTTGATATGCTTACAATAATTCTATTTATCAGATATCCATAATTTGACAATTTCTATAAGTTCTTCTTCAAGTTAGCGACTAATTATCCATAATTCAAATAATGGCAATCAAAGTTTTATTTGTAATTAACAGGATCTAGTCAATTTAAGCTCTTGTCTGTCTGACAACTCCTGTTCAACATTGTCAATGTTGGTTGCAATGCCATCTCGCTGTCACCTTTATTTTGGCACCAGCTGCTTTGCTTGTTGTTTGGCATTGTTGATGTTGTTGTTATTGTCATTGTTTGTCATTAGTGCCACCGTCCAATGCAACGCGCATGTTAAAGAAACATAAACAGAGTCCGACCCCTTAACCCCTTGGCCAGTCAGAGCACTTACCCAAAATGCATAGCCGAAAATGAGAAACGAAAATGAGGGGAAATAACGAGAGAAAAACTTTTTCATTATTATTATTGCCCACGTTGCAAGATGGGGCTGCTGATAGTATCACAGAGAGCGACCCAGCGACGAGACGACCCAAAAACTCATCAACATAATCAACAGCAGCGTAGACCGAAAGGGGGGAAGGCAGCAGCAAGGCAATGTTGCATGCAACATGCACAAAATACTAGTGACTGTTGCCTGACAGCACGTTGAGAGTTGTGAGCCGGCCAATGGGCAATGGGGCTGTTGCCAGGGAAACGAATATCATCTGTGCACAAGTATATTCTATATTCGGATATATGTATATATAAAGTATAAGTATAATAATTTCTTGTTGTTGTTGTCCATCAAGTGGACGCATCGAGTTTGATGGAACTCTGAACGGGGATGCGGGTGTTGCATGAACAACCGAACAGTCTGCCAGACAGTTGTAATTACGGCGACTCGAGTGAAACCCAAAACTAAACTTGCTATCCATCATTGTATCATAGGCAGAGACTAAGTAACAATTATTTTCCAATTGTATTATAATGGCTAAAATTTAATAAATATTTTAATAAGAGTTATTCTGTTACTTTTATAAAAAACAGTTAACAAGAAGTGTTAATCCGTAACTTTTAAATACAAATTGGAATACTAAATATTGTTATACATTAAAGCTCTTTGGACTTCAATAATTAGAATTAAAATATATACTTTCTGGCCATTCATGCTTCTGTAGCATATTTCTATCACTTTGATTTATTAAGTTGAAATTTGATACTGCCTATTTCGGTCCCTAATCATATGTGTGACTTACTGGGTAAATGGAAGCTTATCAGCAGGCAAGCACATCAATTTCGAGCTGCGTTCATTATCTTAAGTATTCAAGCTACGCAACACGTCTGTCTGCCCCCGGGTGGCACCTTCAGCTGGAGACTGAAAATTAGACTCGTTGATAAATTGTTTGTTGACGTGATTTGTATACAGACAATTCGATTCGTTTCGTTTTTGATTAGATTTCTTGACTTTTCTTTTGTTTTATTTGAAGTTTGGCAATCCGTTGACCGGTAGCTGCAATTGAGTTTCTTGCCACAGACTGTAGTCTTCAAGTAAGAGTACGATATGCAAATTTATGTTTATGCCGCAAATGAAAGCAAACTTTGGTATATTTTTCTGGTTTTATTTTTCTTTCAAATTTCACATGTTTCTTTTTTTTGACAGTCTTTAGATGCTTTCTACACGATTAACAGTGTCTGACAGATTGATGTATTTGTAGATATCTAAAATCTCGTCTGATTTCCTTCCTCTAAGCATTTATCATGTCGTGTCTAGTCAGACTGCGTTTCCTAGCATCTTGATACTGTTAATCAAAAATGTATCTGGATGTCAAAAAGAATGATTTAAAGGCGGCTCGATAGTGGGAAGTGATTTTGCTATCAAAAGGGAAAACTCATAGTTGAATATGTATGTTGAACAACTAATATTTTCACTGATTCGCTGAGTAACCGATCTGTTCAACCTTTAACACTTTACTTTATACGACTAAGAGATCTAATATTTCTGTTGAATCGCTGAACATCTTATGCAATTTTTGTATATTCTATTTTACGACCTTCGCCCATCTCTAAGCATTTGCTTGACTTAGAACACATATACGCTATTTGTAGACCTCGAGACTGTGCATATAATATTTCACAAACTACATCTATGTATTTTATTACCCCCATTTGCAATCCTTAAGATACATTTACAGCAGCGCAATTCAATTGCATGACAGCATCTTCCACAATGGGTTGGCCTTTAATTAAATGCACCAGAGGCAGCTACATATGTATATAAACTAGTTTGCCATATGAGTAAGTATACAGATGCGGATACGTAATGGACAATCCCCTTGACGACGTACTGACATACTAGGAAAGACACACTTAAAAGTAGTTTCAGTTTGTATTACACCCTCCCCCATTCACATTCACTTTAGTAGAGCCTCTTTGACTCAAGTTACATGGGCTAATGTTGCTATTACAGAAAGCTCTAAACTTAAATTAGACTCAATTGTTTATAATTTTCAGTCGCATATGTCAAGTGCGTCGTTCGTCGGCCACTTGAGGAAGTGCCCAGCCTTCATCTCAAGCTCTCGATCTCGATTTGGAACTCGATGGGGTTAGACCCGTGGAAGTTTAACAAAAGTGGAACTCAACCAGTTTCTGAGTTCCACTTTTGTTAAACTTCCACCCGCTAAATTCACAGAAAAAGAAACTGAAAAGAAACGACTCAACGTCGGCTTCTCACAGCAGGTTTCGTGTCCAATTAATGCAGTTCGATAAACGATAAAAAAAAGCTTAAAAAATATAAAAACAATTTTGTTTTGTTTATATTTTTTGGGTCGCTGAAATCTTGTATGCTCGTTGACGCGCCCTTTCGGCTCACTTTTTGCATATATAAATAAATATACATGCATTAAATTATTACGAGCGATTAACGTTCTCTGATAAGCCCGAATAGTTTGAAAATTGACTCAAAAAAAAAAAAAGGAATTGTTTTCTTTAAAGCCGAATATTCATCTATAAATAAACCATAAAAACGATTTTGATGACGTACATGAAATGTTTATGGTTTTATTTTTTCGCTGTGATGTCATGTTTTCTATAAACTCAAATATAAATATATATATATGTGTATATAGTATATCCGAACACACCTCAATAATTATATGAACATTAGCTTCGAGTGAGCTGCTGCCATTGGGAGCACTTCTCCAAACAGTCTCCAGCAGCCGCAACGGGGGCAAAAAATTGTCCGCATCCAAATTGAAATAACAACTCGACCCAATTAAAAGCCTACAAGAGCGTCGCCTCTAATGACTAAAAAACCAGACACACTCACAAGCACACACAGACTACACAACAACTTGCACGTTGTTGTGGCATTTACAAGTGTTTTTTTCTCAATTTTTTTTCTAGCTGTCAAATGCTCTGGGTACCAATGACTTCATAAGAGTTAAGTGTGATTACGTTCATATGAAACGTTGAAGAACCCATTCGAAGACCTTGATGAATCTCTAATTTTATAGAACGAATCAGTCTGAAATTACGCGAGAAATGCAATCTCATGTTAGCCAACTGTTTCAGCCACATATTTAATCAACCTAACAATTAGCTTGATTTGGCATTGATGCTGTTTTTAATTTTTACTGCTGCTGTTGACCGTATAAATATTAATTAGCACACCAAGAGCTCGTATACCAAATTTTAGCTACCTAAGTTAAGTTATGTGTTGTGATCTGATACAGTCTAAAAAAAAAACTGAGTAGATAAAAAGGAATTTTTACATTGAGAGTTAAATGAACTTTAAGTTATGATTTGTTCATGCACAAGTCAGAATAAATATCCTACATTCCTAGTTTCATATCTCAAATCCTTTTTGATTATACAAAGGAAATGTACAAAATAAATAATCTGGTCTTACAATTTATTTCTCAAATGAATCATACAATCTGATCCTACCCCTTTAACTCAGTTTATAGATAAGAAAAGAAAACAGTTGTAATTTGAATTTATATTCCTATTTCATAAATTTCATTTGTATCTCTTAGACTGGCGAAAGAACTTTCGTAAGCCCTGTATGATCTCAGAGTTGAGGCAACCTTGAGGGTGTGACAGTTCTCACCCCCTTAACAACCAGCCTTCGACGCCTCTGACTCAAATAAGTGACACGAAGCTACTTAGCAATGCAGTTGACAGCCTCACTTTGATTAGTTTTGCGTATTTTTTCAGGCTTATTTTTTTTTTCAACCAGTTTTGACATTGAATATTTAGAATTCCAATTTTGTTTTTTTTTTGTATTTATACTTTTTTGGCTTTTTTCATTGGTAGCTGACACAGTTGCTAACAATAAATTCTGTTGCTTGCTTATTGCGCATTTTGTCAACATTTTGACAGACTGGGATTATGAGCAAAAAGTGGCAGATTCTACTTAGTTGAGCTGTTGAGCTGATCAACACATCAGACAAGTACGAAGACGAGTGTGAATATTCGTAATACGACTATTTTCCCAGATGAACCGAGAACACATGTTGTGTCTCCGATGATGACTTTGACTTGATGCTCTGTGGGTCTTAAGTATTTCGCGCTTTAATCGCATGAATCCATAATTCATTTCATTTCCTTAAAACATTAATCAAATGAGATGCCCGTCTCTCGGTCTGTCTGTCATCTTATGCGTTGGTAGATTTTTATTTTATTTTACTATTTTTTTATTATATTTTACACGTTTTGTTTTTTTTTTTTGCTGAAAATTATGGCAATTTCCTTGTGAGATTTGGCCCGATTGATAAGCAGCCACGTCGTCTAGACTGGAGCGACCCTCTGCAGCAGCAGCAGCCCACAGGAAAAGCAGCAGAAAAACCTAGACAGACGTCACTGCGATAAGCCTGTGGGTCGGCCATTTGCCCCCTCTCCGCTCTAGTCTAAAGGCCAACGACTGTCAAACTTTGCAAGTCGTTAGTGAAAGCTAGCGAACAGCGCCTGACAAGCAGTTAGAAACGCCTGGGGAGTTCAATTGTTCAATTGCAATTGACATTTGCCACCATTTCCATAGCACAATAGACATTCCGATGCAACAATTGCATAATATACAACAATAATCAATATGCAAAACAATTAGACGCCTACGTGCCGCACAAAAAAAATTCAATTTGAAATGTCGAATTCGCATTCTGTCAGACCTTGAGTTCGTTGTTGTTGTCGAATTATTGGCAACCCGAAATTAATATGATTTATTTGCGATTTATTCAATAATAAACTTTGGGTTCAACTTGCTGCGCTGTTCAAACTTAAACTGAAGTTTCTACGTGACTCACAATGCGGCACATTAAGTTGTATTTGTTGCACTTCTTTCTATCTACATTTTGCATAAGCCATAAATTTTATAATCTGCCTTGCCGCATAGCCATAGCTCAACTTTTGTGCCGCATTTAGAGCAGCTGCTTTTGTGCCAAACTGCAACAGTGCGTCACAATTAAAAATTGATTGAATGTTCCAAAAGTTTAAATTTTAAGACTGAACATTGTATTACAAATTAGGCAAAAATAACTCTGTGAAATCAAGATTCTTAGGCAAGGAATCTACAATATTTTAATGATGTAAATGATGTGTATAGAAAACTAAACAATTTACATTTGAAGTCTACAAATTGAATGGTAAATTAGACAAAAATATAGTAGAAGATCCTTGTGAAGCTTTAAAGAAGCAGGTTCTTTGGTTTCTATTGCCTGCACTGCAATTCATTTGATAATACAAACATTTGCTTTTTTAAAGACAGCTTTTAAATTAAATAATAATAATTAAATTTTATATAAGAGAATATTTAAATCCAAGCCTTTAATAGTGTTCGTTTAAAATGTAAAATTATGCCTCTAGTCTGTATATCAATTTTGTGTAAAAACAAAACTTTCTACAATTAGAAAATGATGCGTGAAATAGTAAAAAATAATGTCAAACTAGAATATAAAATTTAATTTAGTTTTACTTGAAACTAAGTCCGTTTTATGAGTACTATTACTATTTTTAGTATAGTAAAACAAGTTTCCACAAATTTCTCCAAACATAAGATCTCTTTTTTTCAAAGTTGTGCCTTTTATTTTTATTTATTTTGTGCCAACTTCAAGGCCGCTCTATAAAACTGTCATTTCTTCTAAGCCTTAGAGTCCAAGCCAAGAAAACATTTCCTGGTTCTGTGGGGCGTGGCGAGCGGGAGGCGCGGCACATTATCTCCTCTGATATCGCATGTCTCTCTCTCTTTCTCGACTGACTGCCAACTTTATGAGTTTTAGTTTTATCAAGTCTTTGACACTTGCGACTGGCAGATCGAGCACTTAAAACATATCTATAAGTATGGACTATGTTGATGCCATGTGGCGACTCGGAGACTGCAACAGTTTATGCCACATGCCGAGCACTCGTTGTTGTTGTGGCTGTCAATTGGTTTGTTAGTTGGACTGCAGTCGTTGACACTTGAAAGCGGACTTGGGTTCGACTCCAGTTCTGGATCTGGTTCTCTTTCTGTTTTTTATTTCGGTTTCGGTTTCTGGTTGTGGTTCTTATGCCGAACCATTGCGAAACAAGCTGACATTGCTAAATGACAGCTTGACTCATGCTCTTGTTGTGCAACAACGACAACAACAATAGCAACTTGCAAATGCAATAAATAACAATTTTCTAATGTCATCAACATACGCTCAAGTCTTTGTGTTTTCCCCCTCCCCTCCGCTTCATTGTTTTCTATTCTGCAGCTGCCTCAAGGCAACTTGTTGTTGTGACTGTCCATTACGACGAGACGACTCTCAGCTTTGGTATTTCCCTCTGGTATATCCCCCTTGTTGTCGTTGTTGTTGTTTTATAGCGTTGCGTGAATTGGCTGTAATTGTTTTGATTGCAGTTCATGGCTTGGACTTCACACTGTCTCCCTCTCTTTCTATTTAACGCTCTGTCTCTGTTTGAGTTCTAATAAACAACAATTTTAATTGTTGCGACTATAAAAATTGCAGCTTTGCTAATGTTGAAATCGCTCTGTATTGATGGAGTTATTAAAAATGAAAACAAAAATAGTAATTATATTTACAGTGGTGCAAAAGCTCTTGTTTTCATACGAATAATTGTTCTTTCAATTGAGTTTTATTCATAAAAATCCCAAATCTGATTCAGTTTTAATCTTCCAACTAATTCGTGAACAACACAGATAATAACCCCCAACAGAATCACACTGTAGAGATTAGTTTTGTCTAATAATATGCAGAGGAAAGAGCTCTTCTTTTATAAATCTTAGCTAAAAACTTGAACTTAATAGTGTAAATATCTATTAATGAGCTATTGAATTATATCATATTTTATTGGCGGCTTTTCAGTATTTTTTACAGCTCTTTGTCTGATTTTCAAATCATTCAAATCATCAATCATATAATCAACGTCTCTAATATTATTCATTTAATTTACATAAGTAAATTACTTAAAAATATATTTCCGTTTGCTTCAGAAATGTGCTAAGAATATGAACTCTATTTTATAAAGTCTGCATAGTTTTAAATGTTTTTGATTTCACATTCCCTGACACTTATTAACACCCTTTTTGGCAACCTTGAAACTCGCTTTTGGCCAACTCAGCCCTTTATGTGTGTCTTTGTGTAATCTCAAACGTGGCATTCAAAATTTGACAAGTCGTCGAATCCATTAGACGCACTCTCCATTGTTAAATTGCCCCATTGAGTTAAGGTCTCGTGGGTTTTCGCGCCATTTTTGGGGGCCGTCAATCAAAACCTCAGACAGTCAGTCAGTCAGTTATGTGAATTGAATGCTAATTAGGCGTTAATGATACGCTTACTCTACAGATATTAAACAAATATGTTTCTAGCTTAAGGGGGTTCCACTGTAAGTGGGCGTGGCATGTGGCAAGTTCAATGCACGCCGCATTACAACTTCAATTTGTGAATCGTGGGGCTTCAATTAAACATGATTGATGCAGCTTTAGTTTAAAGCGAGCGATCCCAGAACTCGATCATTGAGACCCCCAGGGTTGATTATAAATGATAAACCTCAATTCCAAATTCGAATGCAGCATCAATTAATCAAAGTGGCAAGTGAAAGACAGAAACAAAATGGAAATATTATGAAAAGAAGCAAAGCCGATGGAAGGATGCAAGTGAATAAAATTAAACAAAATTATGTAAAGTTAAACAAAAAAGAATAAAAGCAAAAACGAGTTAATAGTTAACCAAGCCAAATCGCCGACACAACTCCAAACAATGTCAGCTGCCAGCGCCAGCAATCGAGCGCCGACGTCGCCTCTGTACGATGGCTACGCTACAATCCGAGCCCGTGGTCTGACCCGTTCCCGCTCTATCCGCGCCGCCGAGGTCACCGAAGCAGCAGCCGCCGCACAGCCGCACGAGCTGCGACTAGAGACGGGGCAGCTGACGCAGCTGGCGCAGCGGAAGCGGACAGTGTCGCTGAGGAGCAACTACAGCCAGAGCTCGTCGCTGGGCGAGGAGATCTATGCGAGGGCCAAGCCGGTGCGTACTCCCACCATAGGAACGGATCTGGAACCGATCTATGCCAGTGCCTCGACAAATGCCTCGACAGGGTCAACAGCCTCGGCTGGCGTCGGCTTTCGTCCTCTGTCGGACGCGTCGAGTTCCTCGGGCGGCGGCTCGATGCCCTGCGACTATCAAAGCGTGAAAAAGAACTCGCGCTTCTCGCTGGACTCCCTGCAGAGCAGCGCCACGCCCAAGACGCCCGACTACAACACCGCCGGCGAGGAGGAGCACATCTTTCTCTATACCGCGCCGGACAGCCCCAAGCGACGACTGGACAGCGGACTGCGCAGCTCCTACGACAGCTCGGAGCGAGTTTGCTACTCGCCGCTGCCTAAGCTCAGCTTCGATATGCAGGAACGGGAATCTCGGCGTGCCACACTGCGTCACAGCTCCGTCAGCTCGTCGGGCAGTCGACGCCCCATGACGTTGTCCCTGACAGAGTCGGTGCCGCTGTCTCCCACCGGACTGCCGCCGCCTGCTCCTGTGCGCCGCGAGAGCCTCTATGCCAAGCCAAAGATCTACGCCACGCCCACACGGCCACCGACCACGCGACGCCTCAATCTCTACGAGCTGCCCATTGTGACGCAGCGCAGCAGCAGCACCGAGTTGCTGGAGCGCTCCTGCACCAGCCAGAGTCTGGCCACCATCGACCAGGACGAGCTGCTCGTGGTGCCCCGTGCCATGCCCATGTTGCCCGGCGCCGTGGATCGGCGCTATCACACCCTGGGCCACATGCGGGTGAAGAGCATGGGCGCAGGGCTGCACCGCAGCCTCGACGTGCCCGTCGGCTCCATGCTGGACATGACCGCCCACTGGGCCCATCACGGCAACCACAAGTCTGCCGGCAACATCTACGCCTCCGCCGACGCCGCGGTCAGCGATCTGAATCGCATGGCACCCGAGTACATGGATCCCCTGGACTTCAAGATCGGCTGCCAGACAACGCTGCGGAGCAAGCCGTTGATTCCCTGGTACGAGCTGGCCATAAGACGCGACTTCAAGCGACAGTCGTGTCCACCTATAAGCGGAGCACTCACTCTGCCAGCATCGCCGCAATCGGATGATCAGGTAAAGAGATTGTACTATCGATTGCAAGTTATCGATATACATCACAGATAACGAGATTATGGCACACTTGCGTTATCGATAACAAGTTATCAATGAGGTGTTCTATGAAACAGACGATAATTAAAAGACAATGCTTATTTTACGTCATTACGCAAAGTGAAAAGAACCGTACTAAAATTAAGTTCCAATAACGTCTAATTAATTATATGCGGGCCTAATAATCCATACTTAATATAATCTCGAATTACTAAACAACGTCCCATACAAATTTATTAACCAAGTACATATAATCTTAATATAAAAGCAAATAGTCATAAATCAAGTTAAACTCTAGATTTACTAGAAATGAATACGAAATTTCATTATACTTATCAGTCCTGAACTTAGTTCCAAAAACTTATTTCACATCAAATACGCACAGATTAAGTTCGTCAAATTTTAAATACAGTAAAATTCTTAAATTTTCGTATTGAAACAATTTCTTAAGTTTGCAATAAGATCGTATACTGTGATTAAATTTAATGCTAGAATAGTTTGAGCTTACGAATCTTCTCGATAACACGCTAATAAGACTGACTAGCATCGATTTAACAATAATATTAATTGATAAATAGGAGAAATTACTTTTATAACCCATAATATAATATACTAATTCAATCAACAATTAGCTTAGAGTATGTTGCATGTCCATCGATATCTATCTGCAACTGCAACAGCGACTTGGCCAGAGAAATGCAGTATGTTAGCTTACAGTTATGCTGTGTGGCATGTTCCTTGTTCCTTGTGTGTTGCAGCAGCAGCAGTGTGGCATGTAGCATGTGGCAGTTAGCCCGACATGCCTCATCCGGCTTTGGCATTACAAATGCAAGACGGCGCATAAGGTAAAGCTATGCGAGGCAGTTGACTGTCAGTCGCCGTTAGACGCGTTGCCCACTGATTGATTTAATAAAACTTGCATGAGCTTCGCTGCCTTTGGGCCAACAGAGTCCACAACGGGCCAGAACGGGCCGTGGCACTTCAGTCAGCATATTAAATAAATGAGCAAACGTCTTGGATATTATTTCGCCAGGCTCACGTATTGCAGATTACGGTTTGAGGAGCGCTGGGTGCTGTTGCTTTTAATCCTGCATCCGTTTTGTGGCTCTGTCCGCTAACGTGTGTTCCTCTGTGTGTGTGTGTGTGTTTGTATGTGTGTGCAACACAACATCTGTTGTTGGCCATGTCCAAAACTGATGACCTGATTCGCAGAACATGTAATTGATATGTTGTCCACGA
This sequence comes from Drosophila histrio, assembly GCA_958299025.2. Taxonomy (NCBI): domain Eukaryota; kingdom Metazoa; phylum Arthropoda; class Insecta; order Diptera; family Drosophilidae; genus Drosophila; species Drosophila histrio. The sequence continues at coordinate 22,991,655 of OY282580.2, forward strand.
AGAAATCAGCTTTGATTTGGCTTGGCAACTGCAACTGGCGAATGCCCTACAAACAAGGCATGCACGTGCATCAATGCTGCATGCCATTATTTATCGATAATGTTATCGATACTGCATTTATATGCCAGACAAATGATGCTGAGTAATGATGCTGAGTAGAAATTCCACTAGGTTAACTAATGATGCTGGTTAATACTGTCCGACAGATACTAGGTGATATCGTAGTTTATCTTATAGTTATTAATATAGTTATCAATATATATTGACTGATTATATTCATTCTAGATCCTTTAACTCATTATTATTATTTATCATTTGTTATCGATACATTTTTACTTTTCTGTCTCAATTATTTTGATTGTGAAATCAATACTTATACATTATTTTTAAATTTCAATAGCTAATCGATTATTGTCATTGATTGTAGATGCATTTGCCCCGATAACTCTACAGTTCAGCACCTTATTCGTAATACCCTGTAGACAAAAGTCTGTCGCCAATTGCGGGTCCAATCAATGTCAACTTTCAAAACAAATAAAGTTGCCATTAATGCCGCTTGCCGCCGATCACTTGCCCCCCTATCACCCTCTCACCCTGTCTCTCTGCCTTCTTGTCGACTTTTTTGACTTTATTCACTTTGATTTGGCGCGTTTTTAAAGCTGTTTTTTAGGCTTTGCAAACGCCGTCAGCTTTTAAAGCGTTTTTCATGTTTATTTATGAGCAGCTGAGGAGGAACTGCAAGTTTGGGGCATGAGAGGGGGCAACTGGGGAGTTCAACAGCTGTCAGGTCTATTGGTAACTTGAGACGAAGCGACGCTGTGAATGAAAAGTGAAATTGGCAGTTGTTTACTGTAAGTCTTTTATTTTTTTGGCCAGGCCAATTGACGGGCGTGTGAAACGATCATAATTACAGTTTGAGCAGCACTGTGCTCCACTTGGCTGATTTCAACAGTTCAAATACTAGTTCAACAAGTTCAACAAAGTTGAATGTCAAATGTTGATTGCCTTTAATTGATTTCATTTTATTAAAAAAAATTTACATATTTGGCAATTATTAGCACATGTCATCATCATGGTCAGAAAGAACGACATCATCATCATGATTATCATCAGTAGAAAACCTTTACAACTGATTGATGTGATTTTGATTGCTTAATGGGTTTTGATGGGCGTGACAATAATTTTACATGGGCAATAAATTCATTGAATGATTCAATTAAATGTCGAAAAGTCAGCAAAATTTACCTGAAGAACAAAAGTTGATAAATAATTGAATACAAATTTAACGTGCTTCATTTATATATATTTTTTTATATTTATTAATATTTGTATTAATAATGTATTTTAATTGTATTATTATTGCTGTCTATTTTAAAGCACTTTAACTTTATTATAAATATTATAATATACATATATTTAAATAAAATCTAGATGATTTACGTTAGCTTACTCTTCTGCAATGGAATTAACTTATAATTGACACATTTACTGTCAAATTAATTAAGTGTTCTCTTAGTCACACTCAAAATCACTTCAATCTCCACTTTAACTACGCAATTCCAAGGACAATTCTTTGAGTTTTGCTCTAGTTTCGCAGCATATACTCGTTTATCGGTTATGTATCGTTCATATCTGTTAAGTAGCGCCATGCATAATTAATAAAAACTGTAGACAACGTCAGAGAGCTGACAAAATGCCAACAAATTGGCAAGTCGAGGGGTGGGAACTGTGAAACGGGTCACAGTTGCAGTTGCAAAGATACTCGACTGGCCTTAAGTAACTCGTTAGTTTTTATCTTTTGGCATCGCTTATTAAAACAATTTCTGTTTGATAAACGAGATGTGGTGATTGTGGACAGCCTGTTGACTGCTCGCTCGACTGACTGCCTGCACATGAAATGTACGATATATAAATTTGTATCTTATACACAGGAAGAAAACATGATAACGAAAGATAAATAGTAGTAGGAGTTACAGTCGAAACATGTGCAAAACTATGTGCATCAGATAGAGATTTAAACTCTTAAGATGAGCTTTATTTTAGGCATGCATAGAACGTAGTTTAAGATTATTAAATAATACAATTTGTGGAAGAAGACAACAAACTAAATAGTTAACCAAACCTAAACCACTTTAAACAATTTTCTGTAATAAGATTTCTTTTTTTAAAAATTTTCTGTTCATTAATTGAGAATGCCACAATCAATTTAAGTCGTCAGGCTTCTCGATAGACAGTAAATAAAGCTACTAATAATTTATAGAACATTTTAAATGATTATTAATAGGTTTACATCTTTATATACATAGTTTGAAAAAAGGAGAGCTGTGATTTTCCATGAGTTCATTTAATGTTTTATTTCTTAAAAATGCCGGGAAAATCCCAAAGAATATGTAACTTCTGTTCTGCCGCTTTATTTGCATAATTGCATTAATTGAGATATTACAATCATTTAAATCTATAAAGAGACTGCGAAATAATATCAATTTTAAGCTAGACACGTTCTACAGAATTCATATTTTCCAATTATTCTATATTTATCTGCATTAAAAGAAAGTTATGTCAGTGTTTTTATTCTCAGTGTAGCTCATTTTAATTGCCAGGCAAGCGGCAGGCACAAAGCAACCCACTGAGAGCTCAATGAATTGATTGACTGACTGACTGACTGACTAACTGCTTGACTCTTGCTCTCTCTCTCTGTCTCCCTGCCTCTCTCTCTCTCTCTTTGGCGGCATGTGTTTTTGTCAAAAGTAACATGACAGCAACACCTGATCTATGCTCAGTTATTTTGGTATTTAGTATTTTTTCCAACATGATTTTTGTCTTTTCTCAAATTCTGTGCAACATGTTCAGCTGCAGCTGCTACTGCCGCCATGGGGCGCATAGTTTTTAATTTATGACAAATGCAATTTGTATCTACTTAATTCATAAATATTTATTCGGCTATGCAACAAGGTGCAAGCAATCGGGGGCACGTGAGCGTGCAGTTCATGGAGTCACAGGTGTCTTAGCCCGAAATGAAAAGAATTGGTTAGAAACCTGTTTCAAGTGCGGAGTTCTCAGTTCCCTTTGACTGGTCCAAACTCGTTTTAGAGTTCAGTTTAATAGAGAGACAAAGACTTGAATTGCAGAATTGAACGTTGATGATGAAGCTGTTTCAGGCGGGGACAGAGGACGAGTGCAGACAGGACGAATGACAGACAGACTTCTTCTCCCCAAGGAAATCAGCGCAGAGAAAAAAAAAACAAACTCAAACATAAAGTAAACCAGAATCAAAACAAAAACAAACAAACAAATAAACTCAACAAACCAACAACTGACTGCCTCTCCCGAGTCGTTTTAGATAAAAGAAAAACAAAAATATAAAATAACAACAAGAGATTTGAATTTTAAAGTAGAAATCATCTTGCTGAAAACTGGTTGCTGGACTAAAGGTTTAACTTTTGAGTTCTGAGGTCTGTATCTTCATTGTGCAGCTCCATGAGTTTTATTTTTAATCCAAACAGACGCGCACATTACGTTTTGTTGTTATCCTGAACGTGTGTGTCGTCTTGTGGCTTCCGGTCTTGAAATCCAATAATCAATAAAAACCCAAACAGAGCGAACACTTCAATGGACATTGATCGTGACAAGACAAGTCATTACAGACAGTCGAAGAGTTTGGGTGGAAAGCAGAGATCTGTAAGTGGAAATTTTGATTGCTGGCTTCTTTCTTTTTCTTTTTTTGAGGGGGAAAACTGAAAATTTAATCTTGAGAAAACCATTTGATGAAGGGGATTTGTTGTGCGGAGCATTGGATATTTATAAATCAATGATATTCAACAAAAAAGGGTATAAAGAAAACAGACGCATCCAATCGTTAAATTAGATACACTAATTGAGTATCTTTAGCCTTAAGAAGATGGGAAAATTCAGTTATAAATCACGCGTTGCATGAATATGAAATAAAATAAAATGGGATATAATTAAATTTTAAATTGTTGATTACAGTTGTTTAGTATTCAAAGTATTATATACACACAATTAAGAAACTATGAGTTTTTGTTCTTAGTTAGGTTTATTTATTTGTTGTGGATATGACAATTGCCAAAATGGCAAAGAGCACAACGAAAATGAAAACTTTACATTGATTAAGCTCCATTTAAGGTCCTTTTCATAGCAATAATTGTGCTTTTATAAGTTCCAATCCACTGAACTAGTAATAAGTCTGTAGCTCACTTAATTTTACATAATTTAGTGTAAATCTGAATTGATCTAATTTATATAATCACACAATTTAATTTGGAAACCTCTAATACATATATCCAAGTATATTCTGGAATTCTTGACACTTTCTATACAATTACTCAAGTTTAATCTTATACCTTATCTTATTAACTGCCAATTACCTACCAAATCTTATCGAATCTAATGTACAAAACCCATTCTTAAATTTCCCATTTGCTATTTGCACTTTACGAGTTTGTCCACATAATATAAATTGCAGTTAAAATTTACAATCTCTTTTTCTTTTTTCTCTCTCTTTGCAGGTAAGTTCCCGTGCTCACATCAATTTAATCCACACTTGGGGGTATCGTAAGTCACTGTTGTTGTTGCTTTTGTTGTGAGACTGGCCATTAGCCAAACCACAAAATTTGTGTAATGCCAAATGTGAGCCACAAATTGCATCGAAAGAGATGGGAGAATTGGGAACTGCAGAGCTGAAGAAATGAATAACTGATAAACTGTAGAATGGTTGAATTGTAGAATTGTTGTGTAAATAATGAAAACTGCAGTCTTCGACTTTGTCTTTTTGCAGCCACTGTCCATACTTTGTTGCAGTCACTGTAGAGCTCTTTCAAGGCGGCCTAAGATCAAAGACTCTGACTCTGTGACTGTGGATGTGGATGCGGCTTGTAGATCGGTGTGGGTTCCGAGTGTCTGTGGTGCCGTTTCTCTCACTTCAGGCACCCAGCCAGACCTCCTTCTCCTTCTACACAAGATCTTAATGATGATTTGCTATTTTTGCTCACAGCCGACGACTCCTCGATAAAAGTCCAATCCCCAAGACCCAAACTCAGCCAAGTGGCAATGATGCGCATGTCGCATCTTTAGCTTTACAAATACACACACACACAGTCACACACACAGTCACACACACTCGCAGACACACAGTAAACAATCGGAATGGATTAGTTTGTTAATCAGTTTATTATGTGGCGGCAGATCTGTTATGATGTTATGATCAGCTCAGGTTAAAAGGATGAGAGAAGCGGCAGTTTTCGGGGCGTCAACAACAAATCAATGCGAAAGGAAGAGCCATAAAATTTGCGATTTAAAATCTGGCATAAATTGAATTAAGAGAACTAAATTAAAAAGTCAGCTTTGATTTCGTATATAATAACTCAATTGATTTTATGCTCAGATAGAGACGAAATTTTTATAAATGAAATGAATTTGAAGAAAAGAATAAGAAGTTGAATAAAATTTAATAACTTTGCAACGTAACTATTACTTTTGTTTAGATAAAGATCAACGCAGACTTTCAGCTACTAAAAAGTATATTAGTGTATAGATATTTGAATTTTAAAGAAGAAAACATCTTGTTGAACACTGGACTGTATTTCCTCTGTGCAATTTCATAAGATTTATTATTAAATCCAAACAGAGACACACGCAGAAAAGGAATTTCATATGTTATCTAATTTCTCAGTTGATTTTATGAAAGGAATAAGAAGTGAAACAAAATTTAATAACTCTGCAACCATAACTTTGTTTAGATAAAGATCAATGCTGACTTTCAGCTACTATAAAGTATATTAGTATATTGTAGTATGTGTTATCTTATCTAATGTCTAACCATGATTACGTTTTATTTGTAGAATAACCAACTGCAGTTTTCTAGACAAGTTTATAAATGTTGCGTAACTTACTCGGAATTCTACGAATTTGCCATTAAAATAGCTACTTAAACTGGCTAAGTTTTTGCTTGGAATTACTGTTTGTACTAGAGGCATATTTCTAATAATGGATTCAATACAATTTAAATTGATTTTGCTCAGTTCTTAATATTGTTGGAGTTTATAATTGATAAAAGCATTTGTTGCTTTCAAAAATTATTATATATGTTAACTTGGGTTATATAACAAGTCAATGTCTTCACATATAGACATTATTATATTATAGTTTTCCATTTTCTTCATCATATATCAAGCTGTCCTTAAAGGTCATCACATATCAATCTTAACATGAGGAAGATGTCTTCATTTAGCTTGACATAAAGGTCAAAGTCATCAGACATCTAAGACTAATAATAAAAAAAGACCATCAGTAAATTAATAATTGCAATTTTCAGCTTGCAACAACTTGCAACTTGATCCATGACCTTTATTAATCATTAATTATGAATACGCCCGGACAGAGACTGTCAAACTTTCACTGGCCTTGAGCGAATGCTAACGAAATTTCCAATTGCCGCTGTCACGCCCCCACAAAGCGCTCTCGCATAATATATCAAATGACAGTGACAATTGTTACAGTTATTCAGAGATTCTGCTTTTATCTCGGCAAACAAATGTCGAGTGTTGCTGTTGTTGCAGCTGCAATTGCTGCATAAATCATTTGAAAAGGTTAAAGTGCACACGCCTACGACGTATGTATGTATGTTGCTGCCACAGACAGTGGCAACACATGGCAGCCCGATGTTGGCAGCAATTGTCAAGTGGTTGCCGCTGTTGCCACATGATTTATGCACGCCAGCAACATGGACGGCAAACACGCTCCTGTTTTGCTGTCGACCTACTTAAGATCAAACTAACTGTAAAGCTAATCGAAGGCCGCTGACGCCTTATCAAGTTAGTTAACTCTTATCTAAGGCCGATAGCAATACTATCAGCAACGACAGCAACTATTTGTTACGGCTAGTTGCTGTTGCAAGTTGCTAACTAGAAAGCAAGTTGTTAAGTTGGCAACTTGACGTTGTTGTTGTCGCTTTTGTTGCTGCCATTGAACTTGAACTTTGTTGTGTGGTATCTGCTGAATTGCCAGCAATAAATTTAACTCAACAACATCCACAACAACAGCAACAGCAGCAACAACAGCAGCAGCAACTCCCGCATCAGCAACATTGACAGTCAAATTAAAGTTGGCAATTGTTGTTGTTTTTGCTGTTGTTCATTTAGCATATGCAGCCCTGCAGAACTGACTGCTATTCTATCTCTCACTCTTTTTCCTATCTCTCCTTCTCTCTCTCTCTCTCTCTCGTATTGAATGTCTCGCTCACTCTTCCTTTTGAGTTAGCATTGTTAATCGAGGCGGAACGCGTCTCTCTACGCTTCGTTGCCATCACTGTGCTAATGAAGTGCAACAACAACAACAACAACAGCAAATGCAACAACTACAACATTTGCAACAGCAACATATTGCACTAAGTGAAGCAGCAGTTGCAAAGCCACTGCAAAGTTTGACAGCCTGCAGAATCAGCAAACCAAAGCAGCGTTAAAATAGCCAATTTCATTCAAAAATAGCAGCTAGAAATTGCCAAATTTAACTTTTGCTGTACATAAATATTATATCGTCTTTATTTGCCAATATATGTAGTAAATTTTCATCATAGAAAATATTAAATTTCTTGAAGTAATCTATCAGTATAAAAATATTATCAAAAATTAAAAAATTCCAGAATTTCAGTTAATAAGTCTTCTTTGAATTTCTTTGATTTCTTTGCATTATTAAAATATTACAGTCCAGCTGTAAAATAGCTAAAATGCCAACACTGATGCAGTTTGGTAACCACTATAAAGTTTTACAGTATGCAGCAGCAACATACAGAAAATGCTGTAGCCTGCAGGGGTGACTGCCGTCATGTTGCAAATACATATGTTGTTGCTGCGTCTGAGTTGTTGCAAGTGTTGCTATTGTTGTCGCTGTTCATTATGAGTTGGCTGCACTTCCGTTTGTTTTGTAGTTTTTATGCGTTTTATTGTTGCCAGTTCTTCTGTCGTTTACCATGGCTCATTATTTGTATACCCTGCACGCATGAACTGAAGGGTGTTATCAATTTTAGCAACACATCTCGTTCCCTCTGCCCTTGTGTCTGTTCATTTACATTATCTTCAAATTTGGCGACATGCCAAGGAATTTGAAATAACCCTTGCACACTGGCGTTGCCAGACTAATTAAATTATATTTAACGCTTGACAAAACGTGCCTCAAACAAGCATTCCAAAGTCTAAAATTCCCCACTTCCCCGGTTTCCCTCTGCCTATTTGAGGCCCACACACTGAGCACATTACAATCAACAGCTTCAAATTAAAAGCCACGTAGCGAGAACTCTCAATTCCTAGGATGTGGAGAATGTTGGCAACACCCTTCAAACCTGCCAGGCTTTGCCAACTTTAAATATTATTTGCTAGAGATAAAAGTGTGCAGCATTTGTGAAAGCGCCGCACGTAGCACGTGGCAAGAGGCAAACATAGAAATTGATTACGCTGCGTATGAGTAACGTGACACAACAGCAACAATGCAGAAATGGCGTCAGTGTTGAATAACACTGTGTAAGAATTTTAAAACTTTGCCAAACTTGGGTTCAATAATTAAACTTAATTATTAAGCAATTTAAAAGATACAGCGTATAAGGAGACGATTAATTGTGATGGTTAGAAAGAAATTATAAAAAGGGGAGGGATGAAAGAGGAGAATTGCTTCAGTGTTGGTTAACAATGTGGGAATTTTAAAACTTTGCCAAACTTGAGGCGAAGCAATTAAACATTCTTATAGATAAGCAAAGAATGTTGGTTTGCTGTGATGTGGGTAGGTGGAGAGGGGAAATCAAAAGTCACACAATAAGCTGACAGAGGGATTAGAGTTCAGTTCAAAAAAGTGGTCAGTTTAATTGGCGTCCTTGAACTCTCTAAACGTTCGAGCCCCAAAGCTGGTCAACAATTTGCTTTTAGCATTTGTTGACTTATTTTTCATTTACTTAAAATACTCATTGTTTTCATTGTTGTTGTTGTTGTTGTTGTTGTTACTGTTGAGCGTGTCGACTTGATTTAATTTGCATAAGCGGCACGCAAATTAAAATGTGAAACGTGTTAGATGCTTATCAATAAACGAATCATGGGCACGTAAAGCACCCGAAGTCGGGGAGGAAGTGCCAGAAGATAATGCTTTAAAAGAGTAGCTGATTTCAGCATTTAGATAAATGTGTAAAGTCTTCCTATTTGTTTATACTTTTAGCTCAGATCAACTATCAACTATCAATGACGATGATATCATTTATTCATATTTCTAATGAATGGCATTTATAATTGAATTTCCAATTAAACGACTGCATGCCAATGCTAATGTTAATTAAACGTTGAATTAAGTTAGTTGCATGATAAAGCACAAGCTAGCTTAGAGAGTGCAATTAATTCGACAAAATTGGTTAGGTTTGAATATAGTTTAAAATGCAGTTTGAATTGAAATTCTTTGTAGCTTACTGTTAAGATCTGTCTGTTATTATACCCTTGCCTAGTCTTGTAATGAAATGTAATATATTAACAGAGGCATAAAAGATTATAGAGTATATCTGTATGTATATTTTAGCATAGTTTGGAAAACTTAGATCGTCAGTGTCTATGCAAACTGTTCCCTAAGTTTTACAGTTGTTTGCATGAGCGTGAGATAAAATAAATTAATAATCAAACATATATAGCTGTTATAGGAATAATATGAAGTGTTGGCTTTCAAAATAAACTACAGTGTTTAGTTTGAACTTTAGTAATAATTATACTTGTTCGATTCGTGTCGGAAATTGTTAGACATAACGGCTATTGCAAATTTCAAACTGAACTTTTTGCTAAAAGTTCACTACTCAACTGCTACGCGAGTACAGTGATCTCTCGTTTAAAAAACTCCCTGCAAACATAATTTTTTAATCAGACGTTTGCCGTTTTTAATTTAGTCTTAACTCTTACTGCTGAAACTATGAATCGTTACGGTGATTGTTCTATAGAGTGACCACTGTACTTGCTTCCGGCAAGCCCATTATCCAAGTTCAAACATCAATTGTACTACAGTGATAAATGAAGGCATTCAGTTTGTTTCCTAAGTCAATTACTTGACAAGCTGCAACTTCAGTTGCAGAATCAGTTGAGTTCGTTATGCATTTCCTAGCCCTACCTCTTCTGCCCCCTCTCCTTGTTTAAGTGCTCCCCCACATTATATTCCCCCCTTTTTTTTATGTCTAAGCAGCAAATTGCAATTACAACTTCCGTGCTGAGTCACTTTATTTTCGACTCTAATAGCGCTCATTAGCTTAATGTAGTTAGTCCGATTCCGAGACAGTTTTGGGTTTGAGTTTCAGATTTCTTATTCCCTGCCACTCCCTCTCCCGTTCTCTGTGCATCTATCTCTTTCTGATGACCTCTCAGTAACCACAGCAACGTTCGTCGGTCACGTCGCATCATAAAAATATTCCACGATGACTTTTTCATGAACTTGTGCCAGGCGAGAAGTTAAGGAGCTGTCTTCCCGCCTTGCCCGCCTGTTTCCCAGGTTGCCTGGTTGCCTGGAGCTCTTTGTGGCTTACTAGAGCTGGTTGGTGGCAGAGTCTTCTAATGCTTGTTTATGGCACAGGTGTCTGGACAGTCAACAGCCAGATTGAGGGAGTTCTAAAGCAAGTTTTGTAAAAAGTTTGTAAAGCGACGCTTAAATAGGCTCTGTCATAAGCCATGAGTCATCTGTGACAGTCCAGGCTAGTGATGGCAACGTGTTGCATTGCCACAGCGCAACGTGTCACGACACGAGCTCGAAAGAAACACACGCACTTTTGAAATGATAATCATTACTCTCCCTAATATATTTCTGTTTATCAGTAAGCTCGTGACACGCCACAAAGCACATCTCTAGTGGCAGCAGTGCACATTACAGTTGTTGCATCAGTTGTTGGTTTTATTCTTCTTCTAGCTGCTGTTGATGTTGTTGGTTGGTTGAGAAGTCGCTTGCATATAAAACAGGGCTTAAAATGCGACGCACGATTGAGACGTGCAACGGGACGGGTGAAAAGGGAGATGGGGAGACAGGGAATGGAAAGGGGGCAAGCAATGATAAATTATCGGCAGTCAGAAGTACTCAATGCAGTTCTTGGGCCAATCAAACTCACTGGTTTCTTTTCCATCTCTTTCCCTTTGCAGGCGCATGTGGTGTCCGCCTTCGAGCAGTCGCTGTCCAACATGACGAATCGCCTGCAGCAGCTGACGGCGACGGCGGAGCGCAAGGATGGGGAGCTGACGGACATGCGACAGACGATTGAGCTGCTGCGCAAGCAGTCCATCCAGGCGGGACTTACCACGGCCCACATGCAGAGCATGGGCGTGCAGACGCAGGGACAAAGTCAGAACGAGCTGATGTTGCAGCAGAAGCCACCGACGATGCCAACGATGCCGACGATGGCAAGTGGAAGTGCTCGCCCAGGACATGCCAATGGCAATGGCTTGAGTGGCATGGGAGTGGGAGTGACAGTAGGTGGGGGAGGCGGCATGCAGAGACAGCACAGCACAGACTCAATGTGCTCCCTGAACTCCATCAGCTCGGGCTGCTCGGCGGCCCAGGACAAGAGCAAGGCGAGCAAGAAGAAGGGCTGGCTGAGAAGCAGCTTCACCAAGGCGTTCTCCCGCAATGCCAAGATCTCGAAGACCAGTCGACATGTGGGCCAGCACCATCAGCAGCAGCAGGAGCACAGCTCCGGCAAAACGCCACTGCACAATGGAAACGGACACGGACACGGACATGGGCACGGGCATGGACATGGCGAGGGTCCTTTAGGGCTGGCCGCCTTGGCCACACATCCTGCGCCTCCTTTGCCCGTGGCGAATGCCTCGAGCAAGCAAAGTAGTCCCGCCAAGACGGTGACCCTCATTGACAACGCCAAGCCCATCGATGCCATTGATGCGGATGATCAGCAGATGGTCGAGGATCTGAAGAAGCAGCTGCGAGAAAAGGATCTCGTGCTTACGGACATCCGTCTGGAGGCACTGAGTTCCGCCTCACAGCTGGAAAGCCTCAAGGACATGATGAACAGAATGCGCTCCGAAATGATGTCCCTCAAGCAGAACAACGAGCGTCTCCAGAAACTGGTCACCAGTCGCTCGCTGGCCGGCTCCGAGGCAAGTCTCGGCCAGGCCATCAGTCCCAATGGGTCGCTGGGTGGCGGAGCCGGTGGCTCAGATGCCTCGCGTCGCTATTCGCTGGCCGACGGCAATGCACGTCCTCCCATGGAGCTACCGCCTCGTCTGACAGAGGAACTCGAGGAGGAGTGTATGCCGCCTGCTCCGGCACCAGAGCCACCGCCACCGCCAGCACCGAGTGCCGGCGTCGTTGCACCACTGAGTCCCAACACGCACATTGATCTAACGCCACCGCCGCCGGCGCTGGAGGCCGCCCAGCTGAGTAGTCCGGTGCACATGGCCAGCGCTGTCGAGGAGTTGCCGGATGTGTGCGATGGCAAGAAGATTGCCATTGCCTGCTACTTGGGCCAGCCCGAGTCCTTTGCAAAGTACTGCGAGGAGCTGCTCGAGCTGGACGACTTCTATGCGAATGGCGCCATCATCGCCGGCCTCGAGGCGGAGGCCCAGGCCCAGCAGAGCGACCGGCAAGGAGCTGCCTACACGGCCGCCAGTTGCAACGAGTTCGTCGTCGCCTGCACGTACATTTCGGGCAAGACGACCTGGCAGAATCTGGACTACATTGTGCGCAAGACCTTCAAGGATTACGTGGCACGCATTGATCCCGGCACGAACTTGGGCCTCAACACGGACTCCATCACGTCGTACCATCTGGGCGAGGCCAAGCGCGGTCCCGAGATGGGATTCCCGGAGCTGCTGCCCTGCGGTTACATTGTGGGCAACGTGAAGACCCTCTACATCTGCCTACAGGGTGTGGGCAGTCTGGCCTTCGACAGTCTCATTCCACGCAGCATTGTCCATCGCTACATAAGTCTGCTAACGGAGCATCGTCGTCTCATTCTGTGCGGTCCCAGCGGCACGGGAAAATCCTACCTGGCACGCCGCCTGGCCGAGTTCCTAGTGGCACGTGCCGGCCGTGGCAATCCCTCAGAGGCCATAGCCACGTTCAAGTAAGTGACGTCTTTTAATTTATATTTTAAAATCGATCATCGTTGCATTTCCTGTTCTAAACTTTTGTCTGTTTCCTTTTGGCGCTTGCAGCGTGGACCATAAGACCTCGAAGGATCTGCGTCAATATCTGGGACACATTGCCGAGCAGGCGGCCATTGCCAACGGCGTCTCGGAGCTGCCATCTGTGATCATATTGGACAATCTGCATCATGCCTCTGCGCTGGGCGATGTCTTCTCCTGTCTGCTCAGCGCTGGGCCGGCCACCAAGCTGCCCTGCATCATTGGCACCATGTCGCAGGCGACCTGCAACACCACCAATCTGCAGTTGCATCATAACTTCCGCTGGGTAAGTTCCCTTCCATCCGTTGAGTGTCCTCATTAACCTTGGATCTTTCCCTCGGCCAGGTGCTCACTGCGAATCACATGGAACCAGTTAAGGGATTTCTGGGCCGCTTCTTGCGTCGTCGTCTGTTCCAGCTGGAGTTGCAGACGCAACACTCTCAGCCGGAGTTGGCTGCGGTGTTGGCCTGGTTGCCATCCGTGTGGCAGCACATCAATCGCTTCCTCGAGGTGCACAGCTCCAGTGATGTGACCATTGGACCTCGCCTGTTTCTCTCCTGTCCGCTAGACCTCAAGGACTCTCAGGTGTGGTTCACGGACATCTGGAACTATCACCTGTCGCCCTACCTCATCGAGGCGGTGCGCGAGGGCGTCCAGCTCTACGGACGACGCGGAGGCGCCTGGAACGATCCCTCGGCCTTCATTCGCAACTCATATCCCTGGCCCTATGGCCCAGACTCTGTGCCGCCGCTGCGACAGATTAATGCCGAGGATGTGGGCCTAGAGGGCGTGGCCCTCAGCAATGGCGAGCAGCAGGATCCATTGGTAAGTGCAGAAGTGCCTTCTATTAAGAAACTTGCCTAATCATTCTTCCCTTCATGTATTGCAGCTTAACATGCTGATGCGACTGCAGGAGGCTGCCAACTACTCCGAGAATCAGGATCCGGAATCCGACTGCGCCAGCTTGGACTCCAATGTAACCCCTGACAGCTCGGCGGGAGCTGAATAGAATGTCCCCGAAAACAAATATAAATAACAACTTCTTACATGCCAAATTTATGCGTTGTAACTGAACGCTAATGGAAACTGCCCCACACACACACACACACACTAACACACTACACCACTTGATGTTCAATCACACAAATGAAATTTCTTGCACTTCTTTTGCGAACATGTTCAAAAGCAGTTCCAAGAACTTTACATTTGCACCAATCTACCAATCTATAAATCCATTAATCTATCATCCTTCTACACTCGCCAGCATCCGATACATTTAGATTGCACTTTTTAGCGCACTTGTTAAAAATGCAAATTGCCCAAAGAGAAGAGAATACATAGCACTCATTCCACTATTCATTCTATTCACTGTTTTCCTCCAAAAATAACTTGGTGTCCATTTGCGTAAGGTCAACGCGACCCGAAATAAAAATAGATAAAAATGAGATAGAAAGTGAAAGAAAACCCAACATTGAATGTTAAAAAATTGCTAATAATAAACGATTTTTTTGTAAATATAAACCAAAAATCCCCCAAATTATATTAAGTAACAAATTGTGCGGTGGTATCAAATTTTTATACCATAACCCAAGGGAAACCTACGAAATATCTAAAATACAAAAAAAAGGAAAATCGATTGTAAATGTAGCATTAAGTTTTTGCTACTACCAATTTACAAGATGTACATTTAAAGGAAAAAGCTTTCACTTTAGTTTAATTATTTGCATAATTACCTTTAAATATTGTTACAAACATATTGCATATTTATAAAACAAAACAAATAACTATTTAAACAATTTATTATTATGCCATACAACGCTTACCACAGCAGCAGCATATAAACGAAAATAATATACGTAAATCCCAAATCCCCATGAAGATCCATAACAAATAGTAAAATTAACAAGCACAAGAATTCCTAAACCACAAAAGCGAATGAACAACAAAAAACATCAACTAACTGCTAAAAATATATTATATACAATATATCAAATTATATGTCCTGTATCTGTCTAATTTAAATGTGTACATTTATGAGATATGAAATCAAATCAAAATAAAATTATATATATATAATATGAAATAATTATTTTCTTTCTAACTGGTATTCTAGCGACATCTACCGTAGGACACATAGACAAAATGTGGTACTCAAAATTTATATTGCATACTTTTCGAAGTTAATTAAAATGTTTAATATCGTTAATGCTTAAAGGTGCGACATATTTTAGATTTATATATTCTAATCAAATTCTAAAACATCGTTTGATTATGAAACAGGGAGAATATATAAATATATATATAAAGATCAAATTCTGAACTGTCGTATGATTATGAAACAGGGAGAATATATAAATATATATATAAAGAATAAATTCTAAACTGTCGTATGATTATGAAACAGGGAGAATATCTATATTTATATATAAAATCAAATTCTAAACCGTCGTATGATTATGAAACAGGGAGAATATATAAATATATATATAAAGATCAAATTCTAAACCGTCGTATGATTATGAAACAGGGAGAATATATAAATATATATATAAGGATTAAATTCTAAAATGTCGTATGATTATGAAACAGGGAGAATATATAAATATATATATAAAGATCAAATTCTAAAACGTCGTATGATTATGAAACAGGGAGAATATATATATTTATATAAAAAGATCAAATTCTAAACTGTCGTATGATTATGAAACAGGGAGAATATATATATATATTTATATATGAAGCGAGCCGTAGCAAGCAGGAGGTGAAGCCCCTAGTATAATATAAAACAGTTATTGTCTTTCTTACTGGAAATCTAGCGACATTTATGTATCTATGAAACGCAGATAGCATTTGGCAATCAAATGTGATATTTGCGTACTGTACGAAGTAATTTTAATATATTAAGATCGTTAATGTTTAAAAGCTAGATATATTTTTGATTTTGTTGGCATGGTAGATACAATTGATTTATTTATCTATTTTTAGACCCTGTACTTTAAAAAATGATCTACTAAAATTGCGCGTAAAAGGTAAAAGTAAGCCGGACAGACCCCATAAAGAATATTTATTCTTGAGCCGCCCAGGCGTCTGTCCGTCAATCTCAGAAACTATAAGAGCTAGACACACCAACTTTGGTATGTGGGTTCGTCTATAGGCAAACATAACCATTTTGATTTAAATTTTGGAACACCCCTTCCATCACCTTAAATCAAAAACACACACAGGCATTGCGATTCGATGTGCCCTGAAAATATCCTCGCGATCGAATATTAAACTCGAAAGTTATTTACTTAAACGAATATTTGTCGCAGTGTTGGGCCAATTGAAGAAGAAGAGAACACTGATTGCGATTTCCCCAATCATCATAATTTTTTTTCAGAAATGTTAAACGATCTAATAATTATATAAAAGTTTGTCGCTGTTCATATGTTTTCTTTTTTACAAAGCTCATAAATGCAGAGCTGGAAATGCCCACTTGCTGTAATCGCTGTGACCTTACCGGCAATTAAATATTAATAAAAATCAATAATAGCAAGAAGCTATATATTATATATTATAATATTATAAAAAGGGTCTTACGCCACCTTGGACTAGTCGATTGATTTTATGAATTATAGATTTTATGTAATCAAGTAATTGTATTTAATCAGAATTCTGACATGGCTGAGTATTATCCTAATACTATCGAAGTTCCAATTAGTATGTATAGAAAATGTCTATCATCCAAATTGTCGACACTAAACTGACAATAAGTCCACAATCTCGTAGCCTACACTGTAAAATCTACATCATGTGATTATTACTTAATCGACTTTGATCTCAGTTTGTTTAGCATCCCAGAGGCATTTAAATCGTTTTATAAAACGAGTGAAGATGCAAATATAGTTTTTAGTATGTCATTAAAACGATTCACACAACCAGCTCCAGTTTCTTATCAAATTTCTGCTGAAGTCCTCAAAACAGAGATAATAATAATAATGATTATTGTGGAAAATTTCTTGCGATTGAGGGAATTTCCAGCTCTGCATTGATAAGGTCTATGGAAAATAAATAGTATAAAACGGCTAAGCTTCGTTGTGTTAGTTCACAGTTCGTTAAAAAATTCGTGAAGATGCGTTACTTACTACTTATAGGATTTGCTCTCATGGTAATTATACTAATTAATAAAAAGAATAATTTTAAATAATTTGAACAAAATTCCAGAGTATTGTCAAAGGGGAACCGAAAGATATTCCCGAAAGAGACAGAGTCCTTATAAATGAACTAAGACTGCTTGGCGAGAACTTTCGCATTGCATGGATGACAGCGGAATTTAACCACAAAATATCATTTGCTCAGTTGATTATCGATTCTCAAGAAGCACCACAACATATCATTGATCAAATGCGGGAATTCGTATCACACTGCAATAACAGTCGATACCAAATAAATGATATGGAAATTAATTTATGTGGTTCGCAATTTGCATCAACATTTAGTGAGGAATTACTGTATTACAACGAGTTGACGGAAAGAGCTAATCTGTACACAAAGGACAAATACGACCACTTTATTCTGAAGTATAAAAACGATACTTCCAACCGTCTAAATGCATTTAAGAATGTCACCATTCAAAAGATGAGCAAAGTGAGCCAAGCAACTAAGGACTCCGAAATAAAGTTGATGGATGCAATTCGCGAATTTGTTGATAAGAAAGTTGATCTAGATGATCTGATTAGGCAAGTTCCTAAGTATTCCGAAAGAGATATAGTAGAAACACTTAATCAATATTTTGGTAGAAAAGACGGTGAAGATAATGAGATAAATCAAACTCCTAAGGTTTCCGAAATAGTCTTAAGGGGTTCATTTCGTGAACTTCTTGATACGAAAGGCGGTGTAGAAGATCTGATAAGAGTGCTTCGAAAATATTAAGACAATACTCAGACATTTCAGAACTTTCTATAAATATATTTACCGCAGAAATTAAAAAAATATGTATTTAATATTGTCGATCTATAAATGCTTTTTGTTGAAAATTGATCAATCCATAAATAAAGCAGCTATTAAAGAATTTGTTCTTAATCACGTATTTTATAATTCTTGACTAGAAGGAGAGCGCATTATAGCATATGAGGCAGGTCATAACTATAATTAAATATCATTCAAAAAAGGTCTGACTTCCCCCGCAACATTCTAAGATTAACTCAAAATAACCACACATCGTCTAGCATGTGTTGTAAAAACTCTCCCTTATTGTTTAGACAGTCTGTAGTAGTATTAAGAAAGACCCTCTCAATGTAGTTCTAAGACAAAACGGGTATATAAACCTAATGAAAATCCAAAATAATCGTCATTCACTTCAATCCTTTGTTTGAATCTCCAGCTACCCTCTGTTCATCTTGCTTATGTACTAGTTGCAATAGAAGTCGTCTCCGTCGTCCACCTGGTTTATGTACTAGTTGCGACAATTATATCTGAAAACAGTTTGACTGTATCCATACAATCTCATATTCAATACCATCTATATTTACAAAGTGCTCAAGCAGGTTCACCCCGACACTGGCATCTAAGGCAATGAGCATAACTAACAGCTTTGTGAACGACATTTTCGAGTGTATTGCTGCCGAGGGTGAATAAAACATTGTTGCCCTCTGAAATGAGTGAGTAAACATGTTCTTTCATAGAAAGTTACAATTTTTACGATTAACATTGAATTGTCTGGAAACTAAAGGCTTGTTAGACAACTTATTATATTAATTGGTTTCCCATTTGTAGCACAAACTGTGGTCATGAAAATGACTATTTAATATATGTTATGTGCATACTGCAATGCGATCTATTATAGCGGAATCTATTTTATAATTTCGACCTGCATTTCTTTGCATTACTTATAAGTACAAATACAGCAGACATATGTAGATTAAAAATTTCTTTCTCTTTTGTAAAACATTTTCTAGCCCTGAAAAGGGCTGTGTTAAAAAAAAAAACAAGTTTCATAATTTTGAAATTTGTGCATTATACGCTAAGAAGGGCTTGATGGGCTCTTACTTCTTGGCTGCAGCTGCTGTCTTTGCTCTTGGCTTCTTGGCAGCAGGAGCAGCTTTCTTTGGCGATGATGCGGATGCTGCCTTTTTAGGCTTAGCACTTGTGGTCTTTGGCTTTGGTGCTTTCGCCTTTGCTGCGCTCGATTTGGCCTTTGCGGTTGTGGGTTTAGCCTTAATGGTACCAGTTTTCTTCGCATCCTTAGCCTTTGCTTTATCTGCCTTCTTTTTCTCAGCGGTCTTTTTGGTTGCTACAGCTTTCGATGGTTTCTTATCAACTACTTTCTTGGCGCTGGATGATTTCTTTTTAGCTGCTGCCGTCAATGCAACTGCTGCCTTCTTAGGTTTCTTCTCCACAGCGGTAACCTTTGGCTTGGGCTCTTTCTTGGCAGATGCCGACAATTTAAACGAACCAGACGCACCCTTGCCTTTTACTTGGATCAGTTTTCCACTCACAACAGCGGTCTTCAAGTACTTCTTGATGAATGGCGCTAATTTCTGAGCATCGCATTTGTAGGTGGCGCTGATATACTTTTTGATTGCCATCAGTGACGAACCACCACGCTCCTTTAGGTGCAGGATCGAAGCATCCACCATTTGCTGAGTCGGCGGATGAGTTGCAGGCGTTGCCGTCTTCTTTGCCTTCGAGACTGGGGCTGCCGCCTTTTTGGTGGCCACCTTTTTCTCTACTGCGGCTGGCGAGGCTGCCACGGGGGATACGGATGTTGCAACGGCGGAATCTGACATCTTTCACTTTACTATTTTCACTTTCACAATAAAACACAACTTTGAATTGATATTTACGCCAAACACCGAACTGCGTAAGGCCCTCGAAAAAGTGAGAATCGAGGAGAAGGGCTGTAGCAGAATGCTTACAGCATTGAGCGTTTGCGACGTATAAGTTTATCATGAACATATTATTCATTTGGCATTTTAAATAGTTTATAGTTCGATAATTAAGTATTAGTCAATTTTAATAGTTTTTTAAATATTCTAACAATAAAATATAATATAATTCATTTTATTTTTATCACACAGAAGGCTCAAATAATCAGCTGAAAACTGACCATGTTACATCACAGAACAAATTATCGCATTAAAACACAATTATTAAATATAAATAGTGTTAAACAATACATTTGTTGCTTAACAATATATAATTTAAACAATTCTCTTTCAGAAAATAGTCATTGATTAACACATAATAAACGTTTTGTATTTTTAAATATGCTTCAAACTTGCCCATCTACTGTTAAAATCAATGCAACTGCGAGTGCATGTAGACAGTAGAATCCGGAAAATGGCTCGCAAAAATATTAATTATTATAAAACATTCGATTTTTTATAATATTATCAATAACATGTATTATTTCATTAAATACCATTGATTTTCCTTCGATTTACATTAAAATAAATAATAACACTACCATTTAGATAAACGGTTTGTACGTACCAGGTAAACATGTCGATTAGTACCGACATTCAAGCAATTCTGATGTTGCAGGCTGTAATATAAGGATACGTATAATAAACAAGATATTTAAAGAATTATTTTATAAATATCAATTTGTTTATTCAATGTTTTTAGTCAATTTATAATGGTTTTTAATAAAAAGTTTGTGTAGAGCATTCAGTATGCTCTAGCATTAAAAAACAGTCATTCATTTAAAGCAAATAAAACACGCAGTACGAAATAAAGCGAAACAGAAATTGTATTTTAATAAATAATAATATTTTATTAAATCTACAGATTATGCATATATCCAATAATGATTATGCTATTGTTAGTCATTTCATAGCCATTTACAATCGCTTGAATAATTGTGATATTTCATTTAGTTACTTAAAAATTAGTTGGTCGATCTGACTGTACCAAATGTCTATGTGTACTAAATAATTAATTTTGTTTTATATATTTATTTAATAACAAAATATATTATTTTATTAAATATTTGACATCAAAACTTTTATATTTGTATTTTACGTTGTCACCCAAATAAAACAATACTCATGTAAACAACATTAGATAGCAATAAATTTGAAAATATTTAGATGCCACGCTATTTTAATGCCTTAATGTATCGCATCAATACTACTAAAAAATTGTTAAATTCGCAATTTTTTGAAGCTATTCCATGCAATTTTATAACATTTATTAAATGTTTACCTATTTTAAAGAGCAGTCTTTTTATTCTTGTCAGTTTTAAATCTTGTTCCAACTGTACTTTTTCCATTAAAAGGAAACAATAAAAAATCAACAGCATATCTTGTAGTAAAATACCATTCCATTTTTTTTTTTAATGCGAAAATGTAAATCTTCTTTGAAATATAAATTGGTGGTCCTGAAAAGGACCGATTTATTTTATTATTTATGCTTCAACAAAGCACAACTTAAGCGCGTTCGCCACGGATACGTCTGGCCAATTGAATGTCTTTTGGCATGATTGTGACACGCTTAGCATGGATAGCACACAAGTTTGTGTCTTCGAAGAGGCCTACCAGGTAGGCTTCACTAGCTTCCTGCAAAGCCATTACAGCTGAACTTTGGAAACGTAAATCGGTCTTGAAGTCCTGAGCAATTTCACGTACCAAACGCTGGAACGGCAGCTTGCGAATGAGCAACTCTGTGCTCTTCTGGTAGCGACGGATTTCACGAAGGGCAACAGTTCCGGGGCGATAACGATGAGGCTTCTTCACACCACCGGTGGCTGGAGCACTTTTACGTGCCGCCTTTGTAGCCAGCTGCTTGCGAGGCGCCTTGCCTCCGGTCGATTTACGAGCTGTCTGTTTAGTACGAGCCATTTTTCTCTCACAATTTTTACTTTACACAGTCACTGTTGAAAACACAATAATCGAGCGAGCAGTAGAGCTGGAAATAAAATCGATTCGAAAATCGATAAATCGATTTTGTCCCCGAATCGCGATTAATCGATTTAATATTTAAGAATCGATTAAAATCGAATAAATCCCATCTCAACTCGGTGAACGCCGCGACGTCACTTATTTAGCAAATCGCATGTGAAGGGTAAGCATGATATTGTAGTATAACAATTATTTACAGCATATTAATATTTGATATTGTTTTAGAACGACTTATGGTGTTGGTGTTGGTGAATTTTTATGAAAAACAGGATGGAAAAATTTGTGGGTAAGTAATTCGTACTTTAATTGCAAAATTCACCTAAGCATTTCCACGAATGTGACAATTCTGTGGAAATGACCCTAAGTATGTACATATGAATATATGTATTCACTGTGTATACGTATATATATAAGTACATACAATGCAGTATGCGCTTTCTTTAACTAATGAGATTTTTATTATTTATGCATAGATTTGGACATTAATGAAAAAAACTCTGAAGAAAAAACAAAGATTGAAAGTGTAAAATTACCGGATAAACGAGGTAATATAAAGGGAAAGTCACGTGTCTGGGAATTTTTTAGACGCTTGCAAGATGGTCGAGCGGAATGCAAAAAATGTGGAAATATTTATAAAACATGTGGAAACACCTCAAATATGTTTAATCACATAAAGAGAGCTCACCCAAGTATTGAAAATATCCCGAAGTCAATGTTAATTATTAACTCCTTGGTTTCAACGCGGAAATATGAAAAAAGTTCGGATCGCGCAAAAGTAATTAATAAAGCGCTTATAAAAATGATTGCTACCGATCTGCAACCATTTATAATTGTGGAAGATTCCGGATTTAAAGACTTCGTTTACTGCCTGGACCCCAAGTACACATTGCCGAGTAGGACGACTCTTAGAAACACATTACTAAAAGATATGTATACAAATATGTGTGAAAAGCTGAAGACCCATCTTGACTCGATAAAGTATTGTTCAATAACCACAGACGGTTGGACTTCTCGGGCTAATGACTATTATGTGACTGTCACTTGCCACTTCGTCGATGAAGGATATCATCTCAGGTCTGCCGTTCTGTCTACAAACAAGCTTGATAGGGACACCGATCACTCCAGCGAAAATATTGCAGAAACTTTACGTTGCGTTTTAAGCGAGTGGGGCATATTCGAAAAGGTGACCACAATAGTTTCGGATAATGCGTCGTCGATGATAAAATCGTGCGATTTATTAAAAAAAAGACATTTGCCCTGTTTCGCCCACACATTGAATTTGATTGTACAGGACACTTTAAAGTTACCTGAAATAGAAGACACAATGAAAAAATGCAAGAAAATTGTTACTTTTTTTAAAAGTAGCTCGATTGCATACGCCAAGCTTAAATTAGCACAAAATGTTGAAAACCCATATAGCCTCATTCAGGAGACACCCACACGCTGGAACAGTTCTTTCGCCATGTTAAATCGTATGCTGCTTATCGAAGAGCATGTGTCAAGTGTACTTCTAAAAACATCGAAGGCACCACTACCACTAACTGCGGATCAAATCACTATTTTGAAGGATGTTGTTAAGCTATTAGAACCTTTTGAGAAAGCCACTAACCAGGTTTCGGGTAGCAGCTTTGTTACCATATCTCTTGTGATACCGATTGGAAACGATCTGCACCACAGATTAAATAAATTGAAAGATGTCATTGAGAGTCCGGAAGGCATCATAACCTGTACGCATTTAATAGAAAGTGTCAATCGTCGTCTATTTCCGTACGAGTCAAGGACGCCAACCCGAATCAGTACGCTAATCGATCCTCGTTTTAAGAAGGAAGGCTTCAGAAATAGTGACGCTGCTGATCTGACAGTCAACTTGATTCAGTCTGATCTAACCACATTTTGGAATACATCAAGTAATCCTAAAGATTCACCAACACCAAACGCCTCGGAAAACGATGAGTTCTTTCCCTTCATGAAAGAAAAACTGTCAAGGAAAACTTACACCCCTACAGTGAATGCCATAATAAAAGTAAGGCAATATTTGGAGAAGCCTCATGCTTCCAAATTATCTTGCCCATTGGAGTATTGGAAAGTAAGTTATAAGTGTAATATATCTGACATTCCTTAACAAACTTTTTTATTTTCAGATACTTGGTGAAGAATTTAGCGAAATGAGAAATTGTGCTATGCGTTATTTATGCATCCCAGCTTGCTCAACTGAGTCGGAGCGAATGTTCAGCAAAGCTGGTAACTTAATTTCGGACAAGCGCGCCGCCTTAAAACCGAAGAACGTAGATATGCTTCTTTTTTTGAATAAAAACCAATGGATAGAATAATATTATCTTTTGTAGGTTAAGCATTAATAGTTAAAACATATGTATTGAATATGAATATGAAAGATCTCATGAAGTTGTATAATTTGAAATTAAATATGTTATTGTTTGTAAAAGAATTAATGGAATTTAATTTGTTGCAGATATTTAATTTTGTGTTTCTTTTTCTAAGCATGATTTAAAATAGTCGATCTTAATCGATTAAAATCGATTTTCGCTTTGAACAAAATCGCTAAAAATCGATCTCTAGAAAATCGATTTTATTCCAGCTCTAGCGAGCAGCTTTGTGCGTCGTTTATATAGAAAAACGGTGGTGGGTTAGAAAGAGAACGAAACATTTGCTGGTCGTTGTGAGGGTAGTGTGCAAGCAGTATGTAAGTATCGCCAACTCACTCTGGTTTTCGTAATTTTTCGTATAAATAGAAGCGCCCGACGCAAACCAGGCATTAGTGTCTTTGTGACTTTCGTGCAGTGTTAACTATAAAATTAAAGTGAAAAATGACTGGTCGTGGTAAAGGTGGCAAAGGCTTGGGTAAAGGCGGAGCTAAGCGTCATCGCAAAGTGTTGCGTGATAACATCCAGGGTATCACGAAGCCAGCTATCCGCCGTTTGGCTCGCCGTGGCGGTGTGAAGCGCATCTCTGGACTCATTTATGAAGAAACTCGTGGTGTACTGAAGGTTTTCTTGGAAAATGTTATCCGTGATGCGGTCACATACACCGAACACGCCAAGAGGAAGACAGTCACAGCCATGGATGTTGTCTATGCTCTGAAGAGACAAGGCCGCACTCTGTACGGTTTTGGCGGCTAAGAACATTTGTGTACAAAATACAAACATATCCATACCAATCGGTCCTTTTCAGGACCACCAAAAACATTCTTCAAAAGAGAACAAAAATTATTTCATTTCATTTTATAAATAAAAAATCTAATTTGAATTAAAAAATTAATAAAATAAGTTAAACATGCCAACAGCACGCGGTGTTCCCAAGCGGTGATCGGACGAGAACCGATGTATTCAGCGTGGTATTTGGTCTTTGGCAGTTTCAATTAGAGTTGTATCAAATCGTTCGGATTAAGATCAATTGAACTAATCACTAAAGTGAACGAACGAACTAAATCCCTGATTGTAGGTCATTTAGGTCAGTGATTCGAATCCCATTATAGTTCGTTCAGTTACTCGAATCCCATTATAGTTCGTTCAGTGACTCGAATCCCGATATAGTTCGTTCAGTGACTCGAATCCCGATATAGTTCGTTCAGTGACTCGAATCCCATTATAGTTCGTTCGTTAAATTGATTCAAAATTTTATACATAGTTCGATTATCATTCGCTTTGGTTATCGCAACGGTGAAATTTTAAAAACGTTTGTCTGCTTAAATATGTCTTTGAAAAGGACGCGCGCTGAAGTGTGGAACTATATACATAGTTGAAGATGACAAACATGGCAAATGCGTGTATTGCAAATGCAAAATAAGTATCTATGGAGGATCTCACAGTAACTTGACTCGAAATTTGAAAGCTAAACACCCCACATTGTCTGTTGACCGCCAGCAACCTGCGGCGCAGCAAATACCACTATCAACACAAGCTTCTGGTCCGTCCGTTTTGACTTCCTTGGCGGCATTAAGCAATGAAGCTTACAAAGCATATTTTATGTGTTACAGCATATGTTATCTTCCAATCTCACTTCAGTATGAAGCAATGAAGCTTAAAATTAAATATTGATTAAATTATGAATTTAACTTCAATTTTGTTAAAATCTATTGCTTTTTACTTAATTCTATTTTTAAACGTAACAACCGACAGTGCTCTTATAACGATGTTAGATTCGAGTCACTGAACGATCTAAAGAGATTCGAGTCACTGAACGATCTAAAGAGATTCGAGTCACTGAACGATCTAAAGAGATTCGAGTCACTGAACGATCTAAAGAGATTCGAGTCACTGAACGATCTAAAGAGATTCGAGTCATTGAACGAACTACTGAACTATATGAAAGATTAGTTCGTTCATCAAAAATTGAACTACTGAACTAAATCCTTCAATTGAACTACGATGAACAACTCTAGTTTCAATGTGTCTAAAGATGCATTTTCTTACCCTCATACACAAGCACAAATGTATGTATTGGATTTATTTCAACGCAACTGTACTTTTTTTTCTTTATAAATACCAATACTGCTGATGCTCTTCAGGTAGCCGAAATTTTGAAATGCCTGTGATGCCAGTAAAAGCCACGCCCAACTGTACTTTTTGAATTCAATTTACGTCTATCGTAGGATCGAATATAAAATGGAAACGCCTTTGCAATCGATATTATTACTAAACTTGCGCTTGTCTTTTACGCCAGATAATGATAAATTAAAACCTAATATATACATATGTATGTAAGTAATAAAAAAATTATACTCTTTTGTGAAAATTTGGTCGTCCTGAAAAGGACGTTTGGGTTTTGGTTGATCTATGTATACGCAATATATGAGTTCTGATAATTTATGCCTTCTTTTCGGTCTTCTTGGGCAAAAGTACAGCCTGGATGTTAGGCAAAACACCGCCCTGTGCAATGGTGACGCCTGAAAGAAGCTTGTTTAACTCCTCATCGTTGCGGATGGCCAGTTGCAGATGACGGGGGATAATCCTAGTTTTCTTGTTATCACGAGCTGCGTTACCAGCCAACTCCAATACTTCAGCGGCCAAGTATTCCATAACGGCAGCCAAGTACACAGGAGCGCCGGCACCAACACGTTCGGCATAGTTGCCCTTGCGAAGCAGACGATGAATACGTCCAACAGGGAACTGAAGACCAGCACGGTTGGAACGTGACTTTGCCTTTCCCTTCACTTTTCCACCTTTACCACGACCAGACATTTTTCAATATTTTTATTTCACTGTTTCACTACACAAACACAAATATTGAATGTTGCTGCCAGCCGACTGAATTGTCATTATATTTATACTTTTTTCAGCTACCTACTTGTTCATTTAAGGGATGAAAAACAAGTTTTGAATGTGGGGTTTTAACATGAACGCATTGCTATAACAAAAGTATAAACGTGAAGCATTTCAGCGTGTTGGTAATGTTTTACTATAGAATATATACCAAAATTAGAGCTGGCAAAAAATCGATTTATTCCACTATCGACTTTTCGATGTTTTCACTGGTAAAAAATCGATACTATCGATGTTTCTTAAACCATACATATATATTTTTTTGAATTTATTAAATTAAAAGTTTTTTTTTCTTAAGTTTTTTATTAACAAAATTTTCATTTTAAATTTTAAAAATTCCGGCTTTACTGAAAATGCGCTCTTCCTTCGTCTTCAGAATCGCTCGCCGACATGTTGTTTTCTGCAAACACACATTCACATACACAAAAATAAATTTGCAGTTCCAAGAATAAAATGGTAAAATATATTTACCCTTCGTTGCCTTTTTAACGATCTTTTCCATCCTTGATTCCGACCACCAACACAATCTGAATATTCCGCTAATTAATAAAAAAAAGATGAGTATATTTCGCTTTAATCTTAACATATTTCACTTACTCCAATCCAGACACGCGCAATGTATAGAGAAACTTTATAGAGAAGTAAAATTTTCTAAGAATATCGATAGTGCAAAAAACAATCGATATTTTTCAAAAAAGTTCAAAACATCGATAGTATCGAAAGTGCTCCGATGTTTTGCCAGCACTAACCAAAATGTATTACCAACCAATAATATTATAAATATCCGCCTCTTTTGCAGCATTTACGCGCAATTTTTGATGCGATTATTTCAGCATATAATCGATTAATGATTCGATTAATCGCAACCCGTTTTGCAATACAATTTAATCGTGAATTGAAACAAAATAATCGATTTATGTTAATTATATTATTAATCATGTCATCCCTAAGAGCTTATGATAATATTTTCCAGCATTATTGTTTATGAGATGTCGAGCAGTAAAAACTCAAGACTGATGTTTACAATATAATAATAAATATGCCAGTAAACATGTTTGATAATTTTAAATATCTTTGATAATATTAAAATATTAAACAATATCCGTATCAACAGTTACAGTACAGTGTTTCCGGATTGTCGCAAGCGAGCGATATATGTATATATTAAAAATGAATAGTATTTTTTCCACTATTCTCTGATTTATAAAAGATGAACAACTTTAGACTATCGATACTGTACCACAATTTAAGACACATAAAAATGACAATTTTGAAGTTTTTATGTCATTTTCATCACGTGAAAATTCATTTTTTAACGATGTTCGAAAATAAGTCAGTATTCCATTGTTTTTTATTTGAATGTAAGGCCAAATACATGAAATCTTGCATATGTTTTATTTCAATTAAGTAAAATTTACAGCAAGACAGGAATCCTCTGGAGGTTCAATTCGATGGGTCGAATCAAAATAAATTAAGATTTCGGTTTTAAAAAGCACCTGAACCAAAGGTTCTAATTCGAACATCGATTTGTATTAATACGAACTAATATTTTAAGACATTGAAAAACTAACAAGGGTCACAAAATAATATGTGTAACAGGCAGATTAAGTTGTGGCGGTCCCCATAAAGTATACATATTCTAGATCAGCAACAACGGCCATCATTAAATTAAATTAAATTAATTCTAGGCAAAAATCAGCGATCTGAATTTAAAGGGAAAACGAACGACTTAAAGCGCCATCTTTCGACCAGTTGCATTTTTCCCCCAAGCAATCTACTTTAATTTAGGATATGTAAATCTATTGCATACTTTCAGGCAGCAAAGTAATTAAGTCTTATGTAAATTCACTTGAACAGACCTTAAATTTTAAAGATTGAATTAAATGTATTTAAACAGACTAATTCTACATATTAATTTTATCAAAAAATTGAGGACTTGAGGACACAAATAACCATCTACTTTCCTCTATTCTGATCAGACTTTTCCCAATTGCACTAATCACATAAGTTCATTGTACGAATCCGACCTAATAAATGGAATTATATGTATGCAAAGAATTCTAAAGTTGATAAGAAGTCTTTATACATATACTCACTAACATATACTGATTATATTTACAATGATCGACCAATAAATACAGTAGGTTCTCTTGTAGAAAACGTATAAAAGGACTAGACTTTTGCCGCCAAGTCATTAGTTCGATTAATCAAGCACCTAAAGATGCGTTTCTTGTTGTTGTTTGGTTTTCTATTCTTGGTAAGAAATATGGCAAATATATAATGATTTTATAATCATCATCGAGTAATTGTGAACTTAATTACAGAGTGCTGTTAGCAGTCGAGCGGCAGTACTTCCAGCAAGAGACCAAGGAATTATAAATGAGTTAAGGACGCTTGGCGAGAACATTTTCAAGTCGACTTTATACACGCAATTGAACAGCACTCTTTCTGTGGCCCAGCTGATAATAGACTCAAATGTTGCACATCAATCTGTCATTCAGGGAATGCAAGCATTCATTACAAAATGGCGTCCAGTACTTCCACGTGCCACTGTAGCCGATTATGGTCAATTTAGTGTGGAGTTTCCAATGGTATTTGACTTAAATGATCTTTTAAAGTACAAAGATGAGGATAGTGGACTAAACTACTATACGAAGGGCCGCTTTAGTGCCATAAAAGCCAAGGCTGAAAGTGATAATAAACAACGTCTGACCGCATACAAGGACACTGCCATTCTGAAGATGGCCGAGCTGAGCCGGGAAACAAAGGAAGCCAACGAATCCTTGATGAATGCATTCAACGACTTCATTAGTCCAAACGTTTTGGAAGTTCGTGAGTTCTTTACTTTCTTAAGAGCACTACGAGAGTTGTAATAACCCACAATAATTGCAGTTCTTTGTCAACAAGAACTATGAATAAAGAATGAAAGATCAATCACATTAGTATTTGTTTTGAGTTGTTGGGGTGTTTGAAATCAGAAAGATCTAGTCGGTAAGTCGGAGAGCTTGCTACAGTAGGGTATCTGAACTACAGTCGAGTCCGACTATAAGAGACCTTGTTCTTATTCTCTAGAACTCATACACACGTTACCAAATAAGCTGCAAGCTTTTAGAACACTACCGACACTGCGTAAAATTGTTCTTAAATAATCTTCAATTTATTATCCGATCGCAAAGCAATTTTTTAGAGCACAACGTGAACCCGCTGCTTGTTCTGTTTGTCAAAATCAAAGGCTTAAGCTTTCAAAAACTTTTTTAAATCATAAATAATAAATATAAATCGAACTGGTTCTGCTTAGGCTACGGAGGAGCCCACATATCAAGTATAGAGACACCAATACTTGGTATGTGGGCTCCCCTATAGCCTGACTTTTATAGTCTCTGAGCTCTAGGTGATCACACAGACATACAGACAGACCTGACTATATGGCTATAGGACTATATGGGATCTGACAGACCATATATTTATTTAAGTGACTTCAAATCATATATTCCTTTTAAGAAAACTTGGCGAGAATCTTACCTATGTAACCATGAAAAAGTAATCTGATAACTAACTGATTTTAGCTTAGTTAATGATTGGTAATAAAGAGGTACGTGAATATGTTATTAAATGAATTTAGGCAGATAGTTATGACAATCGCTGATATCCCTAAAGTTAAATACACACTTTGAATTTGAACGCATTAATTCCTCCTAGTTTAATGACTCCTTACGTCTCCTTAATATATTAAATAAAGTTATTATATAATTAAAATAATTAGTATATAAATAATGAAAATTAGATTCCTTTATGTGGACTCAAATCTCACAAAATCGTTTAATCTTGAGTTCTCTAAAAACAATACGCTAAATAATCGGTTAATAATTTAAATTTAATCTACTTAAGCGAATTTCAAGAATCATTTCATCAATGGCATTGAGACGAATTTTTGTGTAGACTTAAAAGGCTTAAAGCCCCTTGAAAACAAAAGTTAAATGCTTACTCTATGCGTCGTTTTTAATTGTGAACACTCAGTAATTTCGATCCAAAAAAGTTACTTAATATAATAAGAATTTAAATGAAATATGCTATATTCATTTAATTATAAAAACTAATTGTATCTTTAAGATATCCAACTATTGTTAATAGTCAAACAATTTTAAATTGCCTATATTCTAAAAGGTTCTGTTTTATCTCTTGTTGACACTCAATTGACAAGGCAGTAATCTGTATGTGGTTATTACTAAATCGACTTTGATCTCTGTTTGTTTACAGTTCCAGAGACATTTAAATCGATTCGAAAAGCGCGTGAATGTTCATCAAGATGCAAATATAATTCTTGGTATTCCTTTAATACGATTGACACAACCAGCTCCAGTTTCTTATCAAATTTCTGCTGAAGTCCTCAGACCAGAGATAATATTAATAATGATTATTGTGGAAAATTTATAGCGATTAAGTCTTTGGAAATTCTAAGACCTGTATTGATTAGATCTATTCAAAATAAATAGTATAAAGCTG
This sequence comes from Drosophila histrio, assembly GCA_958299025.2. Classification (NCBI taxonomy): domain Eukaryota; kingdom Metazoa; phylum Arthropoda; class Insecta; order Diptera; family Drosophilidae; genus Drosophila; species Drosophila histrio. The sequence continues at coordinate 23,023,476 of OY282580.2, forward strand.
CTCAGATTCGACGTATTCCTGAAGATGTGTAACATACTACTTATAGGATTTGCTCTTTTGCTGATAAATAAAAGAATAATTGTAAATAACTTGAACAAAATTACAGAGTATTGTCAAAAGAGAACCGAAAGATAGAAATAATACATTATTTCAATTTGGTGCATTCCTTCAGGCAGCAATGTAAATTTCTCCTATAAAAATTCACTGCATACTTATAGGTATCCAATAAATATATCAAGAGGTGTTACATCTAAAGTTTTGAATGGAAACTATTTAAACTAAGCATCAAAGACTTAAGAAATTATCAAAAAATCATCAAGTCCGAATGTAAACTGAATGTAGCTTAATCTCAGTGTTTCCTCTAGTCTTATCAGACATTTCTTGTGGGTCTAGCACTAGTTGCATATCAAAGTTCATTGTACGATTGATACTTACTTTTCTTAAGGAACCCAGATGACTTTGAATCCGACCTATTAAAAGAAATTATATGTATGCACACAATCGTTGGATTGAAATTGATAAGAAGTCTTTATTCATACACTCATTGATATATGTTGTTTATATTGACAATAATTGACCAACAAATACAGTAGGTTCTTTTATAGAAAACGTATAAAATGACAAGATTTTTGCCGACAAGTCATTAGTTCGTTTAATCAAGCACCTAAAGATGCGTTTCTCGTTGTTATTTGGTTTTCTATTCTTGGTAAGAAATATGGTAAATATATATGAAATATAGCTGTAATAGTTTGAAACTTAATTACAGAGTGTTATGAGCGGCCGAGCGGAAGTACTTCCAGCAAGAGATCAAGAACTTATAAATGAATTAAAGACGCTTGGCGAGAATATATTTAAAACGACCTTGGACTCGGAATTGAGGAGGAGACTTTCAGTGGCCCAGCTAATAATAGACTCAAATGTTGCGCATCAATCTGTCATTGAAGGAATGCAAGCATTCATAACCCAATGGCGTCCAGTACTTCCACGTGTCACTGTAGCAGATTATGGAAAATTTAGTGTGGAGTTTCCGAAGGCATTAGAGTTAAATGAACTTTCAACATACAAAGATAAGGATGGTGTACTAAACTCCTATACGAAAGGCCGTTTTAGTGCCATAAAAGCCGAGGCTGAAAGTGATAACAGACAAAGTCTGACCGCATACAAGGACACTGTCATTCTGAAGATGACCGAGCTGAGCCGGGAAACAAGAGAATCCAACGAATCCTTAATGAATACACTCAACGAATTCATTAATCAAAACAAATTGTCGTTTCGAGATTTTACTATTTTCTTAAGAGCACTAAGAAAGTATTAGAATAAAACGGCAATAAGTTTCCGTTTATTTAAAAACACAATTATAAATGTTGTAAATAAAGAATGAAAAGTCTTCATAGTCGTATTTACTTGAAAGCGTTTCTGAGTAGCAGAGTTACTATAAGGAATCAGAAAGAAAAACAGATAACTAGGCATTGCTCTTGTATTTGCAGTCAAGGTTGCCATAAGTGCCACTCTTGCCGTGATTACCAGATTATTATCAATTTACATTTAACCGATTTACATGTATAAATATAAATCAGACAATCCGAGCAATCGCTGATGAACCTTAAGGTGGATTCCTAGAGTAATTTGAATATATTTAATAATATTTTCATGTAAAGATGTACTACATTAGCCAAGCTACAAAGGAAGTTCAATTTAACTTGTTATTTTAATATGTCGGAAAATAATTCTTATGTAAGCCGATTAGTAGGTAAATTAGGCGAATGAGATTTTCTTTTGAATGTTCATCAAAGATGCAAATATGAGTCTTAGTACTTCTAAAAATCGAGTCACACAATTGGCTCTAGTTTCTTATCAAACTTGTGCTAAAGTCCTCAGATCAGCGATAATAATATTTATTATTATGGAAAATTTATTGCGATTGAGGTTTGGGAAATTCCAATTATGCATTGATAAGATTTCTGAAAACTAAAAAAGTATAAAACGGCAAAGCTTCGCTTTGTAAGTTTACAGTTCACTACAAATTCCACAAGATGCGATACTCGCTACTTATTGGATTTGCTCTCTTTGTAAGTATACTGAATCATCAACCAAATCATTTTAACTAACTTGAACAAAATTGCAGAGTATTATAAGAGCAAAACCGGCAGATATATCTGGTAAAGATAGAGTCCTTATAAATGAGCTAAGACTGCTGGGCGAGAACTTTCTCGATGAGTACATAAAAGCGCAATTTGAGGGAAGAATAACACTTGCACAATTGATTATCGATTCTAACGAAGCACCGCAACCTGTGATTGATAAAATACGGGCATTCGTGACTCGATGGCAGGCAAAACGTTCAGATATAAAGGAAATCTTTATGACAATGGCTTTTTGGGAACTTGGGATGGCATTTAGTGAGGAATCACTATATTCCCACGAGTTGACGGAACGAGCTAATCTGTACACGAAGGGCAAATACGACCACTTTGTTTCCACGAATGAAAATGATTCTACTAATCGTCTGAATGCATTTAAGAATGAATCCATTCTAAAGATGAACCAAGTGAGCCAGGCCACTACGGATTCGGAAAGTAAGTTGATGCGTGAATTTCTTAGTTTTACTGGTAGGAAAACTTGGTCGGAACACGCGTTCTATTCTTATTTATTAGAACTTCGAAAATATTAGGATTAATGTCAGAATTCTGAATAAATCTATTCCTCTCAAAAATCGTAAAGTTTAAGTAAATTTAATTTAAATTGCGCGCCAAGTGAAATGCCAAAGTAAACATGAATCGAAGATACATCAAAATGTTATGTTATATTCCAGCACTGTTAACATCAGCTGATGCCTGGTACACAGTGTTGCATTTGACAGCGCAATGATCAGCTGTTGCATGCTATACCAGGCAACTTTTAACAGCATACATAATAAAATTAGCACCTAACCAGTATTGGTTTTTACGTTTTTTTTAAGCTAATATGGGCAAAATCATTACAAATATAATGAAAACTGTATGCAAAATTTATAAATAAAATCTTATAGAATCAATTACAGTATGGATATTACTAAGCGTGTTATCGATGTTGACGATGCTGGCAAAACACCAAATATATCGATATATCGATGTCGACATCGATACCTTTCCCAGCACTACAACTCTAGCTGAACAAACCGTGGCCGACATAAGAATTGGTAATTTGTTTTATAGTGCTTAAATTAAAAGGTTAAAGTTGCAAATTGTCTAACAAATATCTTAAATTCGTTACAAAGCAAATCATTGTTTGCAATTGACCTCAACAGTGGCTACCCTGCAACCGTGAACAGCGACTAAAAAATGTGTGAAAAAAGTTTCGATTACACAACACAGTCGCGACACAAGTTGCACGAGAGCTATGAAAAATGGCAAAATTATGCGCTGGGGGCGGGCATATTAAGTCTATAATAAATAACTAAGTAGCTTTAATACCAGAACGAAGCCTTGTGATTATTGGTTGCTAAATTTGCACTGCACGTAGGCTGATCTAATGTTACATAACCTTATATGCGTCACTTGCCTGCACTCGTCGTCCCCCCTGGCGCCTTAACAATCCATAGATATCGCTATTTTACCTTATTTGCTAACAGAACTTCGTTTGTCGTTGCAGCTCTGGAACTATGGCACTCAGACTAATCAACAACGCCCTGCGTCGCCAGCTGGCCGCTCAGTTGCCGCACAACGCTCAGGTCGGCAGCGTTGCTTCAATTCACACGCTGGACAAGATTGGCAAGCGCGAGGTTGTGGGCTTTGGCTGGAACGGCACTGCCTGCTACGCAGATCGTGCTGACTACCCGATGCCCGCTGTCCGCTTCCGTGAGCCCAACAATGAAATCAACGCTTTGCGCACCAAGGAGCAGGGCGACTGGAAGAAGCTGAGCCCACAGGAGATCAAGGCTCTTTACCGCGCCAGCTTCTGTCAGACCATTGCTGAGGTGCAAGCCGGCACCGGCGAATGGAAAATGCACTTGGGCGTTGGTCTCCTCTTCACCGCCGCAGCCATCTGGATCGCCGTCCTGATGAACCTGTTCGGTAAGTGCATGACGATACATACGTTTCTTTTGGATTTACTTAATTACGATGCAATCTGCAGTCTACGACGAGCTGCCAGTCACCTTCGATGAGGAGCACCAGAAGGCGCAACTGAAGCGTATGATCGACCTGGAAATCAATCCCGTGACCGGCTTGACCTCCAAGTGGGATTACGAGAACAAGAAGTGGAAGAACTAAGCGGCACACCTGCAACTTACAGCAATTCCAAATCGGCGTTCTTGTGTGTGTGAACAGTAATTAAGTGAAAAGTGAGGCGACGTCTATGTTTAAGTGGCGATACCAAGCAACAAGAAACTCTAGTTGAAATTAAAGTTATGGCCGCTGCCAAACTAAAGATTCAGGTTGTTTATTTTGGTGCCAGGAAACTATTCACTCGCTCAGCTAACATCATTGGCCATAAACATTTTTTTCAGCCATAGTTCGATACATCAACATAAATATTACAATACCCAAGCCTCAGATAATTGATATATAAACCATTCAGTTGATATACACGATCTCTTCTCACGGTTTATTAGACACTGGGTTGCCAATAGATAAGACACGCAATCAACAATATATAAAGCATCCTAAATTGCAGGTAACTTCCCAGGGATTAATTTCATATAGTGTTAGATTGCTTTATACAGGAGTGCATTGTTTTACTTTTCTGTGCTCCAATTTAGGCATACTTAAAATATATATAAATGAATGAGTGGTAGATTATTATTTATTTTACGGAAATTATTGAACATCATAAAGTGCATTTCAGTCATTTTAATACGATAAATTCGCGTAAAGGGTTTATCATCCGGAAACAATAAAACAACAAATTAAAAGATATCCAATCACGCAAAGAATAAAATATACTAATACTGCAGTCTATGGATATAGTAAGCAAATGCGTTAGGCGTCTAAAGGATTCTTATACCATAAACCCATTGTAAATGAAGTCTATCTTCTCTTTTCGCAAATGTATGTAATATGCAGCTAGAACGTTGCTGTAACTGTAACTGTTAATATAGTCAAAAGTGAACTGTGCTATGTATATTAATTCCCGTGGCAGCATTATTTACAATACCTCAAACTTGTTCTTTTCGATTCCGAGTTAAATAATACCTAATAATAATGTTTATGCAGTGGCAACAAATGGACATTATTAATTTGTAAAAAAAAAATAGTTGAAAGGGAGAAAAACATCGTCGCGGAAAGAAGGTAGAAATATGCCTATAAAGTTTCATTTGCATTCAATCAATATATACATAATACCCAGTGCAAGGACATACAAATAGATTCTTTAATATTTTATTATTTACATCCAAGGTTATAAGTACAATACAATAAAGTATAAGTATTTTAGTATGGTGTAAATGCAAGTACTCTTCGCCCAGATTTTTGCGCTTCTTCGTATGTTCTTAATAGAGTTGAACACACTACACTTCTCTTCATATGCAACTATACAAAGTATCCTATAGCGTTTGGTCGACTTAAAGATCAAGCTTAAAACTGTTGTTTCTGTTTGTTAATGTATTATATTGTACTTATATTTACTCTTTATTTCAAGATTTGTTATACACTTTTCAGTTAACCTTATATGAAGGGATTTCCGCAGTCGTTTACTCTTTAGACGGTTTCTTGTGCAAATTATGCGGTCGCATATGTTTCGGGCGATCGAGCGATGAGTGTACTTGATTGGGGTTATGTCTGGCAAAGATGAGATTGCTGTGAACACAGATCAGGAACGCAAGAAACAATAGATTCCGCATAATATATATTTTCAATACTTAATGTCTCTACAGTTTGGGACATAAAGTAGATTTTCGAAGAATACTTTTTTATATACTTACATATTTGCTGATTTGTTTCATTAAATTGCCTTATAATCCATTTGATGCGGGCATTCGATTGTTTCAATTTGATATGGATTATGAAACAGCTCGGATGTACTATACTCTATACTACTTCCTCTCCAGGGTATCTGCAGGTCGATCATTATCGATTAAAGCCTTCTAATGTGCCCCTTGAAAATTGTTATACATATTTCAACAAATTAATTTACATTAAACATAAGTCAGCGAAAGGAAAATTGTTTATTTGATATTAATTAATTGTGGGAAGGTTATGATCCCCATTAACATCCATTGTGATTTAAAATATATATATTGGGGCATGAAGATCGCATGCGATCCGCTTGGAACCTTTTCAATTATTTATGATTGTCTGACTTATTAGATTATGATGCTTGGCATGCTGTTCCTGGCGTGTCTTCCAGTTTCTGTACTTTGGTTCCTTATTGATGTCATGGAATCCATCGTGGGCAATCAACAAATGATGTTTGCGCCTTGGTTGACTGCTTTCCATTGCTAGGCAGAGATGAATCAATAGTAACAACTGCAAGGCAAAGGAAGAAGATGAAGCATCCACGCTATTTCCGCTTCAATTCAAACCCTCACCCAACTGCATGTGCAACGTAGCGGCATCTTCCCACAACCAGCATCAGAATAACTAAGAATAACTATCCGCAAGCCCCGGGTCGCTGCACTAATTGCATTTGTTTTGGCCCCCAGCGTCTAATCAACAAGTGCACGCTGTTGCCTCTCGTATACAGGGTGCCTTTATTAGTACTCTATTTTGCGGGTTGTGGTGAATGCATCATTCCAATGCGCCCAAAGCGGCTCATTCTTAATATTATGGAAACCATCGTGTGCTCTCACATGCCTTGCTCCACGCTTGGAACCAGCTGGCGACACGAACGGATCTCCGCCGTTCTCCAGTTCGCCAGAAGGCTTGTAAGTCATCAGGTCAATTATATCGGTAACAGCAGCTATTGTCGAGTTGGACTCCTGCTTAGTTGATGCCTCCATCTCATTGCCAGTTTCGGTTGCCGTTTCTTCTGGGTGGTCGGTGGATTTACTTGCTTCTTCATCCTTTGGATTGGCATCTATTGCTGCTGCTGCATCTGTTGCTGCTGGTGCATCTGCTGCTGCATCTGTTGCTGCTGCTGCATCTGTTGCTGCTGGTGCATCTGTTGCTGCTGCTGCATCTGTTGCTGCTGCATCTGTTGCTGCTGCATCTGTTGCTGCTGCATCTGTTGCTGCTGCTGTTGTATCCTCCTGCCCATCTATCGCCTGCACCAGCATAATTAGCAACAAGCTCAAAGTCACCTGTAAGAATCTATTCTCGTATCCTTCGATCTGCAACATAGACTACTTACCAGCTGAATTCTCGCCATGTCAACTGAAGTTTAAGATTGCCCTTTAACGAGCAATAGTTTCCACTTATATAGTGACTTCCCCATTGGGTTCCAGCTAAAATTGATTGAAGCAGTTGCCAGTTTTTATGACCAAATCAAATGTTAATGAAGTCTTCTTCCGATTTGACACAGTTCTGAACGCAGTTCTTAGGAAATTCCAAGCTGACACAATTCGTTTAAGCTGACACATTGCCTTTGGACGGGTTTTACGTCTCACTTATTAATTATTAGAAATAATAGACTAATCGTGGGTTTACATCATAATAACACTTGTGGGCAGCGCTGTCAGCGTTTTCTATAAAAGCCAAATGGCAGCTAAAGTTGGCCAACAGTTCGCTCCAAGTGCTCGCACAGCTGAAATCATTTCGAGATGTACTCCAAACTATTGTTACTCAGCCAAGTAAGTAAAGCATTTAGCCGTGTTCTTGATTCCATACTCTAAATCTCATTTGCATTAGTTACTGGTGCTCAGTTGCATTTTGAACTCAGCTCATGCCTACGAAGAAAAAAAACTGGATGATATGTATCCGACAACCACAATAGAGCCGGTGATAACTACAACTCTACCCGAAGTTGTGCCCGAAGTTCAGGCTACCGCCCATCCCGACGAGGGACTCTCGGAACTCCCCCAAGGTCTCGCACTGGAGAAAAATGCTGCTGTGGAGCCAGAAACAACAGTTCCGCCCGTTGAGAGCACCACAGTGTCACCGACAACGAAGAAACAAGAGGCTCCTCCACCACACCCTTTCTCACATCCGTATCCTGATGGCATTGGGTACAATCCACTAAGCCCGATACCTAGAGCTAAACCGGAGAGTTTGCCAAAGCCCAAGTCTGGTGCAGCCGAATATCCTGACTATCCTTATCTAGGCTATCCGATTTTGCGGCAACCTTACTCACCCTACGGATCACCCCACGGATCACCCTACGGATCACCCTACGGATCACCCCACGGATCACCCTACGGATCACCCCACGGATCACCCTACGGATCACCCTACGGATCACCCTTATTCCATCGTCACGCACCCTCGCCACAATTCCCAGGCTTCCCTCCTGGACTGAGTTACGGAAATCCACTTTCTCCCGATGAGAAGCCCAAGTCAGATGAAAAGACCAAGTCTCCTGAAGAAGATAAGAAGCCTGCTGAGGAGGAGAAGAAGACAGCGGAGGAGGAGAAGAAGCTCGCTGAGGAACCTAATACGCCCAGCTATGGGTACCCTCAGTTTTATGTGATTCAACGTCGTCCGCTTCCCAACTACCCATATTCCGGCCCGGCACGCGGATATGGCTCGCCCTTTGCCTATGGGCGTTAAGTCTGTACTCGTAATAACTATTGTATGCAATTAAATTTATTCGTGTAAATAAACATATTTACTTCATAATTTTTAAGTCGTGCTTTTATGGCTTTTCCCTCTCGCCAGTGCTGATAACCCCGTGCATCGATTCTCTCACCTTGCACATTTTCCAGTCAAACGAGTTCGACTCTCGACGTCGTCGTTTTAATAGAGCCAGCATGCCAGATATGCTCGTCATAGTGCTGGAAGCTGTCTACAAATCGAGACGTTTCATTGCAATTCGATTTGCCATGTCGCCGTATATTTCCGCCCTTTTAACTTGCTTGATCATTGGAGTCGGGGTAAGTGGATTGGTACAGAGTGTGTCTATCGGGTGTTACTTACATTCCACAATCCTCACAGGTCTGCCACAGTGCGTCATTCGAGAAGGTAAGCCATACCCTACGGTGTTATTTCAGTGTATGAGTTATTTACTTTGATCTTCAGCTTCGCATCGCACGGGATACTCGGAATATTCCCTCGAATATGTTCAAGCCGCTGGACAGCAATTCCAACGGAGATCTGAATGTATCGTTATCGAATAGTTACTCCGATGATACATTCTCTGAGGTGAGTTCTTTTACAGATGACAAGGCATGGGAAGAAACCATACCATTTAATACTTTAAAGTGAAATAAGAATGGAGATACATAGCATATAAATTAAATTACAAGTTTGTAATGTGTATTTCTTTGTACAGCGTTCCACCGGAGAGGCGCGTGTTGTAACTGGTCCTGTGAATCCAAAGGGAAGAACTTCGTATTCTCAAGAAAACTTGCCTGAAGATGATTTTGAAGATCGTTTACCATATCGCCCAAACATACCGAGATACTATAGTCCCAGTCGCTTTAACAACCCTTCACGGAACCCATTTCCCAGTGGATTTCGCCCAGTAAATATATATATATGAATAATCGATTTATTTTATCTATTATTATTTATTGATATCCCACAGCCAAATTTCGAATCTTCTTTCAATACTGTAAGCAATAGAGGTTCATCGGGCTTTCGCAACTTTGGTTTCCAGGATCCAGAGCTTAACTCCTTAAGGCCTCTGGGGGATCAATCGGTAAATAAGCCCGTCAACATTACTTACACTATTTACTTATTCACATACTCTATTTAGATACCATTAATGGCAACGGGCATAAATCCCTCTCTCACTCCCAGAGGCTTTCCTAACAACGACTTCGATCCCGGCTCTTCAAGTAATTTCTATCGTTCGGAGTCATATAGTTATTCCTCAGATGGCAATGGTCCACCACAAGTAGAACGCAATGTATACGACTCTCGATTAGGCCATGGAGTTTCAAGTCGAAACTTTTAGCCTAGAGAATCTAGGAACTATATTTTAAAAATATTCCGATTGAAATTCTAATCGTTGGATTGTGAACAAATAAATCATGAATTGTTTATTACGTCGATGACTGCATTGCTGATAATTCCCGTCGTGGTGACCTTACGGGAATTTTATTGCGTATTAAATGACCTATCCATACGGACATGTTCATTGAAAGATCGACTCGTGTTATTTAGAATTTTTTCTCTATTATAAAGCTATAATGATGGAACGTTCTATTCGTGCTATTAAACATCTAACAATCTACGATATTCCCCAACTCTTCAAGCAAGTAAAATTTCAATTCGGTATTTGTTTCAGATTTAAATTCACTTAGCCAACCCTTTAACTTCCATTCTGTTGAATTGTCGCCGTCAATTATCTTCAGATAGGCCTCAACGTCCTTTTCAAGTCGATCAAGGGTGTCGGAAGCAAGTTTATCCATTTTTTGTTCGAAAATATCCATGCGATGCTTAAGAACTGGATTGTTGTTAAGACAATCCAAAACATCTGATTCAAGACTGTCCATTACTTCGAAAATCTCCTCTAGTTCACCGATCACTTGCATTACTTCATCCGAATCATCCATATACTTTGAGCGTTCTATGATCTTGGGAAACCTGTCCAACATTCTTCTATCTGCCTCGCTGGGTTCGTTTCGCTCCGCATCATCGAGAACCAACTGCAATATCTCGGCAAATTCTGTTATTCCTGCTCTGGTAAGTGTGATGAGTTCTTCTTGCATTTTATATAACAACTTCTCACATGGTGGTATAGGAGCAGCGAACTAGAGGGAAGAATTATTGTGAAAAATAAGCCCAAGTTTTTTTCAAAATAATAATATATTAGAATCTCAATAGAGAAATAGTCTTAGGGCTTACCGCTGATTGTATGGCTAGAAGAATGAACAGGTAACTCCACATTTTCCAACTTATTTCCAGATCTTCAGGACGCACTGTGATGTTTTTCCTGATGCGTTTGCCTCTTATATGCATTCGATTCTGTAATAATGGCACTAATAATCGTGGGATCTCAGGGAGCTGCTAGTCTATAATCAGTATAGAAATTTCACTTGTCGTGATAGGAACGTTTAATTCAAATGTTGTCTGTTCGTATACTTATAATATTAGCTTTGCTATTTGGCGTATGTTGCATGAAATGTCTATAAAATTCAAATAATATTTTCTCAACCTAACTATATGTACATAGATAATAAATGCCCTGCCTAAGGTTGACAGCCTACGAGAGTTACGTAAGCTTATGAGGCAAGAAAATGATGAGCAGCATAAGCACGTGCAGCACTTCAGTGATGAAATCAGTATGTGGACAACCTCCCTTGAGCAATTGGGCCTGAACTTTGTGGCATTCGTGGATCAGTGTCGCCCCATGGGCAGTCAATGCAGCCAGAGGCACGTGCAACGTCAGTTGCGATCTCTCCGACGCAGCTGCAGTGAACTGCGCGGTCAGCTAGATACCCTGGAGATTAGATTCTTGTTCAAGATCAGTGAGGAGGAGCTACTGATGCCCACGTTGCGTGCAGTGCGGGAAGTGTTGTTACAGTACGATGACATGTTGAAGTTGATAAACGCAGAGGCCTATAAATTAGTGCAACAGTAGATGTATTTGTTTTGTAAAAAAAAAAAACTCTAACGAGGTTAAAGTCTGGCAAGTCGAAAGCATATTCAAGCCCCAAAATTATTATATTATTATTGTGACGTGTAAATTTGGCCATAGTCTCACTGCTGTAATTCATGATCCAGTATTGAAAAGTATTGATATGCAATTTTCATAGTAAAAACAATACCTTTCGATCGAAACAGCTATTTAAGCAGCTATATAATTTAGTGATCTTACTTGCCCAAGTACCAAGTTTTGTCAACTGAGGAATAGTTGGCATAAAACATAGTGGGTCTAATAAATAGAGAATGACAGAAAGTAATAAAGAATTAGGGACTGTTTGGACTGCTTGGACTGTTGACTACCAATTCAATGCAGAACATCTAGTAGTCAAGTAAATCTCCTATATTTTTGGCAGCGTGATAATTGATTTATATTAGACTATGTGTCATTTGATTAGAAGGTAGCAATAATGTCGCACTCGATCATTGTTCAGGAAATTATCGGGTTATTCAGCTAAAAGGTATCGATTGATATTAAAGGCTTAATATGTAAACGTAGTTTCCAAATTCATTTTTTATACATACTACCCATACAATATTCACTTAATGTATATACATATTTCCAATTCGGTAAATCACCATTTTTGTAAAAGTATAATTACGATAGGAACAGAATCATCGGATTACATCTTCAGATGAATCGATACATTTTTGCAAGTAGGTAATTAAGGTAGATCTACCTATACATATAGTATTATGATAAAGTCAGCTGAAGTGCACGGGCAATGCCTTCCACAATGCCTTTGGCTTGCTTTAGATAATCCATCATCCGTAGTTCCGGCACTTGTTTCTGCAGCGTTTCAGGGAATTCTAGATAGGATAGCAGAAGACTATCTGCAGATTCATTTTGCCAGCGGGTCACATTTCGTATTAGTTCCAAATGGACTTGCTGAGTGGATGTGAAGTACTTGAGCAAGTCTAGCCGGACTTCGGAAAAGAATTTGCGTATGGAAGCTTTCTCGGCTGGTAGAACTGCAAGCAACAGAGGGTCAGCTGATTGCTGATTGAACATCGAACTGTGGATCAGGGCAAAGATGAAGTAGGCAGTGCTATAGTAATCCGGACTGCCCACAAGCTTATCTAGCTCAAGGAAATACTGCTTATCGATGGTATTTCTGGTATCATTCAGCTGCTGCTGCGCTGCTCGACAGTTGTCTATGCTGGACTGCAGAACCTGATTGTAGAGCACCTCAATCTTCTGCACAGTCACGGATGCAGCGGAACTCACTTGGCACAGGCTTTGGAAGAGTATGTAAGCTATGAGGAATATGTATCAGCTTAAACTTGAATCAGCTTACCAGACTGATAAGCCCACTGCTGATAAGCAGACTAAGCCAGTAGCATTTCAGAGAGCTCGACATGCTGCCGATCAGGTTGACGGTCGGAGAGAAACTGTTAATCATTGGGACTCTGTTTGTTATAGTAGATACCTAGTCACAGTTTCCACAGATAAGAAATAAGTCAGACAATCTCTGTGTTTAAGTTAAGTTTAGCTTTTATTAAGCACTTCAGCATAGCCAGAAATTAAATATATATATAATACATCACGATTTAAGTTTTTGAAAATGAGCAAAATTTGCAAGTATTTGAATTAATAGTAAATTGTTCATTAGTTAATTAAGCTAGCTAGAAAAGAATACATAATTAAAGGGGACTAATAATATTTGTATTTTACATATCTATTACATACCTAGGTGATAAGTTAATTCAAGTTATAACACCGATTGGTATGTTAATTTCGCTTAGTTTATATTCAACTTAAAGTCTAATCTCTTTATTTATGTGTGTTTTACAGTTAGCACAGAACAGGAGAATTGTTTGTACCAATAGTTCTTATATTTACAATCTGAAAAGTGTCAATAACAACAGAATAATGAGATTTACTTATGCAATACTGAAAAATATCAAAATTAGTTTTTATTAATATTACAGAAGGCAGCTGTAGGACATAAGAAACGCAAGATTGAAATGCTGGTTAAGACTTGAGAATGGATATTCAGCTTATTTCTTAATTCTTTAGCATTCGATAAGTTTAATATGTCAAACTTATGCAAAACTTATATCTAGCTTTATTTAACACACTAATTTTATATTCAGAATAACACGCTTTACATTTGAGTATCTCAAATACATTCAAAATGTTTTTTGTACTCGTTTCGACAAACTCATTTGAATTCGAGTGCAAAAATTGACAAAGGAATTGAATTATTTGCTTAATCAGATTAACAACTGACATTGATATTACGTATTTACGATTATATATAGATATATATATATACTATATATTTCTATAAGTATATGTTTGTAATTGCAAAAGACTTTTGAAAATGAAACATTTTAGCAGTGGGTTGATCATAGGTACACAGTGGATGCCCTTATATAACAACAATGTTTAGGTACTTTCATGAAACTTGGATAACACGAGATATATATATATCTCTATCTGTATCTGTATTTGTATCTGTTTATTAAGAGATAGTTTTATATTGACGCCGCTTGAGCATTGTACTTTGAGTTCATTTAGTTGAGAATTGATGCAGCCGTTATACATATATAGATATTCAAGGCTTACTTACAATTAATACTTAACGCACACATAAATATAAATATATTTTTATATAGTATATATTTATATATATTTTTCAACTATATTTATAATCGCTTCAAGGTACACATGACGTTTTAACTTTCTGGTGCTCAAGGCTCCGAAGTTTATAACAATTTCAAAAATAATTCTCAAAATTTTAACGAAAATAATCTCCCAACTTGATTAATTTTAATTTTAAGCTAATTAACATTAGAATTACATTTAATTTATAAATATATGTACATGTATTATAGCTTGCAAAAATAGTTAGCTTTAAGTTAGGTATGAAAATATATAATTCATATATTTATATACTCGTAAAAGTATTACTTAGATGCTTGTAAAACTATCTTGCACTTAAATTCTGTTATCTAGAAGACAGTCCATGGAGTAGAGCTTATGGCTAATTAGTTTTAATATAAATTACATCAATTTATTTCAATATTTTAAGTAAATAACTTTTAATATAATACATACATATTTGATATCATTAGACAAATACACATAAACTGTATTTGTGTAGCTGAAATTACTCTTAATTACATTTAATAGGTTTAAATAAAGATCATCATCATCTCATTTCCCCTTTCTAATCAATAATTCATAAATAAATATATATATATTTTAACATTTGATGGAATTAATGTGAATTGAAATAAGAATAAGTGTATATTGATTTAAGACTGAATTCATAATGCTGAAATATAAAATTTTCTAAAGAAAATACCATTTAATCAGATATGTTTTAAAAATCTTTGGGGATTTATGACATTAGCTTTTGAATACAAACAATCGAAATGTCGATGTTCCTGAAGTCGGTGCTCGGAGTCAAAGAATCGTGTGATAAATCAGCATTATCAGTTGTTTTCAAGTTAAATATTGTCATATATTATATAAGACATAAATAAATTAAATATTTTTGTATTCAATTGAAAAATGATTTTAATTTTATTTACTACAAGCTTCAATTTTATAAAATTTTACAAATATAACACCACTCTTGAAAGTAACAGAAAACAGTTCAGGAACACCAAAATTCGGTTTTGTTTGTTAGAGTTTGTTTGTTAGAGATGCGTATAACATACTTGTTTATAAATCTGCGATATGTATTTATCAATGCGTTTTATATCATGTAATCAAATAATAATATTCTCACAAGTGAATAACAAATGCTAACAATTAAGCTTAACAAGGAAAATTGAAATAGTTTTTCATAATTTTATAAATCTTTAAAAAGGTGTGTTAAGAAAAGGTAATTTTGTTAGAAATTTTAATTAAATAAGTACTTACATAGTCATTTTAAATATAACTTAATTTTATTATATACTTATTTGTTAATTTAACATACTTAGAAGCAAGCTTTTGTAAATTTGCTACCCTAAGTAATAATTTCACCCGGACACCTCTCATTGTAATATGTACTTAAATTTATAATTTGTATGTTTATATTCTTAATTTTATATAATTACCCACCTTCAATCGTCACTCATTGGCATATTGTCCTAAAAAACGCAATTGTGTCACAGACCCTTTCGATTTGTAGTTATTATCGGACTCGTTGCAAATTTCCTTTTCGAATGAATTTCACACTTTGGTTTATTTAGCACACTTTTGAGAGGTGCATTCTTAATTTAACGGTGCCCACAAAAGTATGCCTTACAATAATCAGGAAAGGGGAATTTCGAAAAGTTTTGTTTATCTTCGCTCTATCTTACATTCTCGTATTGTTGTTGTTGTTGTTGAAATTTTTCATACGTTTCTTGTGGAGAAATAATAAGAAAATAATAATAATAAGAAAAGCAAATTGTTTTGTTTATTTTATAATGAATACTCAATGAGTACTATTCATATTTATTTGTGAAATAATATTAAGTGTTAAGTGTCAAAATGCAGTTCTGCTTAATGATGTAAGCTAAATTAAACTAAATTAAATTAAATTAAATTAAATTAGATTAAATTAAATGCCGAGCACAGGAAACGAATGTTACAAAAGAGACTACAAACATAGCGAGAGTGAGAGTGAGAGGGAAACACTATCAGACAGAGAGAGAAAACAATTTTATTTTTTATCACAATTGCGTATGAAAAATTTCTTTAATTGCTAGAAACCGCCACGCCCATTACCGCCTCCGCTGCCAGAATGCCCCGCTCCCCCGCTCGCCGACTGCGGCACAAGGATGCGGGGCAAGGTTAGCGACCGCTTGGGAAAACTATGCCGCTGCGGAGTCGTCTGCTCCGGCGTGTGGCCCGCGGACAGGGTTGCCTTGGACTGAACTG
The DNA here is from genome assembly GCA_958299025.2 of Drosophila histrio. NCBI lineage: Eukaryota > Metazoa > Arthropoda > Insecta > Diptera > Drosophilidae > Drosophila > Drosophila histrio. Next base: position 23,040,000 of record OY282580.2, read on the forward strand.
GCGCAGCTGGCGCCATGGACTTATCTGCCAGCTGCTCCTCCGTGTCCGGCTGCGGCATGTGTCACGCATACGACTGCGCCGCCTGGGGCATCATGCCGGCTGTGTAGCCCCCATCGAGTCCGGGTCTCTCCACGAGGTTCTTGAGGCGACCTCGCAGCTCCTCGAGGCTCTTCGACTTGGCCTTGTTGATTCGCTTGTACTTGACGTCCTTCGGTTTGGTCACCGACCGATGGTTGGACATAACGCGATTATAGGTGATCACTTGCGCCTTTCCGTTCAGCTGCTCAGGTGCGGGGGCGGGTGCGGCGACAGTTGGGGGCTGCAACTGCGGTACCTTCACGCTCAGCGTGGTACAGGGCGAGTCGTGGCTGGGTGATCGCTTCAGTCCGCCCAGCTGGCGGCGGGGCACCGGCATGGCCGCACCTATCGACGAGTCTTTGGCTTTCTCCGGTGTGGTGGACGTACCCGAGGCCGGAGTCGCTGCATCGATCTGACCCTCGGTGGAGCTGGAGCTGAGCGCCTTGTCGGAACGATTCTTGAACTTGTCGCGCTTCTCGGCCACATCCGAGGGAGGCTCGGGATCTTCCTCCACGGAATAGACAGTCTCCAGTATGTCCGGGCGCCGCAAGAAGCAATTGTTCCGCCTGGCAGCGCCATATTTATTCAGATTCGTCTCAATGGCATCCGATATGGAGCGCACAATTGTGATGCCATCGCTGCCCAGCACTCCACCTAATCCGCCGCTGCTTTTGCGCCTTGTGCCCAGCGTCATGTTGCTGTCCGAATCAATGTCCTCCAGCACCACCGCCGAGTCCGAATCATTCAGCGAGTCCAGCTCGTTGGCATAACTCGCCTCGATGCTCTCCAGCCCGTGATCCACCAGCCGTGTGGACAATGTGTCTATGATCTTCTGCTGCCTCTGAATGGTCGCTTCCCGATGGCTCAGCAGGCTCGAGATTTGCTTTTGTTTCCGCTTCAATCGGGACTCCAGCAACAGCAACTGCGATGTCAGCGAGTTCATCTGATCCGACTTCTCCTTCTGATAGCGATAATGTTGCTGTACCTGCAAGAGCAGAGTAGGGAGACAGTTTAACAATTTGTACTCTAAAATAAACAAGCTCATAATGTGCATTTAAGACCCGTAAGAAATTGAAACAAACTTTATCTGCTTCACATTCCTAAAAGTCTGTGGGCTCAATTTGGTTACTCTGGCTCTTACAGTCTCTGAGATATAGGTGTTCATATATATATCGCTTCGGATGTTGATGCTTATTTACTCTAAGAGTAACAAGTGCACAAAATAAATATAAAAATAAAAAATATACCGATTTGATTTTTCGAACAACATTTAAATTAGATTTGTCTATTTTGTAAATTATTAAAAATTGTAGAGGACAAGGTATTACATATAGAGGATCTAAGTAATAAGACATTTTAGTTAAATAGTTCAGGGATTTAAAATATTTGTAACAAAGATAAAGGGGTGGCAGATTCAATAAAGTATGTATATCCTTATTTAGCATCGACAACCGAGTCCGTTTATATGAATACCTAATCTCAGAGACAATTAGAGATGTAGACACCAGACTTGGTATTTAAATTGATAGGCAAATAAGACATGTTGTATATTTTTAATAGTGCCAAGCACTCAGGCTTCCTTCGAAAGATTAATGTCTAGGCTACTGGCTATAACAAGTCGTCATTCGTTGATATTTGTAGAAGCTACTAAGTATGGATAGAAAACTTGATAATATTCCTCATATTTGGATATTTTACTTTCAAGCAAAAAGAAAATAACGCTGAGGTTTCGACACGGAAACAATGTTTAAAGTGATGTTAAATGTTAAATGTTAAATGTTAAAACCTTATATTTTGATGGTGCTGATTATTTGTTGATAAAAATGAGAATTTCAACGAGAGCGGAATTATTGATCTATAAATAATTCATCACATTTTATTTTATATAAAATGAAATATAAACATACGACATGAATTTCTTGCCAACCCAATGGATACATTTAAATAATCTTTCACTCACCTGCATGGCATATGCTTTTCGCCACTTCATGATGTGCTCAGTTTGAAAGCGAACCTTGGAACGCAGCTCCTCAATGATGGCGCGGGCTGTATGCAAATCCTTTGGGTCTTGGTTCATCATGTTGAGGCGCAAGTTGCTTGTGTGACTGGACACGGGCAAGGGAGGAGGCCATTGGAATTCCAAAGGCGGCTGATGCACATCTGTCGGCAAAGAGCCGCGTGGTTGGGCTGCCTTCGAGGCCTTTGGTGTGGAGGGAACTGTGCCGGCACCACTGACACCACCGGCTCCCCCAATGCCCACACTCGATGCCGTTATGGCCATAGCTGATGCTGTTGTTGCTGGAGTTGGCTGAGAGGGCTGCTTCTGTATGCTGCACGCCATGCTGCTAATAGTCTTGGCGAACTGCGTGGCGCGACCGGCATACATTTGGCCGGGATTGGATGAGGGGTGTGTGCTGAATGTAGGGTTGGGGGACAATGCTCATGCAATCAACCGGACGGCCAACATGCGCGTCCGCTGCAGCTTGATTGATGTCCACTGACTACTCGATGCTACTGAAATTCACAAAAAAATGTGGCAAATGTTTTATTAATGGCAAATATTTACTAGTACACACGACAGAGACATTCAATTATGGCTGACACTGTGTCACACCCTTCTGTTGTGCTGTTGTGAATCACTGCGATAAAGTGATTAGTGTGGAAGAAGTGCAAATCCAGCTTGATTGACAACACTGATTGATATACTGCAAAGCTGTAAATGCAATTTGTGTGCAGCAAGCTTTACGAGTGTGTGTGTGTGTGTGTGGAGGAGCTACTTCCTTACATCCTTCTTCTTTTGATTCAAAACAAGTGGGAGTACTTATCGTGATTATTTGATTTGTTTTATTCTACTCGACTATGTGAGATCCAGTACTTGGTAACGGAGCGGGACACCAATGCTTATCAGGTACGACAAATTTGCTCTTTCAATTCGATATCTAAAAGTTCGTTTTCGATTGTCGGGTGCGGAAGGAGGCGTGGTTAAATTCCAAAACCAACTGATTCTACTTAGGATATAATAGGACCTACATACAAAGTTTGATGGCTCTAGCTTTTATAGTCTCTGAGGTCTATGCAGATGATTATACAGGCAGACGGACAGAATAGAGCCTCCCACTTCCTGTTACATTCTCATTTACTCTACGAGGAACGAGTATAAGAAACCATTATATGGAAAGAATAGAAACAATATACATTCAGAGATACAATTGCTCTTGGTATTATTTGTCAATCTTCTTGTAGAAGATCCGTATTTACATAAGCCTTAAATATTATATGTAGATTCTATAAACATAAATTTTATATTTAGTCCGTAATCAATTGCGAATTCCATAATGAAATGCTCTTGCTTTTAAATCGTGGTTGTATGTAAAATTAACTTACTATGTTCAAGGTAAAATTCAACCCAGAACTTTAAGGAGTTGAAGTTAAAATAAAGATTTATTTATATTTTCCAACTCAGGGACATTCCCTTCAATATTTTCTAAACGTGACATAATCACAGAATCGTAGTGATAATAACAGTTGCTAAATTCACAGTCTGTTCTACTCTGTATTGTTTTTTTTATTTTTTCAGTTTGCATGTTTTCAGAACCTGAGCCTGCACATTTGTCAAGGTGACCACAGCAATGGTCAGTGTTGGCTGACACGCCCACAAGCTGCCCCTGGGCACGAGACACACCTTGAACCGGGTCCACAGGATGAGCAATGGCGATTGTGGTGAACTACCCATTTTGGGGCATGTTTTGGGTAATTATTCACAGTCGCATAGCTCGGATTGCGCTTGTATTGCGCATTAAAATGAGGACGAACACAAATTACGCATACGCCGCATACGGCAGCTGTCATGCAAATTTCATTGCAACAGACAATTATATTATGTAAAAAAGCAAAATTTACAAGCAGAGTGAAATGAAATTATTTGCACATCACATTTAATTCGCGTTATAAAGTAAATTAAATGCATTTTTGCTCCTCCATTGTCATTCACTGTACCCCATTTAACAATTATAATTATTTAATTTATATGCATTTTGATTTAATTAGTTTCGTTCTCGCTCACCGCGCACCGTTTATTTATGGGTTTATGTAAAAACATTTCAGTTTACAACTTGGCCACCCTGATGACTACATAGTTCCGCATTAGGCGCGATAAGGATCCTCCTAATTATGATTTTATGAGTATCCACTTTTAGCTCCCCTCAAGCACTCACCTCCTACCCTACTTCATTTATAAGTTTATTACATTTGTGCTCGACTGATAAGCATATTAGCCAGGCCATCTGCCCACGGCTTGTCAGTCTGTCAGGCTGCCAGACTGTCTGTCTGTTTGTTTGTCACACGCTGATGTTATTCACGAGTTGATGTTTTTATCGTATAATAATAGCTAGGATTTAATTAAAGGCGAGACTAATTCATTTATGTGCAACGGGTAAATCTCATATAAAAACATCTGTGACAAAAATTTGAAATCAAAATTGATAATCAATCAATTTAATAATTAATTATTTAACATTGCAATCTTAAAATCAATAATCAAAGAAACCACAAGAAAGTGGTCTTATATCATTGTTGCAAACCTGATCTAAAACAAACCGAGAAGAACCAGTTTACTTTGGTTTTGGTGTGGTTTAAAAATACGTAAATTTAATATTCACATCTTGAATTAAATATTATTGTTCAGAACTTTGTATGCTTAACAAATCAAGGATGAATTTAAAATATTTCTTTAACATTTTTGAGGTTTTTGCCTTGCTTACAATTTAAATTTTCTCTCTATTTTAAAAGGTTTTGTTTGTTCTTTCTATTTACGTCTATCTGTATATATTGAAGACAATTGACAATGCTGCAGTTGAGTCAGTTTAACTACGATGATACCCCGTACACAACTGTCACTCTAAATACTATATTTATTCTTCACATGACTGCCTACATAGATTATCACATCGTTAATATAACTCACTTTTAAGCCATTTTCAATAATTTAAAATAAAATACAATTTTCGAGCCCAATCGCAGAACTGAGTGCTTGCTAAGACTGGATGTGGTTATTGTTAGGGGGCGTGGCAGGTGCTGTGACTCAGTGCCAAATGTCTGGCAACTTAATTAAGGCAAAGCATGAAATGTTATTAGCCGGGTAATTGAAGGTATTTGAAAGGTTGGCAGGCAGGCAATAAATCGAAGTTCCTTTAACCGTTGGCATATGGCGGTTGCCATAAAATCTCTTGGCTTTGACCCTAAAAGCCTAGCCGGGCTATCAGCAATGCCATTAACAGTTAATAGGCACGTGAGTAGCATTATTTTCTCATGCTTTTCATTCAACAGGCTGAACATTTCCCAGACTAAGTAGGGATTCTAGGAGCAGGCAATTGACATAATTAAAATGATGAATGAGTTGCGAATTGTGCCAGACATTGATGGTGGATGATCATCGTTCTTCTTTAGGCACAATCAGACAGACAGGCCGTCAGATCGACAGACTGGGTACGTCATAGCAATTGCAATTCCAATCCCAGGTAACCGCAGTCGTGCGTGCTTCTGGCCTTGGCTGGCATATTTGTTAATTGTTTTCAATTGCATGTTCCCCACTTCAGCTGCATTCCGGCTGCCAGTTTCCCCCCTTCTTTCCCACTTCCCTTTCCTCTCGCATTTTTTGCCGTCATTATTGTTGGTCGTTTGACAGCGAAAACGGAAGTTTCTTAAGCCTCCTCTTCCTCTTTGTCTCTGTCTCTGTCTCTGTTATTGACTCTAGGCCTCTTTATCATTCTTCTGCTTTCTTTCACTGATGAATTGCACAAATTAAAGCTAAAAGTTATTCCAAATGAAAATGTTAAAAATGTTCCATGCTCTTATTCTTTAGCGTATTCTTCTTATTCTGTCTTGTCATTTCTTTTCTTTTCTTTTCTTTTCGCTGGTCTTCTTTGTTTTGCTTAAGCTGCTTTGGAATTCTGTCTATCCATATCTGAAATTGTTTACATTTTCTCTACCAAACAGAAGACAAGTTGCACATAATTGCTTTTAGCTTGACTTAGAGTGTCAGTAAATTGCTAACAACTTTGGTAAAGAAAGAGTATTTTACATATTATTAAATTGAGTTTCTTTGGTGAAAACATATTAAATTCGATTGAAAACAGTTTAGTCTAATTTAATACTTATTAAATTTTACATATTTTGTGTTATTTCTTTCTTCCTTACAGATTGTAGCAGAGTTTATTTTTACTTATTTTATTTTTTGCATTTTTAGATTTGTCAATAATTTATAGTTAGTAATTGACTTTCCATTTTAACTTTGTCTTACTTTTAATCCATCTCTATTATACTTTCTGATTTTCCTCGTTACTTTCAACTCTTTCGATAGTTGCTAGTCGTCGATTCTTATTTGTTGATTATTCAGCTCCCAAATCGCTTCTAAGCCTTAAGCTACCACTTAATTAGAGACTTGCAGATTACAGACTTGGGATTAGGCGAGAGACTGCTAGTTGGCTTTTAGTGTTTACTTCACCGTAATTACATGGCTCTCAAACTGTCATTACAAAAATGTAAAGTTCCAGCCAAACTGCACTCAGCTGCTGCCGCCGTAATCACATATAATGCTTGACATTAATTAAATAGTTGCACTGTTCACGTTGCAAGCTCAGGCCATATGTGACTGTGTGTGTATATGTGAATAAGTGTCTTGTTGTATGTGTGTATCAGTGTTACCACATCAGCTTTTTCCCCGTCAATACAGACATGTTTTAAAGTCCAGTTGTGTGAGGAAATACAGCGGAATAACAGCGGGAAGTGGAATTCTGTCTTTCTAATAATGTGTTTTACTTCTATTTTCATTCTTTTACCTTAACTTATATATAAATGTAAATTTTTATAAATTCGCAAACTTAATATTGACAATTATGATGATTGGATCATCGGTTTGATCGACTTTAAAAAGAGTTTTTACTCAAAGGAGTATTTCAGTAAGGAAACAGAATAAATATTATATCGAAATGTTTAATATCTTAATAAACGTGTATGTTAAACTTCGATAGGTAATTAAATATAATAAAGAATTAATAAAACAATATATAAATTAGCATAATAAAACCATCTCTTTTCTGTTGAGTTAAGTATCTGTTTTTTCGAACTACAGTCCACTACAAAAACAGCTCTTATTGCTGCTCAAAAGTTGACAACACTGATGTGTTTGTGTGTGGCCCTTGGCAATGTGTGTGTGTGTATTTTATGTAGCATAAGGATGATCAAGTTAAATCGCCCGTTATGCCAAGTATCTCCGAGTCTGACTTATGTTTGTCAATGTGAGTGTGCAATTAAATGTGTGTGAGTGTTTTAAAGTCGTTGCCAAGTGGCTGGACAATCAATTTGGCGTTAACAATTTGGTAGATATTGCGGCCACGCTGGTGGCACAACAAGCTGTTGCTTTTAATAGCATTTTAATTAAATTTTAATAACAATGCCGAGACAACAACCAAGGCATAATAGCAAGAAGTAGAAGGAGAAGAAAAACAACAACAACCACAACCACCACAGTGAACCACTGGCCATTTTAATTAAATTATGCACAGCCAGCCTAATAATATAATTTAACACCTTGCTGGATACCGTTGCATAGCCACGCCGTCCCCACGCCGTCCCCACGCCCTCTTCGAAACCTCTTTCACTGCCACCGAGAACAACAAAGGCGATAGCAAATGACAACAAGAGCTGTGCCACATGCCCCCTCTGGAGTTGCACGCTCAAAGACCATTAAATGGGCAGCTCCTGTTTGTGCTGTGTGCGTTCCTCCCACCCACCTGCCTCCTGTCTCACTTTATACCTACTTCCCCTCCACCTCCACCTCCCCCTAAGTGCTGTCACCATTCGTGTATCTCCCGTGGCCTGGACACTTCGCTGTTCATCAAATAATCAGCGGAATTCGCATTGTTCTCACTCTATATTGCATCTGCTTGGAATTTATGCGCCCGCTGGCTGTGAATGGTCCGTGAATAAAGTGAATCGCATTCATGCAAAGGCAGTCATAAAATTTAATAAATATTCGCGAACATTAAACAATGCATATACATAGTTTTCGTTCCATTTTTACAAACTGTACTTCAATAAAGTACCAAGGGTTTATTATTGATAAAGGAAGTCTGGCAGACTTTATAAAGTATACATAGTTTTGTCATATAGTAATGTCTGTCTGATCGCCTGTTCGGCAGTCCTTCAGTCTGTATTATCTAAGAGACCAAAAGAATAACATACATCATATGTGCTACGTAGGTTCCTCTATATACTAAGAAAGAACAAATTAAAATAGCTAATTTATAAGCTAGAGATTTTAGTTTTGGTAATCATCGGTGAGTCCTGAAAAATTCATTGTGGTCGTATCATGAACTTTTAAGTTATTCAAGAATCTGTGTCGGGCCAAATGAACTAAGAATAATTACAGGGTCTACGACAGTCGGGTATAAGGAATGGCCCAAGGCAATCTACTATCATACGCGTTCAACTCTCCGACTCTCCGTCTTTAATTTATCTGTAATGTCGTTATAATCAAAATTTTGATTTTCTCAATTGAATAATTAATTAAATAAATAAATAAATTAATAAATTAATTCATTAATTAAGGAAGTTGGAATTTTCTATCTAAACGCAAATTAAAATGGATTTGTTTCGAGTTAATACAAATCCTATACATTGTATAATAAAAATAGTTTTCTTCTACATAATTACTAAAATATCAATGAAAACTTTTTTCTTTTCAAGTGAGACATACAATAATATTAGGATAAGCAAAATAAAGCTTCATTCCATACGCTTGAGGCACTTTTACATCAGTTTTAGCTCATCTTGAGTGGTATTTAGTTGTCTTAATGCTGATAACTTAAGTGGCTAAAAACTTTAAGAGCCCCAAATTTCAGAGCTGACTGACAAAATTTGCAACAAAGAAAAATAATGCCAACGCCACAAGCAAAAAATGGAAATGGGGGAGGGCTTTGTTTATGGAAGGCACAGGCAAAACCAAATCAAATTCAGCTACTTACGCATAATATTAACAACAAACAAACAACAATATCAACATGCAACACACACACACACAGAAAGGAGCGTCTAATATATGGCAAGTTACAAATGAGATGAAAAGTGTTTGCCAGAGATCTAATAAATTATTCAAAAATTACAGTTGCTCAAGGGCCAAAGACCCCCAAAAATGATAAGAGGCTTCAATTTTGATGCAAAAGAATCTGTTGCTCAGCACAGAGGAAAATAACTTAAAGTGAACAGAGAAAAGTTGAGCACATGGAATGAGGACTTAACCTGGTGCAGGTAATTGAAACGCGACCCCAACACTCCGCTCACTCTCTCTGTCTCTCGCTCTCTCTCTCTATAAGCCTGTCCTCGGTTTGGGGTAAAAATATGTGTTATTGATTGAGTAAATATTTAATGCACTTTTGTATTGCGACTCGCACGTTCCGCCAATAAAAGTTAACAGCATTCCGCGCTTTGCATAAAGCAACCTCATCTACTTCTACTTCGAGCCTAACCCAGCCCATTCATGTTTTACTTGTGAATTGGAGTAGACCTGGGACACCTGGCCCTTTAATAATAGAAAACCCACTTTTACTTGCTACTGAAATTTCAGCGTATAATTGCGTAGAAATTAATGCGAACTCCGCTTCGGAGAACAGAGCTGTAGATAGGATAGAATTTCAATGTAAAACTTCCCAGTCGTTAGTCGTTAAGATACTTCTGGGAATTCACTTGAAAGCATCTTAGGCATTTAAGTATTATTTTAATTTTTGTTAATGTTATAAATTATTGAAAGAAGTATTCAGGTCGGGTTAGTCAATTACGCTGAAATAGGTATAAGTAAAAGAACATATACTTTGCTTATACTATTTTTCAACATTTTAATTTTCAATTGAGTTAATGTAGTCGTAGAGGAATTCACAGCAGAATTCATTCAGATGTTTTTAATGAGAGTTTCTCTCTACCATCAGTTATCATTTTGTTAGTTGCTTTTGTGCTCAAAAGAAAATTATGCTTACCATGTTTTGTATTTATTTATTTTCAGTTAGTCTAGCATCCTTGAAGAGTTTCACATTCAAAATAAACAAAAAACATACCTTGATTTGCCAGTGTTGTTAGCCTAATCAAATTTGTTTTGTATATTCACTCACCCAATCGCTATTCACTTCTGTAACAAAGCTAAATTCATATATATTCATAGATGCGGCATTCATTGTTATTCATGTTCATTTTGCAGAAAGAACGCCGGCATGTAAATATACGAATATTGTAGGGTATCTCATGCATGATTCATGAGTTCTATACTAACATTCTGACCATGATGTATGACAGGCCACAAAAGAACAGGAAAAAAGGGAAAAGCTGCCGTTGAACAACATTTAAACGTGTCCTTTCATGTTTTTCGTGGTCAAGGTAAACAGACGAACGGTCAGAGCCAAATGAATGTAACCATGTCCCTGGGGCAGCTGCATGCACGTGTTTCATCCACTGGGAGTGGGACAGAGTGACATACAGAGTGTGAGCGAGAGAGATAGGGAAAAATGGGGCGGGGAAAGTGGTATTTGTGGCTGGGTTATGTCTGCTCTTTGCCATTGCTTAACGAGTAAAGTAAAAACTGTGTAAAAATCACGTTTTACGCATAAATCCCAATGCGCAATTCTGCACAGTCGTCGCGCCTAAAAGCATTCCACAGAGTTTGCAGACAAACACAAACGCACATCATTAATAAGACTCGCTGCTCAACTGTTTGCGCTTAAAGCATACTGCTGAAAATAAAGCAAGGTCCTACTGGACTGACCACAGGTCACACAATTTAGACCTGTCTGGCATTTAAATATGCCAAATAAAATTAGTACTGCTGTGTATAATATACAGACCCAAAAAAGCTTTCTCTTGGCTTTGCATGCGAGAACATGCAACAAATGTTTTATTTTTAGCTGCAATATTCTTAAATTTACAGACCTCAGTGAATTATGGTTTTAACTTTAGTATTTTGAATATTATATTAAATCACACGATTTTTATATTTGAATGAAATACGAATAATATAATCTAAATTAAAATAAATGATTTTATTATTGTAGAGACTTGCAACTAAGTTTGAGATCGATCAGACATAAATACATTTTTCATCTGAACAACTTGCGGTAAATGAAATATTGAAATTGATATTGTTTAATGCACTTAATGTTGTATATTTTATAAAGCATTGGAAATTAATTTGATGGCAAAAGAAAATTGTTTATGAGAATAACTTTCATGTTGAGCATGCAAAATTAGTAAGCGGGCAATCGGAGATGAATGTATCTGTCATCTATCGAACGATCTTAGGAAGTGAATTCTCTGAAATTTGTAAGACACTCGTATGTGTGGAAACAGCTTCAATAACCGACTTATAAACAAGCGACTTATTGACACTGGTTTCCAAATTGATATCGCTGACAGATTCCGAAACAGCTGTCTTATCTGTGTAATGCACAGTATGTCCCATCTAAATGAAACTGTATTCATTATGCCACAAGCATATTGAGTGCCCTCAGCATCTGCAAACAGTTTGGCTGTACAAATCCTTATGGTCCCCCTCGTCTTCATTTAGACTGCTCCTAGACAGTTCCCTAAACACACAAACACCCTTTCGTTTGCAGTCCAACGTGCTTATCGAAACAACAACAGTGACAACAACAGCAATATTAACAACAGGGATGAAACGAGGGAAAGCAAAGCAAAGCTTCATCCTTTCCGCAGTTGGTTGCACGTGCAACAACAAACAACTATAGCAAATGATTTCCCTTTGCAAAGATGTCGCGTCGTTACACCTGCTGTCAGCTGAATAGAGCATTACGTGACGAGCAGCTCAATCTGAGAGCTCAACCCAACTCGACACGACACAATTCGCCTCGTCTTGGCTGGGCTGGGCTTGTCGTTTCGGCCAAATTGGCTCTGATGCTGCAAAGTGGCTTTTAGAAAATTACAGGCGGCATGCATCCGCAGATGCCACAAGTGTCTTCTGGCATGAAAATGTTGTACTACTGTTCCTGTCGACCACTCTACAACCGGGTCACGGATAGAGGACAGTTCCTTCTTACGTCGGCATAAGGATACAAACACAAATGTCGGCATGTGGTTTAAAACAACAGTGCTGAGCTCGTAACTGTTTATGATGCAACTAAAGGCCAGTTAATGAAATCAGTCGATTGTTGTCATAACAATGCACTTAAAGTTGGCTAAAAGATCCTTCAAATTAGCCTTGACATGGCATTCTTAATAGACAATCACAGTAGAATAAGCTGCCAGTCTGTCCAGCCTATGAACTGGCCTCCAGGGAGGCAATAATGGTTATTAGTTCCAGCAGGCTTATAGCTTATTACACTAGGCAACAGCTTTGCAATCCAATTTTCCTACTCTTCTACCTCTCACAAATAATATAACAAAACTGGCCCAATCAATCGTTAAAATCGTGGTCCGATTATTCGATTAGATTAAGCTTAGACATAAAGTTGTTAATTTGAAATCTGAACAGAAGTTCAGGCATATTAAATACAATATTTATCCATTATAAATACCAACAATTGTATTTGCTACAGTGAAGTGAATAAAATATAAACTTGAACGTAAGTTAAATAAATAATGTTGATGCTTTTGCCAAAAGTTGCCCAAACTTAACTTTGTGTTGTCGTGTTTTTGGGGCCACAGGCCCTAATTGACAATGAATATTTGATGACTGCGCCCATAACAATACAATTACAAAAGTGATCAAAGTATTTACGTGAGCGTCCTACAAATGGGCTGCAACAGAGCGTATGAGTAACAAATGACAGCGACAAGGACAGCTGCAGTTGGTAGTAAACTAGCTGGCCAGACTGGTAGCTTCGTCCATCAGCAGTCAATCGATGTAATGACAGTTCTACGTGGCCATCGCCTGCAGTTAGGCAAAGGGGAAGGCCAACAGAAATAGGATTCCGAGAAGAGGTTGAAATAACGGAGCAGAGCTTGACAGGCAATATATGTATACGAGTACACGAGTATTGGCCATTTGATGCAGTGGTTCACCTGGTTTTGGCTTGGCCACTCCTTGGACGGGTTAAACACGCCCACACTCGCTCAGCGCTTAACTTTAAAACGATTGCAATTCCAGCTAAATGGCAACAAATTTAAGCGTCTGAAAGCCAGCGGGGTGATATATGGCCAGCAACAACTCGCTGCCACAACTGCATTTCCATTGTTCTTCGCTAACAAAAAAAGATTACAAAAAAGGCAAAAATGAAAATGAAAAGCTCACAACAACAACAACAACTGAAAAGTAAGCGCAAATATTTGAAAGTGAAAAAAAAAATTGTTGCAAAGTTGTGAAATTATTTTTGTGGCTGTGGAAACTGTAAATATGAATTTAGTTTGTGCGACTGATGAAGTCCGCCAGTAGAATGAGAATAGGGGAAATCTCTTTAGATGAATGAGTTTCAATTAACTGAAAAGTTAACTAACTTTTACATCAGCACTTTTCTTTCCTGTTCGTTAAACAAACATTCTTAAATTAGTTCAAATCTAAATTGGATTACATCTGAAGTTGTTTGTTAAATGTATATCAATCTATTGCCTAATTTCAAGATGTTTATATTGAAATAAGCCACATATTATCCCCCTATTAGCTTGAATCATTTAACAGTTCGTTGTCTTATAAGGGATAACATGAAGTCTATTTGTTGTGTGCCATCAGATTTAGTATCTAATCTATAACCAACGTTTTTCTTATTAATCTATTTCACTGGATCTGCTTTGGCAATTCCTTTGGTACCTGATAACTCCGAAATGCTTTGGAAATAGCCACAAATATTTTAGTTAGCTCGCATTCTGAGCTATGCCACATCCGCAGTAAGCATGGTAAACGATTTCTGCCAGTCATACTGTGCGTATACGTGATGCGGCCACTTGGCTACGCTTTCAACTGATTAAGTACACACCAGAGGTGCGAGTGTAAGTCTTTTAAGTGGACCAAAACATCTTGCCACAAATTGGCGCATTGTTGCGGTCAAGTAAATTTAGAATTTATGCCCAAGAAAAGAAAAAAAATGAAGGAATGGAAAGAAAGTAAGCAAGAAATAAGAAACGAAAGCAAGTGCAGTGTAATGAAAGAAAAAGCGTTGTGTTGTCGACATGAAAGCGAATTCTTTGGCTCGTTTTTAAGCCGATTTATTGGAGGGCAAAGAGAACCACAAAATGCTACAACAATTTTCAAGTTATTTTCGCCATTCGATGTGACCGCAACCAAGAATGGTACGTAAGAAAAGCGAACAGAGAGAGAGAGAGTGTACAGGGAGATGGAAAGAGAGGAAAGGGAAAATAAATACAGCCACAAGCGCTGCAAATGGCATTTTGATTAACTAACCTAAAGATGACGATAATGATGAAGCTAATGAAGATGATGCTCAAACAATTGCCTGTTGCTTCGGTTTGGCAGCTACCAATGTAATTTAAGCTGTTTTTTAGCTGCCAACTTAAAGTTGCTACCGAGTAAAGTCAACTTAATGTCAATATAATACTAAGTTCTTCTTTAAGCCCTTAAATACGTGGAGCTTTTACTACCTAATCTTTTTAGACTGACAGAGATATAGAAGCAAATTATTAAAATTAATTAAATATACAATAATATTTATTCTGGTTAAGAAAATGTTTACCCACTTTAAGTGGACTTCATAAATGCATTTTCCTAAGCGAACAAGTGGATGTAAAAATTGCAGAAAATAATTATATCACTAAAATTTAGTGTGAACTCTTAATAACTTGATAATTACTAAAATATATTTTAAAAACAATTATTTGAGTGTGTAACCAAATAAATAAAAATATCGCTCAACATTTAATATTTCTAAAACGTTTCAATTCTTTTGACATTGAAATCTTTTATATATATTTTTTTTTCATTGATTCTTTCGTTGTGTCTCTTTTAGTTTTCAAACATTATAAATGTGTTATCGTTTGTGTCGATTGCAAAAGGACAATTTGCGGTTTTAAAAACTATACTAAATTCTAAAATATGCAATACATATTTTATTTGATTTAATTCAAAATAAATTCGGATAAAGCTTTGCTCTGGGTAAAAATGTATCTAGACACGGTTGTGATCTAGTTATTTCCTGTTTATTTTGTAAAACACATTGAATATGTAAATTAAATAATACGAGTATATTTACTAGATTTACTTGGATTATTTCAGTTGGTCAGAAACCACTAGCTGTGGTTCTTTAGCTTCTTGGCCTGCTAGTAGATGCTCGCTGCATAAATAAATCAATCAGTTTTAAACATTCTTGAATTTACTGACTGCCTGATTGATTGATTGTTTGATTGATTGATTGGTTGATCAGATCGGGTCGTTCCAAATGCTTCAATTAGACGGGCGCTTAACCCGCTGTGGTTGGCCACAGTCGGGCCACCGGCAACACCGGGCAACACCAGCACAACCCGTAACCCCTTCACCCTACACCCCCGATTTACCCTTTACCCACCACCCTTTAACCTTCCCTTGTGCCCTTCCCACGCCTCTGTGCGTTGCTAGTTTCGAGTTGCTTGTTTAGATTGTATTTTGGCTTACGGTATTTGATTTTTAATGAGCCATCGCTTAAATTGTTTGTGCCAGTTTCCGGCGGAGACTACGAATGGGGGGGGGGGCGAGAAGTGGGTAAGGGAGGCAGTTGATTTATATAATACAGCTTATTGTCTGTGTGCCCTGCTTTAGAGCGACATTGAAATAAAAATTGTGTGACTCTTGACACTTTTACATATTCATTTATTTTGTTTTATCGACCTTGTACGGGTTAACAAGCATTTCAAGCACGGATGAATCTGATGTCATCATAGAATGAAACAGTTTACATTTGTAGAGACTTGGAGATTAAAAGAAATGGAGGAACCATATAAGCGTTCATAACTTGTTAACCTTAGGGACTAAATGAGCTAGAGGAAGCCTAATTTGCATGTCATTAGTTTGCTTTTAAGTTTTATAATAGCTTTCCCACCGGTTAAATCTTCGCATATGTTTGAATCCGAACCTCTTATTCTAGATTTTCATTTTAATAGAAAACCAAATAACGAAGTTATGTTAGAAGCTACTGTAAAGGAAATAGTATTATGGCTTAAGTGTATTCTGTGGGAAAAGCAATGTTAATTGCCAACTCATAGACGACTCAGTTGCATTAGTTTATTTAAGAAACTGAAAATGATTTGTATGGAAACTGTTGCCAAAAGCTGTTGTTAACTGCTTGGCAAATTGCCTAGTTACATTAAATTATATTCTGAATTTGGTGTCTCTAGTTCCTGCAATTGCTGAGATCGTGGAGTTTATATTGCTTGCCAAGTTTCCTTCTTCCTGTTATATTATAAATACCTATTAGTTTGCGATGAGCAGAGAGAATGAAAAGCATTCAGATATAATATATTTGTTGGCACTCAACAATTTATAATGTAATAGAAATAATTTGTATGTCGTAGAAGCTTGATAAATCACACTCCCTTACCAGTTAGTTGGTTTATATTCGCTTTGTATGGGAAGGTATTCAATAATTACCAAAGTGAGTCTCTACTAAACCTATTCCTCACTTGATGTATCTAATAGTTACGTGTAAATTCATCTAGTCGATTTATAGCAACACTTCTTTCAGAGAAGTCAATCAATTCAATTTAAAATTCCCTAAACTAGAGAAATTTAAGGTGTTGAATTTATAATGTAGTGCAAATCGATTACAAATGTATAAAAAATATCCATAAGTGCTCGGTAATTGAACGGCTGTCGTCTGTCTTGTGTCGAGCTGTATTTGAATACCAAACATGAATATATAATGACCATATAACTCGACCTTCTACCCAATTTAGGCCGGTCAATGTCAAGCTGTCAGAGTCGGTTCTTTCATTCTGTCTCTCTTCCCACAACATGATCAATAATAGATAGTGAGCAGCTATGGAACTTACTTAGTAGATGCAGATGATGATGCCGTGTGTGTGTGTGTGTGTGTGTGTGTGTGTGAATGTCAGAATAGATGTCTTGCTACCAGAACGACCTTCGCAGCAAAATGCAAAACTTTACCATCACCGAGGGATGGCAAAAATGGGGGAGGAGAGGTGGAAAATGCTACTGTTTGCCAACAAAGAGCATGCAAAATCGTGGGACAGATAAAAAGCCATAAAAATAGTAGAACATGTAACAACAACACGAAAACAAATAAAAATCAACAGGATTAAATATGCAGGCATGCCTGGTTCCAGCAATACATCTCTCTTGCTCTAACTTTCTCTGCCTCTTTTACGCACACTCGCATTCGCACTTTCTCCCTCTCTCTCTCTATCTCGTCTCTTAGCGAGCTTTGCCCGGGGCTCGTTTAACAACCTTGCCCGGCTCTAGCTCAGCTCCGGCCCGGCTAAGGCTTTGGCTCCGTTTCTGGCTCTGCCTCTGGTCGCTTGCCTTGGCAATGCGTTGGCCAATCTGTAACATTTTGTCATGGATTTTTTTTTGCAGCGTCGTCGTCGACGTTGCGTCTGTCCCTGTCCCTGTCCCTGTCCGTGTCCATGCCCGTGTCCTTCGTATGTTTTACCTTCAGCGCAGCTCAGGCAAAATCAACAAGTAACAATAATGTTAGCCGTAAATGATGGACTGATATATGCCCTGTATAAAAGGGAATTCCGAGCTAAGCAGTGTGTAGTATTTTGGATAAAAATTGGAAAAATGTTTCAGTAAAATGTCCCAAGCAAAGAGAAAATGTTCGGAACAAGCAGACTCCATAAAGTATATTTATTCTTGATTAGCAACAACAGTCGAGTCAATATAGTCCGTCTGTATGATCACAAGGATCTCAGAGACTAAAAGAACTAGACACACTATAAGTATCAACAAATATCAGGTAACTGATGGGTACTGAAATGGTAAGAACAATATAACGCAGCATCGGATCAAAGAAAGAAGAAGAGAGCATTGACGTTACAACAAAAGTTACAAAGCTTGCCGCGTGTTTGTTCCTGTGTGTATGAGCGTATAAGTGCAGGGTCTCTCACAGTCGGGCTCGCGCATCTGAAGCCTTTCCAAGCAGTCCACTTTAATAAAAATGTTTGGTGTGTTCGGTATTCCGCTAGCGAATCATTATCTAAGTAAACTCAAGAGTATTGCATCATCTAGACATAAATGCAGAATTTAATATGCTTTTAATCTATAAAGGACATTTAAATATTTTATTGACATATTTAACATATATAGTAGGTATGCTTTAATTAATTTAATAAATTTGGGAAAAGCTTTTCAATAATAAGTAGTTCACTAGAAAACATGGAAGCACATTAGGACATGAAGCTTCTCTCTATTTGTATCATTAATAACATAAAGAGCATTCAGAGGTTTATAAAAAATAAAACTTACTTTACGGCTTCACAGCTTATTATTCAAATTCAGTCAAAAGAGGAATTCGTAATAATTTTGCAACAACTTAGATATTTGGTTTTTGTTTTTTAACATATTTGCAGACTCTCTGCAAAATATCTACCAATTATACAGAACACTTTTATAAATGCACACATTTACTCAGAAGTTTCACATTACAAAATTTTAAGTTCTTTCTTAGGCTTGATTTAATATCCGCCCCACTGCACTACAAGTGATATATACCTTTCGGTTAGTGGGTATAAAACGTACTCAGAACACAGTTCCATGTGGCAGCCTCCCTTTGCATTTAAAATTTATTTCTCACGTTTCGCTCGGCTTGGCAAAAAGACATTTGCGGAAATGGGCCACGTTTTGCCCGGTCGGGCGTCAAATGAGTTGGCACGACCGCCATTTTATCGGCTATACTGGCCAGGAACCCGCAAATATATATATATATATATATTTATATATATATAGAGAGAGACAGAGAGGGAGAGTATATAGTATATAATAAGGGGGAGCCAAGCAGTTGAATTAAATATTTAAGCCTCCAGCTAGCGGCATTTACAATTAGAGAGCGCGGAATTCTCGCAGCTGCAATGTGGGGCAGCCAACATGTGCCGCATAAATCGAAAGTTGTGTTGCCTCCGTCTTGCTTTGACACAAAATGAAAACGTTAGCTCTGCATAAACTCAATTTTGGTCACATGCCACACATATGGAACGTTGTTAACCGCCTGCAACTTGCATAATTCATTCGCTTGCCAATCGAATCCTCCCCCAATCGAATCCTGCCACACACACACACCCACGCACACACCTTATATCACATACCCCCCGTAGTTGTCACGTGTACGATAGACTCTCAAATGTAACCCCAGAAAAGTGACTTTGCATCGCACATAACTGAATTAAAAGTTGGCATGTGCGCTACCCGGCGTATGCGTGATATGCATTGCATGTGCTCAACTTATTCAGAAACTAGTTTTTTACGAACATTTAATAGCAATTGTCTGACAGCGGCATTAAATGGAGTGGAAAGCAACGTAAGTGTCATTTAATTAGCTGAATAGCTCGTTTACCGAGCACATAAAAAACAATAGCGTTAACACTCTCGACGTTAAGCTGAGCCAACGCTTACTAACTTTAAAAGTACATAAAATTGATATTTATAATATTATAATAAATATTTGTAAAATATCTGCAAGTTAGCACTTAATTCCTAGTGCCAATCAAAAAGTGACGAGGTGAAAAATTCTTGTATCACAGAAAAACATAAAACAGTTGAAGGCAATTTGAAGAAATTATGAATTTATGTAATATTCGAAAGCAATTCAATTAACCTAAATTTAAGCTAAGTAAGATTTATTTTGCCTGAAATCATTTTCAAATAGCTCGAAGTAATAATCCGCTTTTAGTTAGAGTAAAATTCAGCTCAAGATAAGCTGCAATGTTTTAGAATTTCCTTTGTCTTTCATTGACATAGAAATGTATGATTCGTTTCATATTCAATTTCAATTCAATTGGACTGAATTGTTGCTGCAGAATCCAGCTATTTTGCTTCCACAAGTCCATTGTGTTTTTCATTTAGGTATATCAATAATAGCAGCATATATCAGGTTGTGCAGAGCCTTGAAAATTGTGTGTATTGTGGGCGGTTGAATTGTTTGGCATTTAGATTTTGAAATGAGACTCAATGCGAATGAAGCTGACTGTTTGAAAGTCCTGCGTGTGCTATAGACAATAGCCCGAGAACACAAATTAATTAAATTTCTGACTAGACCATAAGTGTGTGTGTGTGGGCGATTTCAGAATTCTTCTTCAATTGCAACATTAGACAGCGTGCTACGAACTATTAAACGCCAGAGGAGAACATTAATATTGTGGAAAGCCAGAAGTTTAACACAGGTATCAAGTGAATTCATTTGGCATATCAATCATACGCACCGTTAACTCAGTGCAAAAACAGTTTGAAGTTATTTGACAGGGACTTTGTCGCTGTCGACAACACAATTTTCTGTTGATTTATTAAAATGCTTTACTTACAATTTCAATTTAATGGATTTCTGGTCACCTGGTATTTTGCGTTTGCTTGTCTAAATATCTGTAATTAAATAAAACAAAAATTTGCATAAGAATTTAACATGTTTGAAATTGTAAATATATATGACAATTATAGGGTGTCTTTGCTATAAGAACCGATCTAATTATCTTTAAACAATCCTTAATATTATTGTTTCCTTTTAAAAACTATTTTTACTGAATTATCTTTTAAGGGTATTAACTATTGGTTGCTTTTTACTTAATTTGCTAGAAGCTTTCGCAATTTTGTTTTATATTTAACTTACAGTCGCTTTAATTGAGCTCTCTAATGCAATAAATGAAAGAGTAAACAATTTATTTGTTTAGTTATTACAAACAATTTCTTTAAAGCTTTCTATTAAAAATAAAAATGAATATTTCATGAATATTGATGAATATTAAATAAAATGTAATCATTTTGTTAAATGTTGATGGAAAAACAATTCACTACAAATATTTGTTTTCTTGCATAATTTATGAACCCTCTTAAGGCAATTTACCACATTTTCACACAGATTAAATTCGCTTTATTGCATTTTCATGCTAAAAGACTAAACAAACTTTATGGCAGAGCCATTTTTTATATCTCTTTTGCAGCCATCTCAATTTTTCATGCGAAGGAAAAGGAAAAAAAGAAAAATTTATAGAAATAAATAAAATAATAATGAAGCGTTGAGAGGCGTACAATAAAAGAAATATATGCCAGTCCATTGCATTCGGACAAAAGGCTCAACATAATTTGCATGTCAAGATTTGCGGAGGACGTTGGCCAGAGGAAGCAGCTGCAACAACAACAACAACAACAACATCAACAAGGGCCTAACAGCAGAAAAACAACTGTCACAACAATGTCAGTTGCCATAAAATAAAGTAAACCAAGAATTAATGTTCAAGAAGACAATGATTGACTGGAAAGTACCCTGTAGCATGTTATTAATGAAACGCTCTAGTTAAACAAGTTGTTATTATACACTTACGACTATTTGATTGACAAAGGAAGAAGTAATTATCAACCTTATTTATAGCATATTGATTAATTAGTGAAGTCGTTGTGAAATTGCAGTTACGATATACTTAACAAATTAAATATATATGCAATAATATAGTTTAAATCATCTATGTGGATGCTTAATTGAATTTACCAAATATGCAATCAGTTGTTAAAAATATATAAATTTTAAATAAATGATATTAAATTTAAGTAAAGAATGTCACATTATAGCCTTCTTGCTTAAAGTAATTATCCTTTTGTACAGGGTATAAAATGAAGAAAAACTCAAACAACTGCAAACAGCAGCAACAGACTACAACAACAATAGACTGCGACAATTTTGTGATTTATTGCAAGCTGCTCTTTGTTGTTGCCTCTGCTGCTGTTGCCGCTGCTGACAGTCTGGCGCCTGCCGGTTTGCAACTTGGCTAAAAGGTGTATTTCCTGGCCAGAGATCCGAGACGAAGCCAGACCAGCAACAGCCCAAAAGTTATTTATGAGCTAAGTCCGCTGACAATGCAGCCAACCGCCGAGAACAACTTGGTCCCTCTTCATTCCGGCCAGGACAATGCAAACAAATTTAAGGGACTCCGCTTTGCTATAACAGCAACGCGTTATTTAGTGGCCACATGGCTTCAAAATAGATGTGTATCACTTGGATTTGTGGATACTTTTCGCTGTCCCTTTGTGGACACACTGATGAGTCCATATCCTGCAGGAATGGATTTCCATTAAGCTCTCACAGTTTAGATAAAGTGGATCGTAAGTTAGGCATTCCTTCTCGGAATAAATTGAACATCTTCTAACTTGCTCTGTCTTGCCCCAAGAAATTTGTGAAAAAGTTAAAGTTGATCCTGTGTCTAACAACTTAAGATTTGACTGTGAATCAGCTTGGACTTGAACTTATTCTAAAGTTTCTTTATAATATAACCGATTGAATGATAGAAAAACTTATTTTAACACTTAGAGTTCCTATGTATTTCCAGGGACATCTTTCTTCATCTCTCCCCTCTAGGAAACACAAGTTTGTCTCTTAGAAATAAAGATGCGAGTGCTTAAATTCATATACCATAGAACATATTTAAACTTCACCTTTTCTACAGTCAGATATGTTCTGCCAGATAATCTTTTCACTAAGTCACATGGAACAACTCATCTCAGGGGTTCCTCTGCCTTTATGTCCTGAATAATTCCATGGTTTATTCCATGGATAATTAATGGACTGTTTGTGTCTCGTTTTCCCAAATGTCGCCCATGCCACAGTTGCGATGTCGAAGATATACTATCTACTTATGTAGTTTCACCTGTGCTATAATATCCTTACGCAAGTCCGGCTTTTAAATAACGAGCAACTGTTGCCCTCGTAAACTAATCCTGATGATGTTAATCATGTGTTGTTTTACGCAACACATTCCACACATGAAACATGAGCAAATCTTTCCCTGCTTCCCTTCAGTCAACCCCTCGTCGTCAGTTATACGAAGAACTTTGTACTTGTTATTCAATACTTGGCCAGCTTTATGGCTAACAAATTGCACAACATTTGTGCTCTTTTAGCGCTTGTCCATTGTATGAGAAGTGGAAGGCCTGAGGTGTGGGTTAAAAGCAATTTCGTTCGGCAACTTGTCTACTTCGAGGGCTTTGGCACTTGGCTAAAGTTTTATGAGTATTTTTTTTTAGCGTTTTCTGTATTTTGTTCAGGCAGGACGAAAAGTTATTGTGTATTCCCGGAGCAGGGACAAGTGCAAAGGCAAAGCTAAAGGCAATCAGCATGCAAATGCATTTGGGGACAAGCAATACACACAGAGGGATGGAGATAGAGAATGGGAAAGCGAAACTATTGAGCACAATAAGTCACTGAAACGGAGGACAGTGGGTGTAAAAAGTATGCGACAACTGAGCGAGTGCCGCCTTCAATTACGTTTTGCCACTTTTCAGATTTCGAGCTGCAACTTGACTAAGACAAAGGACAGCGCAAGGACAATGTGAGCCAGCCTGCCCACATTTCAGGGTTGCCATCAAGTGCGACAGTCGCACGAGATGAGTACACTGAAACAAAAACTTTTGTTTTCTGTTTTTGACACCAACATCTTAAGTTTCAAAAGCAAAAATACTTCAAATTATCTCTTGATCATCCTTAAATTTTGTTTGCTTTATTCTTTAAAGTTAATTTAGTTCTATAATAAAATATTTAAGCCAAATGTGGTTGATTTTAGAATCTGCTGTTCTTTTCTATAAGTGTAGTAGACACAAGGTCAAAGCTGCTCGCGCACAAAAGTAATTTCAGCTAAAGGCAAAAGTTATTGAAATACTTGCTTAGCCTTATAATAATAATAATCATAATAATAGTCATAATAATGATGGCACGCACAACTTGGCCGAAACCGAAAACAAAGAACAGGCACGCACCGCTGTGCAATGCGGCGTATACGCAACGAGGCGAAATTTTTTCTAATTTGGATACAAATTGAACGCAAACAAGACGACCCAAAACGCATATCGAGAAGGTCCCCTGATACAGCTGGCAGGTAGCTGATAATTCCAGCCAAAAACTTTATCATTACTTGGCTTCTTGCCTCTTCCATGTGGCCCCCAGCCAATTATTGGAGTGTGTGTGTGTGTGTTTAGTTGATTCTTTTGACAGCTCTGAAGTGAATGTTGGCCATTAGATTGGGCAAGCTGAATTCTATAGAACTGTTTAGCCGTACTCAAACAATGTATTGTTCGCCAGCCGTGTGAATGTTGTCCAAATACAAACACAGATTCATGAATTATTCGTTGAATTCACATGGCATACTTTACTGTGTCGCAAATATTGTGAGAGACTGTGGGAATTTCGGGGTTTAATGTACTTCTGGAAACTCTAGTACATTTGAGACAATTGAAGATGTCGTTATATAACAGACTTCTTAAACTTTACAATCTTTGCTATTAGTTCCTTATTAATTAATGCTCTAGTCACAAATTCTAACGGCATCTTGTTTACTTTACAAACCGCATTTAATTTCTAACCCATCAACCAAAACTAGTTTCGATTATTTTAAGAGATGATATGGGAGATATTAACAGAACCACTTTAAAATTGAAATTGCCCACTGTTTAGACAACACTCATGAAATTAAAGTAGCACAATTAACAGCGAAGTTAAGTTGGTTCTAACTCTCCATTCATGAAATGAGGTACTATTCATAGTTATCTGTCGTGTAAAGTCTAGTTCATGAAATGTTGACAATAATCACACTCAGAGAGCTCTTCCTGAACCATTCTTCAACGTACTTATCCGATTCAATTGCTTTTAGTATATTAAATGAATATTGCTTTAAGCAATTTCATAAATAATTACATTTTAATTTATAACATACAAATAATGGAATTACTAATCACAAAGTATTCCAAACAAAGTAAAAATCTAGCTATGAGTCTATTTTGGCTAATGCTCCAATTGAAAGCCTTGCCTGTCATATCGCTGATATAGGTGGACAACAAGCTGGTTACCTGACACTTCCTGCCATTTGTACCAATTAGAGAAGACGACAATCTGCCCCATCATCAGGATCGTCATTATCATCATGGTCATCATAACGAACTTCATTACATAACAGCTCGGACACTTCACGCTTTGCAGGCTTTATTAATGGACGAGCTAACAAGTTTAGACCAAAACTGTGCAAAAGGGGGAGTGGCGAGGAGGGGGAACAGGAATTCCTGTGTAGCAATCAGCCTATGACTGTGACAGTTTTCTATGTTTTTTGGTTTGGTTTTCATTTCCTTATTTATTCAACAAGTTCCGTTGCCACAGGCCAAACTAGGACTTTGAGAAACGCACAAAACGAGGACTTGGCATGCCAAGGACAGACATTCTGTCGATGGTGCGAGGAGAGTGGAGAGGGGAGACGGGGTTCCACTGCTTGTTTAATGCGCTTATAATCACATTTTTTCGGCTATTTCATGGAGCACGACAGCCGGAGTGGCATCGATTTGTTTGGCATTTGTTGCATGCCGCAAGGACACGAAATGTACCGCCTCCCCCTCTCTAGCACAAGCTGCGTGTCTTTGGCTTGACTTTTGGGGCCCTTTACTTTAGTGGCATTTATTTTGTCACATGTTATTTATGTCGGAATGTGTCATCTAGTGTATGGGATTGAAGGCGGGCCGGAAGGGGGCGGAACGTGGCGGAATGCGGAGGGTAAAGACTTGTAAGCCTGTAAGTGCGTGTTTATTTGCTCGGTCGCTTGTGAGTGGTTTTTGGGTATGGCTTAAAGGTATTTTCTTTGCGGCACCTTATCGAAACCATCCAGCAGCCATTCACAGGACCTTGGCATCCTGTAATTGGAACAAGAGTTTTTGGTTTTGCTTTCTCTGTGTGAATGTGTAAATGTCTACGTGTATGTGTGTGTGTGTATGTGTGTGTGTGTGTGTGTGTGCTTATGACAAACTCATTTAATATTTATTAAATTTGTACGCTCACGGGTTTTGTTTTTCATTTGGCACGTACCAAAACAAGCCTTTAGTGTGTGTGTTTTTTTTGCTTTATGCGAATGCTCTTCCATTTGGTTGAGTGTCATTAGTTTATCGTTGACTGTGTAAAGACTAGCAACAAATAGACTTCCAACAGCAATCAAAATTGAACAGATTTTCATTAACGAAATTATATATCAATGGTTTTCCCAGCAATTTTGATTCGTTCTCAGTTTGCAGGTTTTAAGCACTTTTGACTATTGAAAGTTATTAATACAAATTTTAGATTTACATAAGCGAAAACAACTGTTTTCGCTACTAAATGTAATAATTTATATATAAAATATTATCTAATTTTTAAATGTATAGAAAATATTGTAGTCATCAGATTTTAGTTTTAACTTGTCTATAAAAAAAAGGAAATAGTTTCATAGAAATAGAAAATGCTAGAATTCTATTCAATTACTTTATTCTATGCCAATTAAAACTCCACTTGTCCCGAAATGTTTACAAAATACAAGTGTATTTTTAACTTCGTTCAGTTTGAACAATTTCCCTATTGCTTTTTATTCTGTTTGTTGTTTACCAACACACATGATTCCTGCTACTGTTGCGACCACGCCCACCGCCCTAGTGCCTCTGGCAACTGAGCAATGTAATTAAAAAGTTTTTGCCAAAAGCCGCTGACTGAAAATAGTTTTATTTTTTTATATATTTCGGCGGTAAAAACAATAATTAAAAGCAAACCAACGACAACAACAAAAAACAGAAATACTCCCAGTTATTAAGCAAATTGTTGTTAGTGTTTTATATACAAAATTTATAACATTTAAGTGGGAAGAAAGAAAACAAATTTTGGGAATTTTTATTTTATTTATGCCGGGCAACAAAAGCAAACAAATAATTGAAGAAACACAAAAAGGAGAAGAAAACGAAAACGAAATGTTTTTGCATTCATGAATGAATATGAATGAATATAAATGAGTGTTGTTGCGTGTGTGTAAATGGAAATTCTTTGAAGGTTCCCAGACACACAGATCGGATCGCACTTTTTATGCTTTTGCTTCTTTATCTTTTTTTTTGGGCGGCTGTGAACTTTACTTTTTACTCGTAGTTGCTGTACTTATTGTTCTTGTTATTTCCGTTGTTACAAGAAAAATAATATTTCATTCAACCCGCACAATTGTTGCTGGACAAGCTTTTGATGAAGAAACTGACACTGGGGCAAAGAATTAATGTAACAAGAAATTAGAGCAGGTAAATTGAAGCTTAAATTTAACGTTGTATATATGTAGTCAATACAGTGATACCTTATTAAGAGTGGAACTGTTGCAGGTAATTAAAATGATTCTATAATTTCTAAGCTCTTTAACAATCTTAAGAAATAAAATTCAATTTAAGTTTAAGATGTATGTATGTACAATAAATTAGACTAATATTAATATGAATACTATACAAATTATATCATTTGCTTAACATTAGTTTCTGCCTCATTTTATATTATTTATATTATTAATTACCATTAACAATTAGTATGTTTATGATATATTTATCGACTTATTTACTACACAAATAAAGAGTATTAGCTGCACTGAGATTTATTTGTTGTCGTTATATGATACAATATTTATTACTTAACAAACAAACCCAAAACACTTGACAAACGACAAGAAGCAACTCTCATATACATTTGTAATTTGTAAATAATATAATTAAATTATGAACAGCATTGGCAAATATATATACATATTTATTCAAAGTATGTCTGTCTACTTTGTACATGTAATATATTTCTGTTTAAAGCAATTTGCATTTGAATAAACAATGAAAAGACTGGAGAGGCAGCTAAGCTGAACGAAAAGCAAACACAACCAATGCGAACTCAAACCCAAATTCAAACCCAACCCAACCCATTCAACGTGTGTATACACTAGCGAACCAGAACGAGAACAAGTGCAACAGGCAGCCGGCTTAAAAAACAGGTCAACAACAACAACAACAACAACAACAACGACAACGACATCGACGACAGTAGCAGCAACAACAATCAGCAACAGCTGCTGTCTGACAGCAAAGACAACAACCCGAAAAAAAAGAGGAAAACAACAAAAATAAACTCGTTGCACTCGACCAACTGCCACAGTCTTCAGTTCCAGCTCCAGCTTCGACTTCGACTTCACCTTTTCTTGATTCAGTTGCTGCGTCTTCTTGTCCTCTTATTGCGTCTCGTTTGTGGCTGTTGCGCAACAAGTTCGCTCGACGCTTTTAAGGCCAAGACCAAAAAGTCAAACAACATGCGAACAACGGTTTCAGCTGCTTCGTCGTCGTCTTGCTATTGCTGTTGCTGTTGTGTATTCACTTGACTTCTAATGCACTCAAAGGAAATGGGGCTACCAGTGGCAACCGGCATTGGCAACAACTGGCAAACGATAACAGCGGCAACAAAGTAGCAGACACCAACAGCAACAGCAACAGCAACAGCAACAGAAACAACAACAACGGAAGCAAGCAGATTCTGCCGCCGTCTCCGATATGGAGCAGCAGACAAGCCAAGTCAAAAGTGCAATGGGATTATTTGTGTATCTGTTGGATACCCACCGCTTGGGTGGGGTGGAAGCAGGGGGAAGCACACCTTTTTGTCTGACGCTTGAGTAATGCCAATGGACTCGTTATGTCTATAACGGATATGCGTGTGTGTGTCTCTCTCCACTTCCCCTCATTGTCGCCGTGTGTGAATCCAAGTTGAAGTTAAGCTGCTTTGACGTGCGCAAAAAGGTTTCGGTCGCATTTTATGAGCAAATCGAAAGGGAAGGGATGCGGGGTGAGGCAGTTGAAGTTGTCTTATGGGATTGTTATAGAGTTTAACAACATTAAAGCGTTTAACTGGGCCATGTGCCAACAACGAATATAATATTTAAAATATTAATTATAAAATACAAATTATTGGCTGATTTTTATGAGAAAAATATTTTAAAATATTGCTTATTTTTAATGTCAATAAATAATAATTAATAATTATAAATAAAATTTAATTTAAATTTATTTACTTTTATAATAAAATACAAATTATTTCTAATTTCTTAAAGTAATAATTGATAATATAAAATATCAATAAAATTGATTTTAATAATTCAATAAATTTTGTTTATAATTTGTAATTTTTGGTATTTAATATTTGTTTTCCTGGTATTTTAAAATGCGATACTTGAAAACAAGAGTTTTACTTTGTTTTTTTAAAGAACAAATTAGATGTTTACATTTTATTTCACGTTTCGGCTGCTTTAACAGAAGTCTCGAATTTTAACAGAACTATGTACTTGAACTGTCATTACTGTTACTGTTAGCATCCTTCAACATTTAATACGTTCTTTTTAGCACTTAAGCCCTTAATGAGAGCCCTCCACTTATTTAAGCTTTTGCTGTACCTTCTCTGCTATCTACACAATCTCACACTCTTATCTCTACCTCTGCCCTTTGCAGGGTACTTTTGACGTTGCTAAAAGGGTCAAGCGTACAAAACCTAAATTCAGAGGCACTCATCACTTTGTAAAGCCACCACGTGCCTCCCCGCCTACTTCAGACCAACACCGCAGCACATAGGCAACCCTGTTAATAAAAACCAACAACAAATACAAACGTAGCAGCAACAGTTAAGTAGGCGCAGCTCAAAAGTAAAGCAAAGGCAAAACTCAAAAGCAAAAGCAAAAGCAAAGCAGCTTAGTTTCTGCTTCGTTTGTGTTTCTGTTTCTGTTTCTGATTTGCTTTACTTTGTGTACAATGTGAGTGTGTGTGCTTGGTTTGTTCTTGTTGTTGTTGTTGATATTTAGGCTACTTTTTATAGGCGATGTCAACGAATTTGTTTGCCGATTAGAATGACCAGATTGTTTGCATTTGTGTGTGTGTGTGTGTGTAGGTGGGTGTTTACCAATTACATTGCAAAAACAGAAAGCGCAGCGGATTCGTTTTTTGCTTGTTTTTGTACGACTGTATGTGTTTTTTTTTTTGGAGTGGCGACACGACGCATTGCATAATCAAGTCTCGGAGACAACAACAACAACAACAACAATAGCTATAAGTCCAATAATACACCCACAAAAGCTGCGCCAATGGCAACCGGTTTGCGGTTTCTACTGTTTTTGTTGCTCGTAGCTTGTTTGCCTGCAAATAAAAATAATCAAAGCTATAACTGAACCAAAAACTCGAAACTGCGCAAACTTCAATTGTAGTGCAGTCAATGGTGGGGGGAAAGAGGAGTGCGAACGCCACGCACGTTAACCCACTGCCCTCAGTTTGTTGGACTCTGCAGCACGCTGTAATTATGCCACTTCCACAATCAAAACATAGGGTATATTGATTTTGTCATTAAGCTGGCACTTGCTGTTTCTTCACGTTATTTATTTATCTATCTATCTAGCTATCTTTATATTTATCTGTCTACATATATATTTATCTATTAATATATATATATGTATATCTATCTATCTATCTAGCTGTCTAAATACCTATCTAACTACCTACATATCTATCTATCTTTCTATCTCCCTTTCTATCGGTCTTTATAACTATATATATATTTATATATCTATACATCTATATATCTATATGTCTAAATATCTATCTAACAACCCACATATCTATCTATCTTCCTATATGTCTATCTAACCCCCTATCTATCTATCTTCATAACTATCTATATATATATATATCTATACATCTATCTATCTGTATATATATCTATCTAATACCTAACTATATATCTATCTATCTATGTATATATCTGTCTATATATCTATCTATGTTAATATCTAGCTATCGATATATCTTACTATATATTTAACTTCAAATCTTCATAACTATCTATATATATATCTATACATCTATTTATCTGTATATATATCTATCTAACTACCTAACTATATATCTATCTATCTATGTATATATCTGTCTATACATCTATCTATGTATCTATCTAGCTATCGATCTATCTTACTATATATTTAACTTCTAATCTATCTAAATATCTATCTATACATATATATCTTCATATATATCTATTCTGTCTATCTGTCTATATATCTATCTATGTGTCTATCTATCTATCTTACTATCTACCTATCTTCACATCTATATATATATCTATCTATATATATATCTATGCATATATATTTTCATATATATCTATATATCGATCTATACATATAAATCTTCCAATCTATCTATATAACTGTGTCTATCTGTCTATCTGTCTACATATCTGTCTAACTACCTACCTATATAGCTATCTTTCTATCTATTAATATATATATATATTTTTCTATACATCTATATATCTCTATCTGTCTATCTATCTATTTATCTACCTACTCATTTCATAAATCTTTTCGAGTATTCCGCGCTGATTTCAACAAACATTGTCGAGTATTCTACACAGTGATATCTTTTCCAACTATTAAGAATATTGTTTTAAGCCTTATAGCACATAGTAAATAATACTAATATTCCATTCTTTTCTTATGGATTCGATTAAGCTTTTTCTTGACTTCCCCTATCCTTCTACAAGTCTTGTAAATAGTGCGACATAACATAACCAGTTGTAGTATTGTTGGTACAATAACAATTTGTTGTACTTGCCAATGAAAGTTTGTAATTAGTGCCTCAATTTATAAGTTACTATCTTACTTGTTGTTTTACGATATTAATAAATAAAATAATGTTGAATGCAGAATCAATTGTATTTATTTAAAAAGCCGCAGACTATCACTTTTAAGTTTCACATTCAAAATTATATTTCATCTTGCTTTTCCATTTTAATATATAATAATATATTTATTTGAAATATTAAATACATTTTTGTTCACTGCTTTTAGTTGACGTTATATAAGTAGATAAAAAAATAGGAACAGCGTTTTTGCGACTTTAATATACTTTATTTATCTCTTTCTTGCTAGGGATGAAGTACTGTGAAAAGAATTGTGTAAAATATTTTAAATACAGTAACTACAGAGTCAAAAGGTCATAACTGCATTGAATCAAGTGCAACTTATCATCCACATTAAGAGTATGTAAAATTCGTTCTTTCGCAATTTACTAGCTCTTTCTTTGTTACTCTCTTCCATACTCAGTCTTTGGTTAATCGCTAGTTTCTTATGCCGTCGTTTTATGGCACGTTACATTTAACTTTGCCTAAAAGCAAGAAACAAAAAAAAACTCGTTTGGCGCTGCAACTTTTTGCGTGATTGCCACAGCGTGTGGCGAGTGCGTGAGTCCGCAATCACCGCCAGCGGCATCAGGCAGTCTCGAGTTGAATCTGGAACCTGGAAAACCCTCAAGCCATGTTCTGACTGCCGTTTGCGGTTTTTTATCTTTTAATTTGCTCAGCAGTGCAATGAAGCTAAAAAGGAATTGAAAGCATGTTCTAGGGTTGTCGCTGTGGCTTCCTTTGCTGCTGCTGCTGCTGCTGCAGCTGTGGCACCAACTTTTTCAACTTTCACAATTTGTGCTAAGTGTGTTTTGTGATTTATTTGACACCAGCGTGATTTTTGGGGGAGGAAGTACAGTGCCAGTACAGTTGCCAGTTGCAGCAACAGCTGTTGCCAATGTAACGGAACACGTTGTGGTCTATGTATCAGCTTAACAATAAAGGGATTCCAATTGGCATATAGTATAGCAGAAATCCGAAAAGGATCAGTCAACGTTTAGTACCCATTATTCATTTAAAGTCACTCTAGAAAGAAAGAAAGAATCGAAATTCTTTTCCTCAATGCATTAAACATTGCCTGAAAAAATAATAATATTTACTTTAATGGTATTACAACATAAATCTACAATTTATGTCAAAAACATTACCAGCTTTAGTGGAACTCAGTCGATAGATACTTTTTTTTATAAATTACTTGTATTATAAATGAGATACAAAATTAAACTCAATGAATATTAAAAAAGAAAAAAGAAATACGCAAGTTTAAAGATCTTTAGAACTTCTTTCTTAAAAGTGTAAACCAATATAAATTTGCATTGATGTGTACAAAAGTCAGGGAAGCATGAAATTTATTGCTCTACGAATTTTCTTAGGTGAAAACATTCACTCTTAAAGTTTACTTAAAACCCACAGAACGACGTGCATAGATCCCTTTTGATATGGCCAGTCACAGTGGGCAATTAACTGCTCCTAATTGCCTCATTAGTGCACACAATGGAACACAAATAAAAGAAGAAGAAGAAGTTGTAGAAGAGGAGTAAAGAAAACTCATCTTAGCCAGGTAATTAGAACAAAAAACTCATTTCATGCTAGCAGAGCAATAACTTCAACAATGCTCTCAATGATGGAATGGGTCATACTTAATATCATACGCTGAGTAACAATTATAACTGTCCATAGAACTTGCCCCACATAATAAAAGTCACATTAAGCATACGCAATGCGGTACCAACAAATTAAATGATATAAAACAAAACCTGTTTATTACCATTGACAATGAAAGAAAGGTCTCACTTTAGTTGCAAAACTTTTAAACTATCTGTTGGCTTGACTATCTTTTACCAGTGACTACATTATCGAGTCACGTGTCATGTGTTTCTGCCATGTTTCCGCTTATTAAACAGCCAACAATAAGTTAACTAATCACAACAAGGCAAACAAAACAAACAAAATGCACAGGGACAGAAACTTTCGACACTTTCTTGAACACGCAAACAGAAATTTCAGCGACTCATTAAAACACGCAACTCTCATAAAAAGAAATCAAAATAATAAGCAAAGTAGAGAGCTCAACGCAGTGTTGATGAACTATAAGATGCCCTGTAGTATTCTGTTTACTCTGCTAGATGTTTGCTAAATTTTCATATTTATTTATATTAATTTATTATTATTAGTTAACAATTTAAGCTTCAATAGTTATCCAATAGTTCAATTGTAAGAACATTAAGTCTAAATGGAATATTAGCTGTTAGACTTAGAATTAAGCCGTATCTATGAAATGATGTGATAGGAAAGAAATTTATTTTATAAACTAATCTAATAATGTTTTATATATAGACTGTGATAGATCAACAGAAAATATGCATATAAAAATGTACAATATTTATATATACTATATATAAATAATTATACTCATTTTATACCGTTTGTGGCTTACAGGGTATTAAGAAAAAATTAATTGTTTTGTTTGCCTGCAGTTATGATTGTTGTAGTTGTCGCACATCTTCGACAAAAATTATATTTTGAACAATACACGCATATTTTCGATTTGTTGTTTTTGGCGGGTGGCCCTTTGTCAATTGGGTTTTTCTGCCACTCTTCGTAAGCCGCTTACCTGCAATTAGGTTAGAGCCACGAATGGACTGGTAGTAGTATCAAAAATGGACAACAGCAATATTTGGTGTCCCATCCTCTGCGCAATTGCAATTAGCAAATAATTGATAATAGTTTCAATGGGGATTTTGCCAATGCCAACTTGTAATGCATTTTACGTAAGCGGTAAACACTATATTTGCACTCTGTTCCCTTGACACTTCCCCACTCGTCAACAGTTTCTCCATATCTAACAGTGGTTAGACTTGGCGTGGGCGCTGCTCGAGTGCCTGCCACGCTCATTTGCAACGCTTTGTTGCTTGCCTCAGAGATGCGCAGTTCCGTTTGGCGGCATCATCATCATCATCATCTTCATCATCCGCGGTCTCTGTCTCCAGCTTGTCACTTGGCTTATGCTTCATAAAACAGATCCGTGTGCACTCGATAAAGCAGCTTGTTTATTATATGGCTTAGCTTGATCTTAGCTTATTTGCTTAGCCAACTCGCATTCCATGAGAACGCTTCACAGAGCTTGAAAATTGTCTCTGCTGTTTAACAGATCGTGGGAAGCTAATGGATTGTCATTCCACAATCTGTATTCATAGTTTTTTTTCACTTCAAGTAAAGTTTGAGAGGATTTACATTCGATTTACATTTTCGAGAGTATAATTTTTGATATGAACTTGAGAAGACAAAAACTTCTCTATCAGAATGATAATATCAATTACAATTCAAATACAAATGCTAGTGGGGATCGAGATATTTATAGTCATAGAATAACTAATATTTCTATGGACCAGTTTTAGTTTTGCAAATTAGTTAATTTTATAAAAATCAACTTATTTTATATTCCTGATTAATGTGTTAAACTGTTTATGAAAGCAAGCATATTAAATTTACATTATTCTGCACATTAACACAATTTCATTAAAAATATATTTAAATTTTACTTTTTTTGCCATTGACAACCAACAAAACAATGTGAAATTTTTTGCATATTTTTGTTATTTTATTTTATATAAAAACCTTTGCGAATTTTCATCGGTTCGGCTCTTGGTTGCTCGAAGATAAATATTTATCCAATAATTACATTTATTAATTAACAAATTTTCATTGCCTGTGGCATTTCTTGTCAAAATCTATGCACCAATTTCAATCTCAATAGAACTGCAATTGAATGTTTCAGCCAACTGAAACTGCCCATCTGAATACCGTTAAGAAACCCATCAGAATACAAAAAAGTTGGAGGAAATTTCTTGGTTTCGTTGACACTTCTAGAGCGGCAGAGCCATAAATTCTAATTACATATCAAAGTAGTTGTCATCTGCAGCCAAGGGACACTGTACAGGGGACATTGGACAATGGTTGGAGGCCAGAGATGTCAGTTTGCTTAGGGGCTGCAGGGGAAATTAAATTAATTATGTAAATACTTGAGAGGCGCAAGGTTGGTTTCAAAATTATATCAAATAATTTCTCATAATGCCCAAAAAGGTCCGGCGGATAATGAGACGGGTGTTTGCCGAGTTTTGAGCTCAGTCGACCAGCTAATTAAATGAATCTCGCCAACTGCAACAAAAAAGAAACTTCTTGTTTGGCCAGTTTACTTTTACGTATCTGGCGATTTACATAATTTATCTATATTATTTCATATGATGATTATTAAGTATTATGATTATTAAAATAATGATTATTATTATTTGCGCCTTGTTTAGCTTTGCACACATTTTGACGTCGTTTTGACCTCGTCATCCGCTAAAAAAAAAAACCGGCTACAACAATTACGTCTATGGCTCTTGGCCATGCGCCAGAAACACTGTCAAAAATAGCTAAAACTGGCTCAGAGATGACGCGCCCCATTGCTGTATCTCTTGCTTTTAATGTTGCCTTTTATTATCGTTGTTCTTTTTCTTTTTCTTGCTTATTCGAATTCTAATCCAATAATGAGCAAATCTACAAGATACTTTACTCGTTTGTTATGCGATATTATTGCCAGTGGCATTTAATGTTGGTCAAGTTTATGGCGAGTCAGCAACTTAATTAACACTAATAAAATAATACAATAATTATAAATGAGAGTTGTTCTCTTCTAATGTGTGGGAAGGGAATATTTCAGATCAAGATATACATAAAGTATGTATAGAGCAATTAGGAGTATAATGACATAAAAGAATCTACATATTTGGGACCATTATATAATCTTAGGACATAAGTTGTGAGTCTACCTACAATCGGCAGTTCCTGATACCTTGTTTAAGACTTTAATAATATTACTATTTGTTATTCTCGCATCTTGCAACATTCTTGCGCTGCTGTGAACTTGTGAATGGAAATAATTTAAATTTATTATGCCAGTCAAATAATGTAGCAGACATGCCAAGCAACAAGAGCGCATTACGTATACGCGGCGTTGAACGCCAGTGAAGCTTGAAGTTGATAGTTGAATGCTGATGCTGCCTCCTTTTCCAACAGGCACAACGTCTCATATTTTGTGTGCTAATTTGCAGTTGAATGGAGCTTTAATGCAGCAGCAGATGGCAGACTGCATTGCCATGGGAACCCCCCGGCATGACTTCCCCAGGCAATTGTGGGCAGGCTAAACCCCCCAACATGATGACGGTACGTGACATGACAGTAATTAACATAATAATCCATTTTGTGGCAACAGTGAAAGAAGCAGAGCCTTTGCCTGTTGCCTGTTGCTGCTGCTGCTGCGGTGGCTGTTGCTTTTACTGAAAATGTATCCCTGCTCTATGACTACAGTTGGGGTTCTCGGCCCGCATTTGGGTTAACTAGCTGGGCGTCAGCGGGCTAAGCCGCTACATCACGACTTCAGCAACAACTCTTGGGCTAGCACGTTCAATATAATCGCATATTAGATGAACTTGCGTCAGAGCCAGCGCCAATCCAATCAATTGCAATCTATACCCACTTGCCCATTGTAAATTCCCAATAAAAAAAACTCTAGAAACTTGCTTTATTCTACAAATATTTCCGCTGAATTCTTCAGTCTTATTTTGAACTATTTATAGTGTTTATAAATTTCATTAAATTCATGAAGTTTTAACTTGTTTTAATACATAAATTATACGCATTAAGCATGCATTTTAAGTACTCATATAAAGTTAATTTTATTTTGCTATAAAACAATTAAACAATATTTTGCCCGGAGCTGCAAAACAGCTAAAAAAAAACAGCTAAAATAACTTAATTTAATCAATAATTTAATTGCCATACACAATTTTTCGCACATAATTTTCGCTGTGCGCCATTAAATTGATTATGCCAATGAAAAAGTCGTTATTAATACAAAAATGAAAAAAATGAACACCTAATTTTTGTGTTAGCGGCGAACTAATACCCTTTGCCGATAAGATCCTTATTCAGATGTTTGGCGTGTAATACATAAATGAAATACCCCTATTTTAAATTTATAGTTAATATTAAACTATTCGTTCATTTATTTATTAGTCAGATATGCACAAAATTTCTTTTTAAAGATCTTTATTTATTTATTTATTTTATTTATTGTTTATAGTACTTCCATTTCTAATTCTACTTAAGAAATTAAAAATTATTACTCAAACATGTTGTAGAAGATTTCTAGCAGTATTTCACGCTACTCAGGTAGCAAAATTATATTACCCTTTGTTAGAGTATAAGCCAAGTTTTTTTTAAAAGGCCAATTTGCATTTCAGTATGCGGCAAACACAAAGATAACCAAAAATGTGAAAAAAACATACATATAAGAGACAACCGTTGACCATAAAAACGACGGCAACAACAACAACAACAGCAGCAGCAGCAGCAACAACTGGCGCACTCTTTGAGGCCTGGTGGCCTCTGATGGCTTCCTGTCTTGGTTTTCGGTTTTGGTCGTAAACAATTTCACAGCCAAACTGGCGACACAGTCAGCAGATTATGAAGACCGAGCTGGAGACTGTGTTGGCAGCTGAAGATGGAGTCTGTGACATGGACTGTGGGAAACAGTCGCCGTTCCGTCTGTGTCTGAGTCTGCGTCTTCGTCTGCGTTTGTGGTTGCCGTGGGTGCGTGTCTGGGGGGCTGTGGGAAAGGCCCCTCCATATATCGAATGTTTGCAGTTTATCTGTATATATATATATATATATGTATATGTGTGTGTACTTGTGCTTTCGAAATTTAATTAAGCTCTGCCATGCCATTTGCCGTTTGCCATTCGATGTTCGCCATTGTTGCCATTACACTTCCGCCACCCAAATTGGCCAAATTAATAAGAGAGCACGGCCAAGGGCAGCCAAAGCGTCAACCAAGTGTACAAAACATGCTACCAAAATGGCGTTAATAGCCGGAACCCTCCCATAGGCCATACCGCATTCTCCTCCCCTCTTCCTTTTTCCGGCGAAAAGAAAAAGGAAAACACTTGACAAAGTTTGCGGAGCGAGCGCGTAATTAAAAATGAATGAAAAAAGAAAAAACCGTTTAAAGTAAAACTTATAAATTGAATGGACATTTTGCTTATCCCAACGCTTCCTAAATTCGTTGGATTTTAATTAAAAATAAAAAAGGACAAATATAATTACACTTTAATACAAAAAATAATAAATTTTTAGCAAAAATTGAATTTTAAAAGTTGTGTTTAGAATAAGCAGCATATTTCTTATTAGAATAAAATTAAACCAACTTCCATAAATATTTAATTATAATTCAATACTTATTTTATTAAATATGTATAATTTATATTCATTAACTCTTCATTTATTGAATTTGTTTCTCTCATTTATTTTCATTATTTATTATAGTTATTTTTGTTATATTTAATATGATTACTTTAAATTGATCTTGTTAATAAAATAATATTTTAAATTAATTGTTTTAATTTTAATTTATAAGTTTATGTAAGAAACTCTTTATTTTGTAATTGGTTGTCTATAATAGAAAAGAGTATTATTGTCTTGCCCACACATTAAATTCAAAATTTCCTTTATTAAATTAATATATTTCTCTGTCGCTTTTATGCTGTCACCTCTTTTAAGATCTAAAGTTGGCACAAAAAAGAGTTGACAGAGAAGGCTTAGGGCCACAAACTTGCTAAAGTTGGCAGCAAAGGAAGACCACAATAGGCAAGAAACTGAGTCCCGGAGCTTCAACTCAGACCAAGGGCCAAGGGACTGAAAGTCTCGAAAAGAGAACTTTCTGGAGATGGAAAGCTGAAATCTAGCCTCGACCAGCTGTCGATCTGCATAATGAAATTGCAGCATATCAGGTACAGTTACTTTGGCTACAAAATTGCAGAGGCAGACAAGTTGCCACAGTTACTAGAGAATTGGGCTAGAAAGCGTTGCAAAGATGCAGCTGATGCTGCAGGGCAAAAGGCCGCCGCAATAAGTAGAACCTGAGAACATAATAATAGCACAGTTTTCTTCTTTTTCTTGATGTTTGTTGCTATTGTTGTTCTTGCCATTTTCTTTGATCTCTTCGACATTGTGACGAGACAAACTTCCGCTGATTGACTTGCTGACTTACTCAAAGAATGAAATGCAATAGCCCAGCTCTTGTTCTTTCTTTTGCTCTCGCTCTTGCTCTTGCCTCACCTGACTGCCTACCTGCCACACTGCCTTGCTGACTGACTGACTGACTGACTGACTGACTGGCTGACTTGCTGATTGGGGCTGGGCAGAGGAGGGGATATAATTGATTCGAATGTGCCTCACTTTCGGCTCGTGTATGCAAATCTCTGGGCCCGTGGCAGTCTCTATACCAATTTGCTGGCAATTTTCGCACATTTGGCCAACTGCTGCTTTCACGTTTGCATCACGGCATCTAACTGAATTTAGACAACCCAGGCATGTCCCCTGCCCACTTACCTCTTTCCACACTGCTCACATATGTACAATTACGTCAGTTTAGCCGGAGCGTCTAATTAACTGGGCAATTGCTGAGCTCGTTGCCTGTTTTAAAATGTTAGTCACTCTAATTAATTTTAATTAAGACTGAAGCAACCCAAATATGTACAAACACGTGAGGAACTCACATTCAGCTTTACTAATATACATAATAAATAAGATAAATAGAAGAGAGAAGAAGAAGACTAATTAATGTTTTTTTTTTTAATTTGCATAAGGGATATTAATTGTTGTGGAGGCAAACAAATTAAATAGTTATTCATATTTAACCTAATTGTTTCAATTATATTTTTATTGCTGTGGACTTTGATAAGTTTGGAACTCAAAGTATTGAGGGGAATGAATCAGGCGTTCTCACAAGCTTTCTATACTTTCCGTATACTAGGTACTATTATACCAGCTCATAATATAATACAGTTAATAAACTTCTGTTATTGAGTTTAATTCATTGTTTGTTCACAATATTAGTCATAACTTGAGAAACTGATAAATATAACGACCTTATAC
Source organism: Drosophila histrio (assembly GCA_958299025.2). NCBI lineage: Eukaryota > Metazoa > Arthropoda > Insecta > Diptera > Drosophilidae > Drosophila > Drosophila histrio. Next base: position 23,080,691 of record OY282580.2, read on the forward strand.
CCTATCATGGGCATACATCAAGTAAGTGAGTCTTTCATTATTCTACAACACAACCCCTTTTAAGAGTAAGTGTCTGTGTAAATGGGTATTCAGATGTGTGTGTAAAGGGTAATATAAGCGAGAAACACCTTTTCTTTATTGCATTTTTATGGTTGCCTAGATTTATTTTTAGTATGTCCCTGGCTTTTGTTTCATTCGCCCCAAACAACAATAACAAAAGAAAGCCAAGCAAAGCCAATGACTCACATTGTTCTGTGGTTTTTTGGTGTTTCATGTCATGCAATTAATCAAAAAATTGTTTGCACCTTGCTGAAAAACCAACAGCAACAACAACAACTACAACAACAAAAGCGAAAGAACCTGCAGAGCAGAGAAGCGCGACATCGCTTTGAGCTTCAGCTTCGGTCACGTATGGCATTACGCACTTCCGTTTCCGCTCTGTCTGGCTGGCTGCCTGTCAGAGGCCAAAGCTGTCACACACAGCCCTCCACCCTCGCCCCCTAGTCTGCCTTTTTGTAATTTCCTTTGCTCAAATAAAAAGATCCAAAATCAAAAACTTTTTATTGCGTTTTGCTTTCTGCTTGGCTTTTTTTTTTTGTTTAGTTTATTTCTCTTTACCACTCTTGTGTTTTTTATTAATTTTGCACGCGCAAAATATTTTGTGATTTATGAGGCGCAAAACCAACAGCAACAGCAACAGCAACAGTAACAACGACAGCAACAGCAACAGCCATAACTTCCAAAACAGCAATAACAAACGGGGCGACAAACTCGCAATTTTGCAGACATCTCGGCGAGACACGTTGGCCACACACACACACATACACACACAACCCCTCTACACACACAGTTTGTGTATTTACACAGACGAAGGGAACGAAAATTGTCGTAGAAAATGTCAGCTGAGTTAAGAGCTTGTTGTGATTAGGTACTTAAGGCAAACTTTTAAAGAACTCAGTGTTTACAAAACTGATGGGGGGATGTGTGTGTTTTATCCAATTGATTAAAATACAAACTTTGCTGGGGTTATATAAGTTGTATAGTTCCAAGGAATAAAACATAATTAGCGTTATACCTATGATGACAGTTTAGATATTTCTCGAACGTTTACAATGTTGACTTTATTTAAGAATTCATTTAAAATCATCAACTTTTCACTTGCATAATTAGTGTTAGAAGAAAAAGAATTAAATATATAAGAAACTTTTTAAATATTATTCTTATATATATACTTTAATTTTGTTAATTATTAGGGGTCTCACAGTTGTCCCTTTCAACAAAGTGTCAACTCAATGCCCATTCTTGGTGTCACAGATACTTAATCTGGTTGCAATAAAATCACTTACGTTTGAGTTAGAGATTTCGTTAAGTGTAGCACTAATAGATATTTTAAATCAATTTAATTGTTAGCATAAAAAATAAATTTAAAACAATATGCTATTCGTTATTTAGCATTTTAATACATAATTAATAAGATAAAAAAAAATTAAAAAATTATTTTACTTGTTTTTCTTAGATTAAATAAGGATATTATTGTATTCGTATGTATATAGCAGGCAGAATAAGACATCTCCGACCCCATTTTAATAGGTAACATCAACCGAGTCGATATGGCCATGACCGTCTGCCCGTCCGTCCGTCCATCCGTCTGTCCGTCTGCATGAACACTTAGTTCGCATAGACTGTAAGAGCTACATCAACCAAATTTGGTACACACACTTCTAGGAGTGCGAATCACATCAAGTTTCTGTGACAATCCTTAACTATTTTTTCAACATTTTCCTAAATGTTTCACTTGCAAAATTGATTTATTTTATATTATAATATTTATAAATACTTTTGCAAATTAGAGTAATTTGTTTTTAATTTATGCTATCAATTTAAATTAATTTTCGAAAAAATTTCATTCATTATTTCCAAATGTCTGCTAGTTGTCAATACCTTTGTCAATATCAATAAATGCCAAGTCGGGCAAATTTAAACACGTTTAATGGAATGGCATTTCTCATGAATCACACACAGCCCCTCCTTTCCCCAAGGGGAGGGGGGTGTGGGGGTTACGGCCATTGTTACTGACCACTGACTTCAACAACTGCTGACAATTGTTGTTAACTCGTTGGTCAGACACTTAATTAATAAAGGGTTTCAGAGGTAATTGCAGTTCATTTTTAAAATACCCTATAAACATTTAGAAAGGCAAGGTATCTACGATTTGTAAGTAAGTAACGTATAATAAATCGTTGATTTCGACATATATCGTATGTTAATAATACCATCATTCTACATTTGTTTAAAATGTTTAATGATTTTAACTGCAACAGCCTCAAATCTCAAATATTAGTTAAATTTTTAATACTATTCTATAATAACGAATGGACAGTTTCAGACGTTGCTTATTTCTATAACATATCAGTATTCTATTTATTTTCTCTTAGCACAGGGTATCTTCTAGTCAACAACTCTCGATTAGAGCACTTTGCAATGTTTATTTTTTAAATATGTATATATTTTTCAGGTTTATACATAATTAAAGATGCGCTGTCAACTGCAGTCCTTGTCCACGTAAATTTCCTGCTCCACACGCCACGTGCCGCACGTTTTGACAGTTTTAAAAGTGACCTGTGGCAAGACTTTGTAGCTCGATTATTAATTTGCCAAGCGTTAAATTTTATTTTATTTTTATGATTTGATATGACATATATTGTGTTCCCATCGACATTAATTTGACACTTGATTTGCCCTTGACGTAATTTCTCTTCGCACGCTAATAACTGTAATTTCTGTGAGGCTACTATATTGAACATTGTGCCACGCCCACTTGTCGGTCATTATGCTAATGTCAGAGCTCCGATTAGTTCAGGTGTTGAGCTGTCAACACATGCCATCAAAAAAAACCTCAACTCTACTCAACTCACAAAATGAAATAAATGTGCGCTTGTTTTTTTGTTTGTTTGTCTGTTTGTTTTTTCTTTGCTGTTGTTGTTGTTGTTTTTGTTTGCTTAGTCAGCAAGTGACGTGCAATTATTTATACATTATTTTGGTAGCGTAAATATTGTCAAGAGACTTTACTTTGGTAAGTCTTGAAAGCCGTCAAAAGCCTGAGCAAACAAAGCATTTCATTGCTGCGTACGTTGCGTATACGCAACGTATGTCCAAATAATGGAATGCCTGCTTCGCACCGTACAGTACTTTTAACGAGGCAAGCGTGGATGCCATTTATAGGACTTTAAAGTGCGTAGCGGGTACTGAAGATGTTAAGAGATAGCATGTAATGGGAGGGTTTCTTTCAAGTATGAGAAACTGTCAAATAATGTCGATTTCAGATAATTCCTACAACAGGTATAACATACAAATGTACTAATAAGAATGAACACGTAACATATTCACCTTTTCAATAGAAATCAACATCATTCTCTATGTGCAATCTGTCTTCCGTAAATTGCTGACTAGATATCGAATCGAATTACCATGAGAAGGCGGGTGAATATTATTTTTTGTGCCAAATTGCTGCGTATCTGCGAGTCATTCAACTAAGATAATAATTTATCAAAAGCTTCGCAATCAACGTGTGCTTCAATGCACAGCGCCTTTAAGTATGCAATGCTTCAATTTGAATTGCTTTTTGGCAGCAGCAATCCCAGCACGCTCTCTTCCTCCGCTTGTGAGCCGACAATGTCAGTCAATCAAGCAGTCTGTCAAGCATTCAATCAGCTCGCCCATCAATAGGCAGTCCAAGCAAATCAACAGCTAACAGCTGGTGATAGGCTGCCAGTGCTCATGGTGTCGTCGTTGATAAGCCGCAGACAATGTGATGCCCACTTTATGCTCTGTATTTGAATATAAAAGGGGTATATTGAAAAGGCAAGCCAGCAAATTTCCATTTTAACCAGGAGTTGTCAATTAAATGTGTAAATAAAAGAGTAGAGGATATCTGACAGCCGAGCAGCAGTTTTCTATCTCAGTGTGTTTTTATTTCAAGTAATATAATAGCTTCTCTCCATGAAGCATGTGATTTATTCCATTTTTTTTACATTTAAAATTAATTGCTGTATGGCATTCACGATGAAATGGACAGCTGTAAGTTTATATTTGTGAAATCAATGTGAATTTATGTTTTAAATTGAGAAGACTTATTGACTGGGCTTTGGAGTTTTTTAAAACAAAGAAATAATCATTTATTTCAGAATTTATAAAAAGTATAAACAGCGAGAAAATTTTATATATTTTTATTGCAAAAAAACAAGATTGATTTCAGCAGGAAATTAGAAAATTAGAATTGGAAATCATATACGACCACAAGCAGGGTATCATATATTACAGCACACGTACAGGCTTCAATCATTCTGTGTTTTCAGCAATCGCAGCAATCGTTTCCATCTACTTGTTGCCGATAAGCGCATTTCAACACGCACATCCACACCCACAAAAACACACACACTCACACACAGTCACACATATACAGGTAGAGGTAGAGACCTTTTAAAGCATACATTTTGGTGGCAAGGTATAACTGGAAATTTATGGCCAACCCCCTTGAGACCGCACACATTTATACGTTTGGCAGATTTGAAAACCATTTAAATGGCGCCATAAAATCACTTAAGTGTATTTTTCTGTACACGTTTCGTTTCATTTTTTTGTAGCATATTTACGGGCGTTTACGCAACGGCGGGTACGCAAAATTTTGACACGAGCAAAATACAAAAAATAAAGAAAGCTTAGGAAATATGTGCAGCAAAAAGCAAAGAGGATTGCTAAGCTGTAACCAAAAACCAGCCACGCCCACAAACATACTGCACATTTGCATATGAAACTGAAGGCAGCCATATGTGTACTAGTAGGCGTGGTACGTGTTTCCCTTCACTTTGGCCATAATCCTAGGAGAATACGTCCCCAATTTGGTTGTCAGTTCAAGTCGGCATCTCTACCCGATGGAAACAACCATATTAAATTTGTTATAAATTAAGATTGATACGATGCGCCCAAGGGGAAATCCAAGCGAATAGCACGCGTTATGTTTCTGACTGAGTGTGTGGTTTATATCGTAGAAGTGGGTGTTGTGGGGACCTGGGAGGCACTTACCTCTCTCTCTCTCTATGTGTTGTCACTCTGTAGAGCCACAGCTGCAAAAGACCAAAACGAAGAATAAGCGTCATTAGCAATTTGCAGTAAAAATTGATGGTACGAATATTTACGATTATGGCGTCTGCATTAAAAATTAGTAACATTTATGATAATGCGGCTTACGAGAAATAATTATATCATAATATCATAAACCAATTAAACAGGGCAACATAGAAATTAATGTAGATGTAGATAAAAATATACATAAAGTTGCAGATATAGATTCTATATATTCTATGTTACGGAAAAATAAACGCATAATTTGTCTGTAAGTCAACTTCTATTCATTGCTAAATCTTGATAGGTTAATTCATTTGTAAGAATGAAGAAGAAATTCCGCTGCTTTACAGATAAAAAACAATTATGACAGTTATCTACAGAAAACATAACTCTAGACTTAATATTAATAAATCCAATAAGACATGAATTAAACTTCCGTCCCTACAATCCTGATTTTACATTCTGATTTTCGAAAATTGCTAAAGACGTATCCATTAATTCTTGACATAGACATTTTGTATCTATTTATTAAAAACGAATTTTCGAATATTAAATAAAATGTCATAAAACAGTTTTTCCCCCAGCGATTCTAACTAAAGTCAGAATGGAAAAGAATCGTAAAAAAATACTAATTGCTTTGCTATGCTCTTAATCTTGGAGTCGGTAAAGACTTTGTTGCTCTGTATCATGCCCATTTTATTGACTTTTAATGCTTACAGGATGTAATGAAATAATTTTGTTCATCCATTGTTTCAACGAACTTGAAAATTGGAATAGCAGTTATAGCAACAACAACAACAGCAACATACACATGAACGGGGCCAGTGTTAAATCAAGTGTAAAATCTTTAATCAAGTCAATCGTCCCGTTGTTGTGCCTCTTCCGCTGATCCCAGTTACCTCCCTGCCTTTCCCGTCCCCGACACTGAGCCAACCTCACGACTGACTGAATGCCACAGCAGCTGCTGCTGCCACTGGCTCCCCAATTCCATTTAGAGCCCATGCTTCCCAGCTGTCTCAAATGCCTTTCAATGATTCCTCCTCTTCTTCACCTCCTGTTTTTACCTGGTCTGACCTTTTTTGTTCCCATCGCCCATGGAATGGAGCAGCCCTCCCACGCTTTAACTGAACCTTCACTACCACTGAGATCGCAGACTGGCCCGTTGCCTGTCAATTAAAAAGCCGTCGCTTCGAGTGGCCCAGGCCCTGAGTGCCACGATTTGTTGCCAGTTGGTTTAAAGCAAAAAAAAAGCGAGGCAGAGAAAGAAAACGGTTTTCCTTTGGGCCACTTTCAAGTGCGAATTAACTGAATTAGCTGTAAATACAATTGCAATTAACGGTAAAAATGTTTAGAGATGCTGCCAAAGCGAAACAGGAGAACTGACATATGGCCGAAAGCTAAATAAGGTAAGACTATTGACCAGCAATTGGTAAAGAGAAGAGGCCAGCGCGAAAGCTGGGAAAAATAAGAGAGTCGAATAACATGAGAAAAAAATAAATAAACTTTAATGCAATGTTTATACAATTTTACTCTCTCATATTTTAGGCTTTAATAAGCCCAATTTGACGTGGGGTAAATCTCTACAGTCATTTCCCTTGGTGAACAACAAATGAAAGTACATACATATTTTAATAACAATTACAGATGAACAATAGCCACAAAATACCAAAACAGCTGGGTGAATGAATGACTTTAAATATTTTATTGACAAACATAGCAATTTAAATAAACTAACCCGCTGGCTGCTTATCTGGCCGTTTTCAAGCTAAACGAAAGCAAAGAGGAAAAATATCAAAAAGATTTCTCTGACAGCTGAGCAAGAGCAAAGCCAAAGACAATTAAAAAATACACAAACTGAACAAACAAAATAAAAACACCCAATCGCCTGGAGCGATGCTAAACAAGTTTACTTGTATCAATTGGTTGATACCCTGTATTCCAGTTCACAGGACTTATAATAATCATTGAATCGAAGAAAATTAACAAAATAATATACATACTCTTATATGCTTTAAGTGGACACTATTTACCCTAATTATCTCCCCTCTAATCGGTTATTACTCTTTCTGCCGTCTGCCCGATCGATATGAAATATTTCTATTACTCAAATAATGTTCTAAGAAATTAGGTCACATTTGTATCTCACCGTCTTAGATACCCCCATTTACCTATTTCACACAATTCAACAGGGCATACAAATGCCTGAAAAACCGGAGCGACGATTGAAATCGTGAGCTGGGCAGCAGTTGTAAGTGGGTCAAATCTGTGCATGATTCCAGGGAATGAAAGGTGGCGAATGGAATTGAAAGCACACAATATGTAACTAAAAGATATTATGAGCATTGTAATGTGTGCAGCATCAGGAGTAGCAATGGAAAATGGAAAATAGAAAATGTAAAATGTAAAATGCAAATGCAAATGCAAATGAAAACGTAACGGGGGGAAATAGTTTTTGTGGCTAACTTTTATAATGTGTAAGCCGACGCATGCAAATGCAGCTAAGAGCAAAGTTTTAATCATATGCCTGGCAAAAACTTCATTAATTTGCCGCCAACTTTCAGTACTTGACTTACAACTTTGCCATGGCGCAAATAAATGCCAGCAAAAGGGTTCAGACAATGGGCAGAAAGCGCTAAAAAAAAAAAACAAAACAAAACAAAAACAATGCCAAGCTGAACCATGAAAACCAAACGAGGCGAGCGCATAAATATCAAGTAAGAATAATCAGCGCATCAGGTATACTCGACTAGGAGATACGCTGTGACAAGTATTGGAGCATTGAACAATATTATATAATATATTTTACAGTATTGAAGATGCGATTTGTGTGTTGTTATCCTAAAATACAATTTTGACTTGGTAGAGAGACGTAACAAAGAACTAAAGAACATACTTTAAAATGTTATATAAGTCGGAAAATCGACTTAACATAAAAGTGAAACTCCAGAATAAAGAAATACTCAAGTATATATAATATTATTGTATATATAAATAAAGATATACGACATGATCTAGCTAGTTGTAGTAATTGTATATTAAAATTGTTTGTATAATTAATAACATTTTATATATATTTTTGTGACCAGTGCCTGAATCTACTTATAAGCTATCAACTTAAAATCAGAAGATATTAATAAATAATAAAAATATATATAATATAGGGTATTCTCTAAGCAGTGTCCACAGGGATGATATGTTTTTCTGGCATTCTTATGGGTAGAGCGTATAAAAAGCTTAGCAGAAGTCGTAGTCGCAGCCGTTGCACATTTTATGCAAATGCCGAGTGAGGCTGTAGGGGAGATAGAGAGGAGACGCAGAGAGAATGGGAGAAGGAAAGGGATGGAGAGCACAGCAGTAGAAAACTTGGCGCTCTAAGCGTTAATAGAGACATGTTAAAGGGGCGTGCCGACCCGAGTATAACCATTTGGCCCCACTGCACCCGTTGCCAGCTGCCGATTGCTTGGGTCCATGTAAATGCATATGGAGAGCGCCCACCGACAATATACTGTTATGTGGCCAGGGTTGCATTGCAATTGCATTTGCAAGTGCCCTCAGTACCTCCCTGTGTGTGTGTGTGTGGTGTGTGTGTGTGTGTACGTATGTGATTGCGATGATGCTGCGGTTAGATGTTGTAGGGAATCTGAAATTGATTTTTCATATTTAATGCTGCAGAATAAAAAGCACGAGTTTTGCCAGGGAAGTAAGTGAACTAGAAATTGAATAAAATACTTTAGATGCAGCTCAACGATTGCGAGGTGTGCTCAACAAGTTTAGCTATTGAGAGAATTAGAAATCCGTCTGCTTTAAATACGGTTGCCAGTTGCCCGCTGGCTGTATAGCTGTTTGTGGCACGCTTACTCACGAGTAGACTTAAGATTTTGATATCATTGATATCTTAACCGAAGACAAGTTGCCAGCAGACGAGCACGTGTCGTGATTTCTTGCGTGACACGAATCAATGCGATGCGTGGAAAGTTTAAATGAATTTCAAGAATGTGTGAAAATGGCATTACTGATGGAATTACTGATGTTATGGTTCATATTTTTTCGTATTAGCAGTACCTTATTATAAATTTAATATAATATACTTATAATATTTAAATTTAACTATTAATAAACCTAATCAAATTACGAAATTACACTAAAAACTTTATTATGCCATAAGAATCCATTATTTTTATTTATTAATAAATCTATATATAATATCTTTCTATTATTTTTCTTAATTATAAATCATAATCAAAATGCGAAATACTAAATCAATACTTACATTATCTGGTATTTAATATTAGAAACTTCCCCGTAATATACTTAAGGTCAAGCTATTTCGATGCCATTAAAAAGAGACAAAATCAAAGTAAACATATTTTATGTATCTCGCATGAAGCGTCTTTAGCAAATGTTGTACATGTTTGAGTCAGGCCATTTTGTTCTCTTCACATTTCATTTAGCAATGAATTTCAAAGTACGCCCATCTCTAGTAAATGTAATAACTACAGCCTCGAGTGGCTGTGGAAAACAACTTCAAAGTACAACGACACAAAGAGATACAGATATGTTTGTCCGAAGTACACACACAAAATAGTCAAATGTTTTGCTACCGTGCAGACTCATGCATGAATACAAAGGTATAAGGTATCTGGCAGATACTCGTACATATTCAGATACTGATACTGATGCAAATATAGACACTGCTGTGGTTGCTGCACAACAACTGTTGCACGTATACGTGTTTTGTTGTTTCTGCTTATGCAAATCGCTTACGAACTCCTTTTGTTTTATGCATTTATGCAGAGACCTCGCCAATGTTATTGCCGATGATGGGTCCTACGCAATGACAGGGGAAGGGTATTAACTTGTACTTATACATAAACGAGTATACACCACAACACCAGTTCGTCGAGTAGTCAATCAAATATGGCAAACATCGAGCACACACATGAACAACATCATCAACATCATCAACAGGTCATCATCGCTCTCGTTGAGGTTGCAATCGCTGGAGCTGCCTTTGATGATGTGGCTCGACGGGTGTGCGGAGGGGGGTGGGAGGTAAGTGTCATTTCATACGCCTCGACAGACCGCAGAGTCAAGAATCGACGGTCAAGAATAACAGCAAACCCAAAAGCGTAACGGAAACCTCGAAAACCAATTCAATTGTTTGATTGACGCGCTCCGGGCATTGATGTCTATATATGCGTGCATTAATGTTTCCTGCGAGGGTTGCTTGACATATTCTTAGAAAATAACTAGCTTTACAATTTCCCAAGAATTCTAGCTGTTACTGTAGCTGTAGTTAGGATTTTCGATTTGAAACTGTAAGAAATATATGAATATATGTATCGATAAAGGAAATGCTTAGTATCATTAATGTAACTTTATATAATTAAATGTATATAAAAGTAGAAAGAAAGAGAAGAAAGTTACTTTGAGAAATCTTAAGAAATACCAAAGTTTTCCATACAAAGCACATATATACAACCTATCGTTGTTATTGCAGCTATATAATATACTAGTAGTCCGATTTTAACCAAATTTGATTAGAATGTAGCAAATGCTTTAATACTTATTACACCATCCCTTGTTTTTTGTTGAGACATTTTAAAAAGCAACATAGATTTTTCTGCTAACTTTATCTAAAAGACTCTACCATATATACTCTCAGTAAGATTGGTGGAAATATCTTAAGAATCATCATAGTTTATAATACTTAACCTTGTTATCATAATCAAATCATATCATAATGATAATCTGAATCGATTTTAACCAAATGCGATCAGAATATATAAAACAATACTAAATACACAATCTGAATGTTTGATGGAGAAATCTTAAGATATAATAAATTATTGAATCGTTTCTATGGCAGCTATATGATATAGTGGATCAATTTAAACCAAATTTGGTTAGAACGTCTAAAAAGATTGGTTTAAATATATATGTCAAAAACCAAATAAGTTTATCACACTAAAGGTTGAATTTCGACCGATCCTTCCTATGGCGGATATATGATATAGTGAGTCACTTTTGACTAATTTACTGCCTGCAGCAAGAGATTGGCTAAGTTTCTTCACATAGCTCCTAAACTTAGAGATTAGTTTTCATAGCATCAGACTAATTAATCTATTTGTAGATCATCTATCACCAGCTTAATCATGTCGGATCTAATTTATATTTAATGTAATGCTCATCTAATATTAGTATCTGAAATTATCCTCAGTAATCAATTAAAAATTATCTATAAAATCGTTAGACAGCTCTCGTCATATTCGTCTGGTTGCCTCGGGCCTCGGGTTTGCTTACTGCTTTGTATGGCGAGATGGGAGAAGCGAGGACGCGGACGAGGACGAGGTTGCCAACGAACATTTGAGTTGTAACGGTGCCACAGCTCATATCACAGTGAGCTCTCTCATTGTACGACCCGTAAAAAGCTCATTAAATAAAATGTTGTTGCTGACTGACTGGATGTATGCCAGACGGAATGTAATGGGCAGATGGATGGAAGGGGGTTTGCCTTAGGATCGACATATCATTATGCAAAAATATCAGCGCATATCTGATGAAAGTAACTGTAAGTGCCCCATGTTAGTGTGTGTGAGTGTGTCGCTTTTGTTGATTTATGAAAACTGAAACAACAGAAAATTTGCTGTCAAAATAATTACAAAGCTTACATTGCGGTGACATGTAATTAACATAAAATGCATATCTGTAAGATACACAAAACAGATACAGATATGAATATGGTTACAGATACAGATACAAATACATTTCGCTGTACTGTTACAGCTGCGTGCTGCAATGGCCAAGTGAATGTTGCGTTGATAATGAGCATTACGCTCGACACATGGTAAATGGTAAATGTATACACAAGATACAAGATACAAGTAACAGATACACACACTCACACACACACAGGTGCTTAATGGGTCGCCGCGGTGTTTAGACTGCCATTGTCAGCCCCGACCATCCCCCCGGCCCGGCGACATGGACATGACATGAGTTTTATGACGCTGACGACCAACAACGACGACCAAATTTGATTAACCCAAATTCTCATAAGCTGGCCGCGGGTTTTCAGCTGATGCCATCCACGTTTCTCGCTCACATTATGGCATTTTCATTCATCATTTTATGACTGCCTGTGTCTTTTTTTTGTTTTTGTTGTTGCTTTTTGTTGTTGTATCCCCCGCGCTTATTTAATTGAACGCCCAAGTTATTGGCTTTTCCAGTTGAGCCATCAAACGCCGCGATAAGGTTTATAATGTTGGCTTTAGAGCTCTTCAGTTTGTGTTGGAGATACTCGTACTTATGTGTGTTTATGGTGGACTGGTAGCCCAACTTGGTATAATAGAGCTATTGATTTTATGTTGTGGTCTTTCTCTGTGTTCAACTTGAGACCTTGAACTTGATGGTGTTGTAAAAGATAAACTACTTGAATTGTGCTTTTTCGGCTGTAATTAATAAGTCAACTTTTCTGATTACCTTAATAAACTGTGATTATGCCTTACTTTGTTGCTTAATTGCTCAAGGTCTGACCTTGCCCAGTATAGTTGATTTAATCTTAGTCTTTGTGTGCCTAATATAGTTATTATAATTATTGTTTACTTCTATGTCATAAGCATACTTATATTTAATCAAGTTTTTCACTTCTTTGAAGTGTTTAATTTAAATTGTTTCATTTTGTGTACTCCTCTATGTGGTAACTAAAGTAAACAATAATTGTTTCATTGTATTCTATGATAAGTGTTTATTTAATTGACCAGCAAATAGTAGGAAATCTACTCTTGTCTTTTAAAGAAGAAGATGATTTTAATTAATTAATGTGGTCGATTCTTAATACATTCTCAAAAGTAGTTAAAGCATATAGATACATATTTCTTAAGTAATTCTTGCTCCTATCCTAATAATCAAATATTCCATAGATGTTCATAAACAATAAATCTTTAAAAATTACTATTCAATGTATTTAAGGAATGAAATTTTCTCAATAAGTATTTTAACGTATTGTCTATCAAATATATCAAATTCATACTTTCCATAGATCTGATTAAAATCATTTAATTATTATTTTATGTATTTGATGAATAGTCCCTTCAGTTCTCCTAATAACTGATGTACTATCTATTAAATTTTGCCAACACTTTCATTGAACTATTTTAACTCTTTCCTAACCAAATTACACTTTAAAACTTGTCTAGAATGCTGAGTTCGAACTTTGCCTGGGGAAATTCTCGACTCATCTTTGATAAACTTTTACTAAAGTTGCAACTTTATTATATACCTATTTATTTATGGGTTTTGGCCTTAGTTTCTGCTTAATCAAGCGTTGATTATGTGGTATTAGTCTCTGTAACTTTTCAAAGCTAACAGCAGCAGCAAATTGGCTCAAAAACTTGTGCAAAACTTTTAAAAAGCTCTTAGTTAGCTAACTAAAACATCAAATATTTCACCATAATCCATTTAATCCAGTCAATTACTTGTCTTTTACTATATATTCGAATTCCCAATTGTAGGGGCAGAATTGAAATTTATTAAAAATTCAACATATGAAATGTGTTTCATTTATTGACAAAACTCGAGCTACGAACAATGCAGCAAATGTGGCATGAAAATAATTAAAACAACAATTCTTAGGGGTTGCCTGCGGGGAGATATGTATGTTTTTGGGGGGTTGGTTGCAGCTCCAGCCAAGCGCGAACAAAACATAATTAGAGTCATTGCCATATAGGCAGCCAACACACGCTGCACAGTTGTAGATACTTTTGTATCTACTACTATATGCATGCGACTGTCATTCGCAGTAGCAGCAACAAACAAAAAAATGCTCAAACAAAAAAAAAACAATTGTAACCAACATGTGTAGACCATGTAGCCACGACAACCAACAACACGGCATAATGCGACACAAAGTTCCGCTAGAGTGCCCAGATCCATGCCCATGCCCAGGCCCAGGCCCAGTGCCAGATACCAGATACCAGTTACCAGATGCCAGATTCCAGTCCCAAACTCAGTCCCAGGGCTCAAAGGAGACGTGTGAGCGGCAACGGGCACGACTGCACTTTTATCTACGGCCCATGGGCTGCGGGAGAAAGGTTCTTGGCCAAAGAAAAATACAACAACAACAGCAGCAACAACAGCATAAAATATACCCAACAACAATACAAAACAATGTTTTGCAGTTACTGTTTGAGTTTTGAATGCTGTTGTTGTTGCTGGGTAATTGTTTGGACGCTGCCAACAAGCGGCATCAGCAGCAACAACAGCAGCAGCAGCAGCAGCAACAACATCAGCAATCGCAAGTTTTGGCCAAATGAACTGCAAGTGCAAGCACTCAACTTTGTTAACGTTGGCTCACGAGTTTTCAATGTACTCTATAAACAACAATTGCCTAGCAAATGAGTAGATTAGCTTACAATGGCAGCTAGACAGTAAGAATTAATAAATATATTTTTAGTACAACCATCTAACAATTAAAATATATATAATTATAATTTAAAATTATACTTTGTGTATCTAACTTAATATTGAAATTGTTTAAAATTTGAATTAATTTCATATTATGTTTACAGCTCTAACAAACGCTATTAAGTGCTGTGATAAGTTAACAGAAGTGCCCATTAAATGCTATTAAATGTAAAACACTTTAAAAAATAACTATTTTACGAGGCATACAGAAAATATATTGTATAATATATATTATTATACGTATAATTGTTCTCAGACTTTTTAGTATATTTCCAGTAGAGAGTATCTGAAAGTTGCATAGTAACATTATACTTGCCACACAATGGTATGCTACTGTCAGGTGGCATGGCTGAATTTCCAAATTGATAGATCGTCTGGGACTGAACATCTTCAATGTGTGCACTGAGCTAGTCACAAATAGTCAGACTGTCAGTTAGACCGTCAGTCAGGCAATCAAAGCGTGACTGTTGCTTGCTATGAGAACTTTGTTTGACCTCACGGCCCTCTAGCCATTAAAGCGCCATATTCATTTGGCCCGGCAAAAAGAGAAGAAAAGAACAGAGCTAAAAAAAAAACCAGAACTGTAAAAACGACACGTACATAAATATCCTTTTCACTGGCGCACATTTGATAAATTTTTAAAGAGCTTAGTGCAAAGTTAACAGTGTTTGTTTTTAGACAACGACGCGTCGTTTAACCTGACACATTTCGTTCATTTTTCAACTGCAATAAGTTGAGCCAAATGACAGACACCACACGAGTATACGAGCCCAGTTAGCCCAATGGTAATTTGTTATTGAAAGTGCTGAACTGTGTGTAAATTATTTAGCAGCAAATATAGTTTTTCAACATATGTCAATAACAATTTATGTTATATTTAACTAAGATTTAGAAAATGAGTTTCTTTGTTTAGACTTTTAATTACAATTTATTTTAATTACAATTCACACATTAAATATAAAGGCTAAGAGACGTTTCAGCTGCTCTCGTATTGTATTACTCTTGTCAGCAAAGATGGCAGATAAGAGATGGAAACGTCTTAAACGATATGCTATCAAGTATTATGAACTTAATATATATTTATAACTTAAGTTCAAAGTTGTGAAATAGAATTGAATACTGTAGAAACAGAAAGAGGATCAATTTATATTGTATTTTTATACAATTCATTTTTTAATAGTTTTTTTAGAATTGTTTCTCCTGAGCATAAAGTAGTAACTTTATATACTTTCTAAGCATTTGAAAACTTCTTTTAAATTCCTACTAACGTCCAGAATTATTTGACTCGGCTTACAGTTAGCATTTAAAGCAAACAGAAATAAGAAAACTCTTGAATTATGGCTGAAATTGAATGTGCAAGCCTTGGATTAGCATAAGCGTGCCGTGTTGAGTTCCAAAGTTCTTTTGTTTGCCAAGAAAGAAAACAAAGTGGAACCCAAATTAAATTAATGAAGCATAACAAGGAATTGTACAAGCGTACAAATTTCGGCAGCTCTGCTTTGAGTTGCGATTGAGCCGGGCGAGATATGCGGCTAAGGCAACAGATACAGATACAGCAACAGATACATTTTCGGATACAGATACAGCTGAAGACAGCAGGGGAATGAGGTGGGCGGGGAACGGGCGGGGAACGGGCGGGCAATGTCCAGCAAACCACAATCGAGAGAGCCCTTTTATGTGGCTTCAAGCCGAGCAACTGTTGCTTCAGACATAACGAAAATTTATGGCTTATCAATTTGTGGGACACGTGCAAAAAGGGCAGCGACCGTCAGAAGCAGATGCCCTTGCCACATGCCACTTGCCACATACCACATGCCACATGCGGCTGGTCCCCGTGGACATAAGGCGTAACAGATTCAATTAACAGCTTCTTGGAATCGGGCATCTTTAGTCAACTGAACACGGCCCGGCCCTGTTTTAATTGCAGTCGATAGCAAAAATTGCGCATACGCAGCGTGTGCTGAGCAACCACTTTAATATTTTGTTTATCGAAACGGCTATTAAACGGTTTTTAATCCCAGCAGCCTGCGGGCAGCTAGAAACGGCATAAATTTTAATTAAATTCCATGCCTGGCGTTTATTTTAATAATTTTGTTACGTTTCGCCGCCTCCTGTTGCTGTCAACCCCAGCAAAAATTTTGTCACGTTCTTCTTCTTCTATTCGCTTTTGTTTTCAGTGTCCAGCTGTGAGACAGCGGGATAAGGGCTATTAATTGGGGAATAGGAGGAATGTGAACAGAGGTAGGTTAACTGTTTGTCTTTCTAATTTAAGTTGAGTTGTATTTGTATCTGGCAGATACTTTGTGCAAATCAAAGTGCCCAGCAGGTATAAACCAGGGTGGCACCAGACAAACTTTACCAGTAAGCACATACTATATATATATATTCCCAACTCTGGGCCATGGAGTGAATAGCAGGACAACTTGTTATGCTTTAATAATGTTAATTGCTTGTTTGGTCGGCAACTTTCTGTTCTTGCTTTGTTTCAACCACTAATTAGAGCAACTAATTGTTGTTACATTCTTTCTTTTCGAGCTAATTTGCAAATGCCAAGAGACTGCTAATCCAACAATCAGTATATAAATCACCCTCTTCTAGGGATAGAGTAATATCTCAATAAAAATATATAACATCTTTAAATTAGTTATAACAGTTTAGTGTGTAGTATAAGTATTTTAACTCTCAATTACGATGTTTTCTTTTCTTATTTGTTCGGTCAATTAAGCTTCAGCGAACCTCTATAACTATTAACAAAGAAATACATATATATTCTATCCCATTAATTTAGTCTGCATGGATGTAGACTTCAAACACACGATATTCATTTCCCCATGTCTCACAGTAACATCCACAAACACACCTAGTACACACATACACATACATATGTAAAAAGTAAACATAAAAATTAATAATTCAGTTAAAATATACAAAAAAAAAAAGAACATATAAACACATTTTGTTAAAATTAAACAGCAATGAATGATGGGAACGGTGAAGATTGTTTGGCACCGCCAAATACAAATACCTTTGGCATACCCAATGAACCAGATCTATTGGTGGAATATGAGCTCTATAAGGCCTCGATGGGCACTAAGCGACTGCCCAGTGAGTGCCATCGTGAGGTCTATGCCGAAGCATTCATCGAGAGTGAACATCTGGGCACCTTGGCGGATCTGTGTGTCCGTGCTCTGGCCAAAATGGGCACCAGGTATATTGTTCCTCAGGTGAAACAGGATCCGATGAAGCTGCGCATACACTACGATTCCCTGGATGTGAATCTGCCTCTAGAGGATTGTTATTTTGTGGACGATGTGCGGTTCTGGCGTCGCGTGGTGCTCGCCAAGAGTTCGGATAAATCTCTGCCCTTTAAGAAGATCGACGAGTTCGACTGGCGCGGCATGGGAATTAGCTTGAAGTATGTGGAACTCGTTGAGTCCTGTCCAGCCGCCTACTGGCCGGAGCAACACATGGCTGAACTGGGTCAGTTGGTGCGCAAATATGTGCGAACACTTCATATTAAACATCTGCAATCCCTGACGGATCACTCGTTCTCCCACTATGTGGAGAGTGAAGCGGAACTCGATGTCACCTCAGATGAATCGGAGGCTCCTGATATATCTAGTGATGAATGGTAGGTCCATTTAATACTTTCATTGGAAAAATAATCGGGAATCCGGTATAAAATTGATCCCATTCTTGGATATTCTTAAGCAGAGTACAAAATACTTGAATCAAATATTTCATTCACTTTGAGCAAATATATCAGACTTTGAGTTTTTTTAAACACATTGTTTACTTGAATCAAATATTTTTGGCTTAATTATCTAGTTTAATGCAGTCATTGCCATTTGAATCGCTTATATTCTTTATTAAACCATTTTATTCTGAATAAATGTTTAAGCAACTAAGAAATCTTTACTATGGTCCATGTCCTGAGCAAATATTTAAATAAACTTGATCTGCCGGCCTTACAAATTTAGTGATTCTAGCTCCCTACCATCTGTGAGATCATTTCCTGCGCAATATATCAATCATTTATCGATACGGCCGTTGATGCTGCTCTGCTACGCCTACTTCTGCCTCCATCTGCCTGTTTCATACTTGGCATAAACCAAATATACCTTTTGTATACACTATTTAAATTATTATTAATATTTTATTGTGTTTTCCAGCACTACAGGCAATAACTTCAATGCGATAGACACACTTTGTTTGTCACTTAGTTAATAATTATATTTAATTAAGAATTTTAAGCTTGAACAATTTTGTATTCCCGTTTAGCGACACCCCTGAGGAAGAGCAGCAATGTGAGGAGGAAGAAGAAGAGTTACCAAAACCCATAAGAAGTGCAAGCAGAAAGGATTCATCGGTGCGCATATCGGTGAAGCATCACAAAGTGATTGAAATCGATTTAAAAGCAAGTATAACAGATATGTGGAAAACCAGTGATGGGCGATTTAAGCGACGAGAAGCACGTTCCGCCCGGAATGCAGCACGTCAGCAGTTACGGGACCTGCAGTTGGAGAAACGACTGGAGCACGAGAGACGCAAACAGAATCGTGCTCTACAAAGGAAGCTGCCTGAGCCGGCACCTGCCCTTAAGAAGAAGAGGCGGAGAAAACTGACTGGGATCTTCGATATGGTTGTGCCCCCGGAACCGGATGACGGAGAAGATAAAATCGCGGATAAGCGCAACAAGGATAAGCTGCTGGATCGTCTCAAGCGCTACGATTATCCCGCCAAGCATTGTCACCACATTGACTTGAGTTTTGTGCGGTATTTCGACATGCTAAACTCCCTGACCATAGAGTTCCTGGGGCCCGAGATGGATCGTGACTATCACAAACGACACTTGAACTTCTCCTACGACGACATGGTGCATCTGGCCACAGGTGTTCGCACCTTGCAGCAGCTGAAGATCTTCCGGCTGCGCAACAGCCGAATGGACTCCATGAAACTCCTAATATTGGCCCGAGCCCTGAAACAACTGAACACTCTGGAAGTCGCTGACTTTGGCTACGATCAACTCGAAGACAATTGCAATGTGGCATTGGAAATGCTGCTGGAGCGTAAGGTGATGTTGAAGGCACTGGAGCTGGAGTACAATAAATTGGGAAGGTTATCTGTGGAATCCATTGGATATGCACTCAGGTGCCATTCCGATAACGACCCAAATTGCACTCCACTGCAGTACCTGGGTCTGGCTCACAACCCAATCGGGGACTATTTCCTAATCAATCTGATTCAAAGTATCGTTGGTACTGTCCATGTCGAGGAACTGAACATAAATGGCGTAGATGTGGACCATGAGTTTGTGATTCGGGATGTTAGCTATCTGTTGCGAAACCACGCTCCGTTACGTTGGCTGAGTATGGCGGCCATTCCCCTGAATCCCAATGAGAGCCGAGATCTTATTTGCAGCCTGGAAGCAAACCGCAATGTGATACATTTTGACTGTCGAGATTGCGATCTGGACTTTGATTACGAAAACGAAGCGGATATCATTGTGCGACGCAACATTTACCAATTGGGTATGAAATCCCTCGCTGAGACTGATCAAACCGAGGAAGATATCCAGGAATATCTAAACAATCTTAGGCATCCCATAGTCAAGAAAATAGAGATCGAGTATGCACAACTCGCTGATTGCATAAAGAATCGACCATCCCAGTCGTCCAGTGAGTCGAGTGTTACGGAGGAGGAACAGGAGGAGAATCAAGAGCAGGAGTATGATATTTGGAAAGTGTTGGGTGTTAAGACATCCCTTTACCAGCAAGAGTTCGAGCGAGAATCCATTAATCTCTCGCGTCAATCCAGTGAGCATGCATTCGTATATAATCCCAGCACGTTTACTTTGGACCAGGTTCGTGAGCACATGCATCTACCCGGACCAGGAAATCGTTACTACTATTTTCAGAAACAAACCGGGGCCCAGCAATAAGTAGTTAATCTTGTTATTGTCCAAAGCAAAGAATAAATCAGACATCATCGTTGCAAAACAAATAGAAAATACTATTTAATTTCTTCCATTACAGTCGGTATCTCAAAATCTTGTCAAATTCAAGGTAACTTTTTAGGACAGTCGATATATAAAGATATCCATTTAATTAGGTATTTATTGGCATCCTTTGTTGCCACAATAAGGTTAATTTATTAGTATTAAAATAAGTTTATGCATAGATATCGACTCAGTTTGTTTTATTGATATTAAACTATATATCAAGACAATAGTGTTTCAATTCAGAACACAGAAAACTTAGACTGGTTCGATATATATAATTATAAACAATATATGTAAAATGATTATTAAAGGTAAAGGTAAAAGCAATGTCGACTAAATTGAATATGCTTGTCGCTCTCTAGTGTGGAAGTAGATACAATATACTGTCCCCATCGCTCTGCCCAATAAAATAAGTTTATTTATTTAAGTTCATATTTATTTTCCTAAAATTACAAATTCAATTGGAGAGCTCCAAAATATTATTTTTTGCATATATTTCAACTCATTCTTTATTTTTGATAGGTATATAAAATATCTGTAATTTGCATATTTATGGAGAACATTTAGTCTTCAAAAGTTTTATTGAAATGACTTTAAACTAAAGCAACGGCAACTACGACAAAATATATATGTAATGAGGAAAATAAGTTCATAGAATTTCACATGCTTGTCTAGTTTTGGCCATTACATTTCCCAAAATTTTATTAAGCTCTTACAATTGTATATATATGGAAAAGCTGCCAAAGGGGCAAAGCAGAGCTCTGAGCTCTGAGGAGCATATCTGCAGACACTTATGTAATTGAAATTGTCGCCAACTATGAAAGTCATAAAATGTAAAACCAATGAAATGACATTTTGTAAAGTTGCAAGCGGCAGCTGCTGATGGTGCTTCTGCTGTTGTCATAGCTGAGAGATATTAAAATTGAATGAGGCAACGTGAAACTGAAGACAACAATTGAGCGACAGTTGAGCAGCAGCAAGTTGAAGCGATGCGGAAGCGAAAGCAAAAGTAAAATCGAACCAAACCGAATTGAGTGGATACTGTAATATCAATGAGCAACACGCTGCGTATACGTAATTTTTGTGTTGACAATCGTTTGACATTTGTTTCCTGTCCCGTGCCACAGTGTCTGCCTTACCGTATTTATAGCCCACTGTTGGGCCTGACATGTTGTCTGATATTTTCTTTGTTATTTCTTTATTTATATTATTTTTTATTGTCACTCAACAATTTGCTGACATTATTTAAGAGTTGCTGTCTGCGTGGGTGTGTGGGCGAATTCCTTGCTCTGTGTTCTGTTCTCAACCCACTGGGCCTTAAAGGGTTAACCTGAACTCGACTGCCATGCAAATTGCAGCAACCGGGCTCCAAGCTCCTTCTTATCTACCGCGCCCATCTGTGCCTGCCAAGCTGTCGACAGAGTCTGAGTCTAAGTCTGAGTCTGAGTCTCTGGAGTCTGGGATCTTTGTCTGCCCCCTTTACTGGGTCTGGGTCTAAACTCAGTGCGTGTCTGCAACTTTGGCTCGCCAAGTGATAAACTTGTCGCTTGTCGTCATCCTCGTCTATGTCTGAGACTATGACTACGACTGGGAGTGCGAGTGCGAGTGCGTGTTGTGGGTTTAAGTCCATGTCCATTTTAATTTTAGAGCTGAGTGGACTATGCCGGAGTTAGCAGGGAGGGGAGGGTAAACGCCTCTGCAGCATCAGCTAGAAGCACTCTTAGCCACTTGCGGCAACAACATTGCTGCAATGTGGCAAATAGTTAAGTACAAATTGCATGGCTAATTTGAGCTGTTGCACAGTTGACAACCGTTGACCGCTAAGCGTGTGTTGCAGAGGTGTGAAAAGCAGAGTCTCCCCTGCCGACCTCGCTCCCTCCCACCCTCCTTCCGTCCGTGTTCCCCCTTACAACTTTGCTCCATAAAGTGGAAGATTTTATGGCTCAACAGCGGGTAATAATTTTGTATGACTGATGTTAGAGACTGAGAACAGATGCAAATGCTATAGAAAAACAAATATCTAATTATAAACAAAAGAACAATTTGCACGTTAATGTTGCAGCCACCCAACCGAACGTAATCCCATATTTATTTTCGTTTACTTTCATTTAATTCAAGGCATGCTTAAATATTTCAGCAGAAAGTTATTCGCAATAAAAATCTCTCAAAGCGCACAAAGGCACAAATATCAAGTATCAAAGTACACAGGACACTTTCACAAAGTCCTTGAAGCACACAAAAGAGAAAAACAGCGCCAGAAAAAAAGGAAAGTTGAGTCTTATTAACTCTAAGCGTTGCAGTACTAAACAGATTTTACCTTTAATTTCTGTCAATCTATTCTCTTAGTTTCTGTAAGAGTTTTGGTTGTTTTTTTTTTATTATCGAGCGTCCACTGTAGTCATTGCGCAGTAATAAACAGTTGCAAGTTGCATCTTTAAAAATGTGAAATGTAAACAAAAATCGTAAACTTTTGAGTGTTTACTTTAAGTGTTGTTATGGTGTGGAAAATACTGTAAGAATTGTGTATATAATTAAGCGTACAAATTTAACAACTTTTGAGCTAAAAACGAAAATAAATAAATAAATAGAAAATGAATTTCCTATGCATTTTGACCCAGTTAGTTAAATATAAATAGAGTTGTTAATTGACAGCTGTTTACTTGTAAATTAAGTAAAAATATATATAGACTTATAATACATTTACCCAGAGTACTTAAAGTGATCAATTCACTACGATTATGGCCTTAACTAATTATGATTTTCAATGCTTTTTACATACTTTTTATTCTATTTATAAGCACTTCTAGAACTTCATTAGCATGCGATTGAGCAGCTGTAACTTCATGATGAAAATGCACGATGCCAATTAATTGTAACTGTTAACAACGTTTCGCACGTTCTATAAACGATTTGGAGCGCTAAGCACACCGCACTGCACCACCGCACCACACTTTAGCTTCACACATCATTTACTTAAGAAAAATCACCACAACGCAGATACAATTTAAATACTTTTACAGATACTTGTGTACATTCCGAATGAGTATCTTTATCTATTTATTTTTTATTTCAATTTCCATTTTTACATAATTAACAATTGTTTAATGGAGCGCACACATTTGAACCAATTGCAATTAACTAACCAAAAATTAATGTTAGCTTACAACAACTCAGTTAAGGCCAAGTTTAGGCGTTGCGATACCCTGCGATACGATGCGATGCGTGTACCGCACGCGACGAGACTCGTTTGTTGACTGACTGCGATGCGGACTTGCTCGAAGTCAGCTGGTCATACAAAACGGTTCGGCAAACGAGTTAACAAACCCCAGCTGCTGCTGCTGTGGGCCAAAACGGCAGAGGGCGGTAGAGGAGGAGGCGGTGCCAGTTGCCTTACAGCTTTCGTACAGGCGTTGAAAGTAATTTCAAATGTTGCAGAACACTTGAGATCTTAATGCAGTATTTACCTACAGCTCAGTTTATTTAAAGTTTCGCTCAAGACTTTTTCAATCAAATTTTTAAGTTGAGAATAATACTGAAAACCAGCAAGCAAATCTGTAAGATATGCAAATAATTCTTAATTAATTTTATACTTACTTTCAATATAAGAAACTTATTAAAGATACAAATTTAAATATAATCCAAATTGAAAGCTTAAATGTTAAATTTAATTATTAGTGTAAAAACAATAATTGAATAAATACAAATAATAAATAAACAATATGAAGAACCAATCTAAATAATCATTAATCTATTTACTCAAACATATAAATCAAAAAATATAAAAGTTTCAAGTTTTAAATTTGAAACTATAAATAAAAGTAAATACAAGCATGTATAAGAATGGTTCAACAAGCGCTGTTAACATAACAGTCGTTGGCTATGTTAGCAGCAACAGGCGCTGTTGTTGCACTGCTGGGCGTCAAACATGTTGCATTGGTGTATTGTTGAAAGTTGTATTGCAACATTTGACTGCTGCATACCGATTGGTTTTTATAACAATTGTTTAATTAAATAACACAAAAGCGTTTGTCAAATAAATAAATTTCCCATAAAAATAATGCGATTTATTAAAAATCAAAAAGATTAACAACTTTGTCTATGCAAAATATGAAATTTTAACAAACTGGCAACATGTTTATGAGCGCCGTGTGGGTGGCAAGCTGTTGCTGTTGCTGTTGCATGTGCCTCATATTAATTGCAGTGCTTACAAGCGGCATCGCCCACGCAGCAAATAAAACAAACAGCAAGAGTTGCATCAGTCGGCGACCCAATTGGAATCGTAGTCCAAGTTGGATTCAAAGTCAGAGTCGGAGAACGCCTACCTAGAAAACCGACCACACGACAGTGTGTCCAGTTAGACAAGCATACGCCTTGTTAGAGCCCTGAACCTGGACTTACCAACCACTTCACAGTCCCCGCTTCCTTTTCTCTCCCAACTTAGGCACTGCGAATTTGCATTTATTTACATTTCTGCAGTGAAGCTAAAAAGGCGCATGATTAAGCAATAAATTCACACGATCTTGCAGCATGTGTGGGTGTTTGTTGTTATTGCCGCTGCTGCTGCTGCTGCTGCAGTAACTGTTGCCGTTAACTGTGTAACGGTAATCTACTATTATTATTACTCTTATTATTATTTAGTATGCCCATTTCGTTTGAATATTTGTCCATTCAATTCATTTGGATTTGAGTTGTATTTGCTTCCCTCTAAAGTCCATCGAAAGCGGAAGCTGTTGGAAAATAGTGCGACAACCAAGTGAGAATGTAGCAGTTAACTAGCTCGACCTAAGAATACCCTGTGCCCAATCTATAGTTAATGCTGTTGAAATGCAAGTACATCACTAGATGTTATTAATGCTACTTTTGCAATAAGCACAGGAGATATTATAATATAATTAATCACTAATAATAAATAATAAATAATAAATGATAAATGATAAATAATAAATAATAAATGATAAATAATAAATAATAAATAATAAATAATAAATAATAAATAATAAATAATAACTAATAAATAATAAATAATAAATAATAAATAATAAATAATAAATAATAAATAATAAATAATAAATAATAAATAATAAATAATAAATAATAAATAATAAATAATAAATAATAAATAATAAATAATAAATAATAAATAATAAATAATAAATAATAAATAATAAATAATAAATAATAAATAATAAATAATAAATAATAAATAATAAATAATAAATAATAAATAATAAATAATAAATAATAAATAATAAATAATAAATAATAAATAATAAATAATAAATAATAAATAATAAATAATAAATAATAAATAATAAATAATAAATAATAAATAATAAATAATAAATAATAAATAATAAATAATAAATAATAAATAATAAATAATAAATAATAAATAATAAATAATAAATAATAAATAATAAATAATAAATAATAAATAATAAATAATAAATAATAAATAATAAATAATAAATAATAAATAATAAATAATAAATAATAAATAATAAATAATAAATAATAAATAATAAATAATAAATAATAAATAATAAATAATAAATAATAAATAATAAATAATAAATAATAAATAATAAATAATAAATAATAAATAATAAATAATAAATAATAAATAATAAATAATAAATAATAAATAATAAATAATAAATAATAAATAATAAATAATAAATAATAAATAATAAATAATAAATAATAAATAATAAATAATAAATAATAAATAATAAATAATAAATAATAAATAATAAATAATAAATAATAAATAATAAATAATAAATAATAAATAATAAATAATAAATAATAAATAATAAATAATAAATAATAAATAATAAATAATAAATAATAAATAATAAATAATAAATAATAAATAATAAATAATAAATAATAAATAATAAATAATAAATAATAAATAATAAATAATAAATAATAAATAATAAATAATAAATAATAAATAATAAATAATAAATAATAAATAATAAATAATAAATAATAAATAATAAATAATAAATAATAAATAATAAATAATAAATAATAAATAATAAATAATAAATAATAAATAATAAATAATAAATAATAAATAATAAATAATAAATAATAAATAATAAATAATAAATAATAAATAATAAATAATAAATAATAAATAATAAATAATAAATAATAAATAATAAATAATAAATAATAAATAATAAATAATAAATAATAAATAATAAATAATAAATAATAAATAATAAATAATAAATAATAAATAATAAATAATAAATAATAAATAATAAATAATAAATAATAAATAATAAATAATAAATAATAAATAATAAATAATAAATAATAAATAATAAATAATAAATAATAAATAATAAATAATAAATAATAAATAATAAATAATAAATAATAAATAATAAATAATAAATAATAAATAATAAATAATAAATAATAAATAATAAATAATAAATAATAAATAATAAATAATAAATAATAAATAATAAATATTTATAATATACCTAATAGCAAAGAATCCATTTGAAAGGAATTTCAGTTTTATTGCATTCAATTTCTAGCGAAGTTAAAAATCTTACAAAGACCTTTAAAATATTACATAAATTTATACAACTTCAGTAAAAAGATTGCTAGCATTTGAAATGAATTTCCGTTTGATAGCATTAAAATTCTAGCAAAGTTGATAATTGGATGTATTTTGACCAAAATAAATACTAATTTTCCAGCTGTCTCTGGAAATAGTAGTGACGATTTTCTGGTCCCGGCATGTACATATTTTCACGGATCTCCGTCAAATTGAAAGAATTGGGATTGTATACAAATGGTCCTTCATTGCTTTCCATCGAAGGTACACTGAAATCAGTAAAAACTCTTGATGCAGCCTTTCGGACACCAAGTGTCTGCCAAATGTCGAATTCCTGTTCCTGATTCGTTTCCTCCAGATGCTCCTCCTCTTGGACGCTCTTCTCACTGGATGAGAAAAGCGGACGATTTCTAAGGCACTCCGCTTTACGAGCATTCTCCAGCTCTAACTTCGCCACAATGGGATGCCGAAGGCCAGAGAGATATGCCAGAAGACTGGACTCCGTGTATTCAGTATTTCCCAGAAATGGATGGTGCAAGGAGTAATTGTTGCGACGCACAATCACATCTGCCTCGTACTCCTGATCCAAGCTCAGATCACAGCCACGACACTCAAAATGGGTCAACTTGTGGTTGGTCTCCAGACCGCGTATGATAGTTCTGCCCACGACGGGATTTAGCTTAATTGCCGCCATGTCCAGGCGACGCAATGGCGTGTGGTTCCGCAAAAGATGGCTAACATCACGTGCCAAAATACTGGCATCTGCCGCAATGCCACTAATGTTGAGTTCCACCACGTGATGAGTGCCAATTATGTTGGAAACCAGATAGTTTAGGCCGAGCTCCCCCAATGGATTGTGAGCCAGGCCCAGATACTTCATGGGTGCTCCATCCGGATCAATGTCGTCATAACACTTAAGGGCATATCCAATGGATTCCAGAGTGGCTCTTCCTATTTTATTGTACTCCAGCTCCAGTCCCTTTAACATGACCTTACGTTCCAGCAGCATTTCCAATGCTACATTGCAATTATCTTCAAGTTGATCGTAACCAAAATCAACGATCTCCAGCTCGTCCAGCTGTTTCAGGGCTTGAACTATAATCAGAAGCTTCATGTGATCCATCCGGCTGTTGCGCAGTCGGAAAATCTTGAGCTGCTGCAAGGTGCGAACACCTGTGGCCAGATGCACCATGTCGTCGTATGAGAAGTTCACGTGTCGTTTGTGATAATGACGATCCATCTTGGGTCCCAGGAACTCTATGGTCAGAGAGCTCAGCATGTCGAAGTATCGCACAAAACTCAAGTCAATGTGGTGACAGTGTTTGGCGGGATAATCGTAGCGCTTGAGACGATCCAGCAGTTTTTGCTTATTGCGCTTATCCGCGATTTGATCTTCTCCGTCATCCGGTTCCGGATCAACCGGAATATCGAAAGCACCATCGATTGGAGGTAGCTTTTTCTTCTTCTTTTTCTTCTGCTTAGGTTGCGGCGGCGGCGGAGCTCTTTGCAGGGCACGTTTTTGTTTGCGCCTCTCATGTTCATCCTTCTCCTCCCGATCGAGATCCCGCAATTGTTGCCGTGCTGCATTCCGGGCATGTCGTGCATCCCGTCGCTTCTGAGCTTCCATATCATCAGCGAAAGTTGATCCACCAGATCGTACCCCCATTTCCGGTTGGCTGTCTTCAATCTCAACTTCATTGATAGATTCTTTTACAGCAATCTCTACATAACGCACAGATTCCCTATTCCGTTTGCCCTTTGGCACTGGTTTCACTGGCTCCTCTTCCTCCTCAACTTCCTCCTCTACTTCCACATATGTATCACTGGGAAGAATGTGATAGTCATCAATTACTCCTATTTAATTGCGAAGTAAAAACCCTCGATAGACTGCGAATTGTCATAAATTGTTGAGTAGTGGTTGCTATTTAAATTAATTTTAAAAATTCAAATCTACACACATCTTTTAATCAAGTGCACATGTTAAATTTTATGACTCGGATAATACATACTATATATTGACCATGAAACGAACCAAATTATTGAGAAAAATATTTATCTATGGAACTGGAAATGTGCTAACTACACTATATAATGTTGTATGTTATACTGTATAGAGTTGTGCAAACTCCACCACATTTTGGAAATATTTTCTCCTCTAGTAATTTGCTGTGACTGCGCAAAATATCAAAAATTTCGTTTTCACTCAGTGACAAGAATTCCAACATAGAAAATATTTACAAGCTTCGCAAATTCACTAAATTCCTGTTAACAAATGAGTTTTCTAGGCAACTATTGACTAGTGCATCTAAAACAGTGCAAAACTAACAATTAAATTTGACCCTTAATTAAATATATTTCTAATTAATATTTGAATATGCATTTAACAAAAAACCACTAGAGACATTTTAGCCAGACAGCTCATGATAATTCGAGGTACATCGAACATTTTCAACCGACTTACCTTTCATCACTGGACACCTCATGTCCTGGTGAATCCGCCGAGGAAGCATCCAGCTCCGGTTCACTTACCACGTAATGTGCGAAGTAGTGATCCGGTAGGGACTGCAAATGTTTTATATGCATTGTTTTCACATATTTTCGCACTAATTTACCCAGTTCAGCCATCTGTTTCTCTGGCCAGTATTCGGCTGGACAGGACTCTACGAGTTCCACATACTTCAAGCTAATTCCCATGCCGCGCCAGTCGAACTCGTCGATCTTCTTAAAGGGCAGAGATTTATCCGAACTCTTGGCGAGCACCACGCGACGCCAGAAACGCACATCCCCCACAAAATAACAATCCTTCAGTGGTAGATTCACATCCAGGGAATCGTAGTGTATGCGCAACTTCATCGGATCGTGTTTCACCAGAGAAGCAATATACCTGGTGCCCAGTTTGGCCAGAGCACGGACAGACAGATCCGCCAAGGTGCCCAGACGTTCATGCTCGATGAATGCTTCTGTGTACACGTCACGATTCCGTTCGCTGTACAGGCGCCTGGTGCCCATTGATGGGCGGTAGAGCTCATATTCCACCAAGAGTTCTGGTTCATTGGGTATGCTAAAGGTACACAGGTTTGCCGGTGGCAGAAAGTCCCCATCATTTTCATCATCCATTATAATTGTATAAAATTATAAAAAATATTTGTACAGCAAAATTGTTTAGTTTGTGTAAGAATTCAGTTGGTATACTTATATACTAAGTTAGAAAAGCTTGCTACTCGAATAGTTGAGTCTGAATCTGTCATGTTCGACAGATGATGAAAGATTATGTTTAAATACTTGTAAAAAAAAATCAAATGACTTCATTGCCTGGTCGGGCTGATAATATCTCTATTGGATTTTAAATGAGCTGCCCCACGGCGCTGGACTGGCGTCAGATACCGTTGAACCCATGGAACCCGTTGAACCAATACCCAAGTCCGAGTACGTATATGAATCCGAGACCTGAGCCTGACCTCGAGGCAGCTTTTTGGGCACGACATCAACAACGACAACGACGCATTGTTTCCATCTCGTGGCTCGTGGCCAAGTCTCTCCATCTCGTTCTCTCGCTTCTTCTCCAACTCGTATCTCTGTCTCTGTCTCTATCTCTGTCTTGGCTGCAGCTGATGATGATGACTTAATCGTTGATCTGAGTTCGCATAGGTGGGCGTTATTGTGATTTATTATGCCAGTTGGACACGCACTATAAAAACGGACTGGCTAAACCATAAAACGAGAATACATATAAACGATCCACACAATTCACAACGACTTCAGAATACACTTCGCTAAAATACTTATTATGCTGAGTATGCAATATGCATACTTATAAGTTTATTGCCGCTCAACTTGCTGGCAAGTTGAAGTTCCCATTGAGTAGCTCTACTTAAGATATGATGGATATAAGGCATATAAAATTATATGAGGTCTGGGTCTACATTAAAACCTGTTAACTGCCTTCACCTTTAGCTCATTTTGCCCATACTTTAATTTAAAATACTTCACTTTACTTCCATTTGCCCTACTGCTTTAATTTCTGCTCGGTTTGTGGTCTTTTGATTGCTACTGGGTGGGCGACAAGGCGACAACGACAAATACCTCTCTGTATGCTACCCCCCAGACACTTGCTCTTCCTCTTCACTACTGCCATTCCCTTCTCTGCCCCTGTCATTGCCAACCTACCTGCAAAGTGTTTGTATCTTCTTGGTCGTCAAGTGTCGACAATACACTCAGAAAATTAAAACAAGTTTTTAGTTCAAGTTTAAACAAAATATTGAGCGTTTAAATTACATTTTGGTCTGTCTCTTTTAGCTTAAAGGAAGTTAACAAGAATTTTGTCTTGAATTGAAAAGTGTTCGATTGATTACAGCGAAATTTTGGTGAATTTAATTATTGAACAAGAAATATACTGAGTATGAATTTACAGAGATACTTTGTGATACTTTGTGTATCTTTTGATTCTCAGTAATAATCTGTAATATCCTGTGATACCTGTGATTCCCTTCGACACACCCAGTTCTCCGATGTCATTTCTGCTGAACTAATTACTATTATTAAAATCTTTACATTTACTGAAAGCTATCATATATGCTCTGCAGACTGCAAAATTGTAATATCTCAGTCGTCTCTCAATTAATTTCAATTATTAATGCTGTTAAATGACTTGGCCAAACGTAATGAAATCGTCCCATTTCGTCAACGGATGGGGACGGCTAATAAAAAATGATTAACATACGACACATACGCGGTGAATAAGCTCAAAAGGTAAAAAACCAGAACTAACATTCAGGAAGGCTTTGTTTTGGATGGCTACAGATTGGAAGGGAATCATCTACCATGAGCTGCTTTCATATGGGCAAACACTCAACTCGGACATCTATTGTCAACAATTAGACCGTTTTAAGGTTGCAATTGACCAGAAGCGACCAGAATTGGCCAATAGGAAAGGTACTGTGTTCTATTAGGACAACGCTAGACCACACACACATAAATATA
This sequence comes from Drosophila histrio, assembly GCA_958299025.2. Taxonomy (NCBI): domain Eukaryota; kingdom Metazoa; phylum Arthropoda; class Insecta; order Diptera; family Drosophilidae; genus Drosophila; species Drosophila histrio. Next base: position 23,112,847 of record OY282580.2, read on the forward strand.
GACGTGCACCAAAGTAAGAGAGCTTGAAAGGGAAGTTTTCACGCATCCACCGTATAGTCCAGATATAGCACCAAGCGATTATCGTCTTTTTTTTTCCCTTCAAAATAAAATAATAACTTTCTTTAATCAAAATAATGTAGCTATGATTTAAATTGTAAAATGTGCATTTGTTATCCTAACTGGGATCCCTTATGTTTGTTAACCAAGTGTTATTCATTGAAAATATTATTGATATTTGGATTTCAATCGAATGTATTTAAATAAAGAATCATAATTAATATCACAGTGTCTCAAAGAGCTCGCTCAGTGTATCTGCCTGGCTGGAGCTGAACCCCCGAATGATATATCACAGATGGAGGGCGCAGCTGTGCGCCAGTTTTCAGCCGCTTAACGCTGCAATGCCATAATCATCATCATCTTTCTCGAAAGATAGAAGGGAGCACCAACTGCCAGCCAACCAGCCAACCAGCCCGCCAGCCAGGCAACCATTTATTTATGCACTTGACTTGCGAAGCAGAGCTGTAGGCCAATTGGGGGGGTAGACGACATCGTCGGCACGGGGACAAGTGGGCGAAAGGACAGAATCTTAATGAGCATATCATATTTCACACACGTCTGCTTAAGTTGTCAACACCTTTGCCTTCCCCTCATTGGCCGCCACTGAGTTTCGAGTGCAATTTGCAATTGTTTTTGAGCCCTCACACAGATAGTTGAAAGTGCAAGCAGGAAATACTAGACTGTAAATGAGCCACATCCACATCCCACATCCACAGACATAGTTATATTTTCGTGCATTCAGCAATAACAACAGTATCCTAAATAAATAAATTGTAACAAAACTTTACGAAAGAAAAAAATCTTCTTGACAACTTTTACAACTTGCTTAAGTTCTTCGTTAACAATTTTATATATCTTCTAATATTTACGAGTTAACTTGAACAGTGGAAGCTAGAAAAATGCTCAAGTTTTGTAACTTTTGAGACGTAGATACTTAGGCAAAGCAACAAGGATAGTAGTAGTTTTGAGGTTTTTAAGCTTATACGGTTCGGCTTTGATTTCCGTATTCAAATTTGAAGTTTGAGTATACCAATTTAGAATAGTCTACTGAAGAGTATAGAATAGTATTAGAAGATTCTTTTTTTATTGACAGACATAAAGTTCCCTTATTTTATACCAGGCACTCTTTGAAAATAGACAATACAAATTTATGTAACAGCTAGATACAGTGGATTCTTTACCCCTAGACGGACGCATTTTAGGACATATTCTAGTTAATTAGATAAAGTATCTTATCTTTATCTACACTGAATATTTCATTACGGTTGTATAAACTGGACCATCAAAATTAACAACATTTGTTGACTTACTGCTAATTATTTAAATTTCGAAATTGACAAACAGAAGAATTTGTTATTATTTTAGTGAACCAAGACTCAAATTATTTTGTTCTGATATTAAATTTGAGCTCCATAATATCTTATATCTGGAATTATTCTATAATTTAAATTATATCTTTCTCTTTTCAAATATGAAGATTATTATTATATACAAAGTTCTTAAGTACACTTCAAGACTAGTAGATAGATAAATAGCTATAAAATAAATATAATAACATTAGCTAGCCCTAACGTAACATTCAAAGCCTCAACCTTCTATAAGCACCGTTTTAAATATAAATAAATTTATACACTTTTCAGTGTTGTAATAAATTTGACTATAAATGAGACAAAATAAATCTGTTCAAAGCTGCATAGAGAACTAGCTGAAAACGCATTAAGCTTGAGTGTCATATTAAAAAAGTTCCCCACGAGTTGCTCAAATACTCACATTAATGTCAAGTTGCAGCATAGTAAATACATATCTTGAAAAGCTTCATAAAAGTTATTAACTTATTCTGAGTTGGCCATGAAATTGAGTATACTTTTGTGAGTGTATCCTTGGGTCATTAGCGATGAGATGATTATAAAGGCTATAACTGAAACTAAAGTTATAGTCAAGTCAACAGGTCAAGCAAATCATGTAGCATATGGCCCGTTAATTGTCGAATAGGTGAGGTCTTAACTCTTAACGATGCAAGTAGGCAGCTCAAATTGTAATGTTGAAAAGCGAAACCAAAAACGAAAGCCCACGCGCAACATGTTGACAGCGGGCCAGAGAATAGATCTGGTCAGAAGGCAGCAGTTGAGGCAGCAGCGGCATCAAAGTGCTCTTGGCCAGAAAGACACGCACATTAATTATGTTAATTGAACTGTAGCACATTCTCAGGCGCAACAGACAACAGAGACAGAGTCAGCGACAGAGTCAGCGATAGCGACAGCGACAGAGAAAGAACGAGTGAGAGAAGCAACAGTCGCATAACTCATAATGCCATTTCCTCATGAAGTCAGCCAGACATAACTCAGCTCTAACGTATCTGCCATAGAGAGAACTTTAGGCAAGACTTCATTAAAACTTGTGCAGCATTTTGTCTTGGCTCAGACAGCGCTGTGGCCAAGGAAACAGGACAAAGCCAAAGGAGGCTGACAGTCATGGCAGTCCCAATAGTCCCAAACAGTCCCGACTGTCCAGCGTAGGCTCCCAATTCCCAATTCCAGCAACAACAACAATTGCGAAAACAGAGGGAAAACAGACAAACTGCAGCCGTGCCTAATGACCACAAAAATAGCCAAATGCAGTTTAATTTATGACCCAACGCCAACTGAGAATGTGTGGACCATGCAACGTTCAATGTACGTACAACACGGCGAGGGTTGTTCGGGCACTCAGTGGGAATACAGACGAAACATAAAAATACCTGCATTATATTAATAAAGAAAAAGTAAAGAAATAATAATCTATCTGTAAAGGTCCAGGGTTGTGGAAGTATACAGTCTGGCAATAATAGATTATTATATTTTTAAGTCGGACATAACAAACTATTACTTTGTGCAAGTGTTATTCGATATTCCAGAAATTATTAACAATAAAAATAACTAAATAGAAAGCATTCAATTTTCAAATTCATACAATTTAAATAAAGAAAGCTAAAGAATTATTTGAGTCCTGATTAATATAATTTTTTTAAATTTCCTCAGTAAACATTTAAAGATAAACTTAATCAAGTATAACTCATTACTCTCTCCATTATTATTTTATATCTTTAATCTTAATCTAGAAAGATAATAATTTTATCTTATTTGATTTAATATTTGCTCAGAATATATATTTAAATTTAGCTTTTAATACTCTATTCAATAAATTGTTTTATTTTTCGAGCTAAATCAAATGAAATTAAGAGTTCCAAAGAATTTAACAAGTCGCAATTTGTAATTTCTGTAAATAATTCCCCTGAAGATATATTTATATTTAGCTTTTAATACTCTCTTTATTATAATAAGATTTCTTCCAACTAAATAAAACTAAATTAAGAATGCCAAAGAATTTCATGAGTCGCAATTTATATTAATTGACTTAATATTTCCTCAGAATATATTTAAATTTATCTTTTAATACTCTCAACAGTTTTCTTATTATTTGTTCAACTAAATCAAGAATGCAAAAGAATTTTACGAGCCTCACTCTGCATAATATTTTATTTAATATTATCTTGGAATATATTTAAATTTAGCTTTTAGTAATCTTTTCTTAATAATTATAGTTCCTCCAACTATCCAACATTTTATGATGCTTTTGTTTTCCTGTTTTAATTCACCACTTGAAAGTTTTCATTATAAAATTGGATTTGCATTTTTCTACTTTCTTTATTTTCTGTTTTTCTAATTGGGATAATATTTTAACAAACTGCAGCAGCAACCTTGTCTGAGTTTTGCCCATATTGTTGTCTGCTCGCTATTTGCAATTGCACGTGGAGGACTTGACGGGCTGCAAGAGGAGTCGCTGGGATCCCTAGGCAATGGCTGAGTGATTTATGTATGTGGCTGACATCGTTGGCTTAGCTTCACTGTAGTTGTGTTATCAGCTAATTTGAAAATCGCTCACTAAAGAGTGTTACCGTCCTTCTACCGCATCTCTCTTGACAGGGATTTAAAGGAATTATGCAATAAAACTTGAAGTACTTAAACGAGATGTATGTAGGTACTGTACTCAGGTGTTTGTTATGGACTTACTCGTCTCTATTAATAAGTATATATATATATATATATATATATATAGGAATAGTGAGAGAGAGATGGAGAGCAGGAGTGGGAGTGAGTGCAGTTCAAGGCCAACTGTAATCAACCAATCAATCAAAAAGCGCGCTGCAAACCAGACAAGGATTGGCTTAAACCCATCCACAAAGTCGTCGTCCACGTCTTTGTCCAGCTGCATTTCAAGAGCGACTCAGCGAGAACAATGCATAATTACTGATAATGATTTGTGCATTGTTAACGTCGGAATAGGCCATCTATTGTTCTGGCCTGTCTGGGACGAGCAACACAGAATGAGATTGAGAATGAATATGAGAATTGGGACTGGCTGGTTGGGGGCATCCTCCAATGCCTTTGCTATGATTGCCTCGTCAGTGGTTTTAGTTATGAGTTAGATTCGACAGAGATCCATTCGATGGAATTTCGAGGAACTCTTGTAACTATTTTAAGCGGCTTTCGTCGGCAGGCGTCGACGATAAAATAATAAAAATTGATTTGCGCGTCAGGTTTTTGGCGTTGGCGATAAAATTTTACAACAGAACGCGTCGTGTGAAATTATCATTATCCTCAAGCTCAGCAGGCGCATCCTCATTTCAACCCCCCCGGAAACACTTGGTGCCGCCCGCCACCAACAGCAGCAGGAGCCAGGAAAATCGTACGCTCTGTTGAACAGATTACAAATCATAGTTAACGACTGCTTCGACTGGACGTTGTTAAGCTCACGATGTCGAGATGCCAAATCACAGATGAGACATGTGAGTCGCAGGTTGGAAAGTTGCAAGCGGCAAGTGGCAAGTGGCAAGCTGCAAGTTGAGAAGTCGTCCGATGAAAGATGACGGCAACGGGGCAGTTTCGATTTTCAATTAAACTCTTTGATGTAATTTTTCACACCTTGGCATGATTGAGCAAGCTCTTGTTGTTCCTGCTGTCGGACAACTAATTGAGCAGTCAAATTACGATTGGACTGGCTTGAGAATATAGTAGTAGTAGTAGTAGTAATACCCATTGCAATTCAATTACAAAGATAATCGTAAGATCTTTAAGAGCGAGACAAATTGAACTACACATAAAAGTGAAATACTTTCGAGAAGCGGTTCCTGAAACAAAATCGTGTATAGTTGGTTAGATCGATTAATGTATAACCCTTTACAATCCTTCAGTTGATTAACTTATAAATAACGTCTTAATTAAACGTATATTTGGTTAATTGTTCGACTTAATTGCTCGATTAAATTCCATAGAAAACTTATAGATGTTTCCAAAATCATGTTTTTATGGAAGTCTGCGAAATATTGTGTGAAAGTAATTCAGAATAGGCTTTCAATTAAGTAATAGATTTTGAAAATTAATATTAAAATCTAAAGCTACAATATATTTACAGTATTTCTGATGTAAACATATAAATACTCACAAATAGAAGTTACTAGTAAATATACAATGTATAAATATCGATATTAAATGGCATAATTTGATTAAGCGTAGTCGCGATAATCGAATCATTTCATAATTAAATTTTAAATATGAATTACACACTCGATTTTATTAACTTAAACGATTTGCTAACATTTCCAAAAAAATACACAAGAAAAAGAATACCCTAATATTCCCATTAAATGGTAAAGTCAGTGCTGTATTAATTTTCAACAGCATTTAATTTTAATTTTGTTTAAACACTCTCAATTAAATTTTAAATTCAATTTTAAACTGTGCGCTATATCAAACTAGCATGAAGTTGGCTGCGACCGGAGAGAGCTGCCAACTTGTTTTGGAATCACATGCAGACAGCTCTGTTGCCGAGCAAACAGCATTAAATGGTATGACATCAGACAGACCAAAGCTGAATGCTACAAGCATATGCTATTAGAATAAGTATTTGCAGTCAAGGCAGCCACATTTGGTACATTTGTTTGGTACATAAAAATTGGTACAATTTTAATTCGTTGGTCAACGGAACTCAATTATTACAGTCGAACTTCTATATAGAGAATATCAAGGGAACAAAAATTAAATTCGTTACTTTGAAAATTCTTAATAGAGGGAGATTTCTTTCACGTGGAGCTATTGCAGTGCTCTGGAAATTAACTCGCCTTAAAGAAAACTTCGTTGTACAGAAGTTCTTAATAGAGAAGTTCTACTGTAATAAGTAAAATAAAATCGTGTTAAATTTTTTCTAAATGTTTCTAAATTACGGAACATAATATTTTCATTAAGTGCAATCGAGTTTGCAGTTAATAGAATTTTATTATTGTTGTAATTTCTTTTATAGTTAATATGCTGCAGTAAAAAATCCAATTTTCAATTCAAATACTTTGGTAAATGAAAAATTCTTTTCAAAACGATTTGTTTTAATACAGTGCGTTGTCGTTGTTTTTTTATTTGTTTTATATTTTAAATATACATAGTTTAATATATGCAGCTATAATAGTTATTTAAAATTTGAATACTACATTGTTTAGTTATTATTTTCTTTGATATTTAAACTAAATAAACCTTTAAACTACATTTTTTGTTGTGTTTGCTCCTTCTTTCATTTTCTTCTCTCTCTCTCTCTCTCTCTTTCTGCCTGTCTCTCTTTCTTCTATCGTCTTCCTCTTTCTTTCGTTTGCAATTTCTCGCCAATTTCGATTTGATTTGTTTATTGTTTGCTACTCTAGGGTGCTAGATACGTATATATATATATATGTATAATTATTTATAGGGTATTAATTGGTAATTTACAATACATTAATTATAAGTAAGTATAATTAAACAAATTATTATAGTTTGCTGCTGGCGAGAAATGTTTTATGCTCATTAATGAAATTTATAAACTATATAATACAATAAAAGTCTTGGCATTAAAGAATAAATTGATTATAAACAAAATAATTAAATTATTTTGCGCTGGTTTACAGTTTTGTCTCACACACACATGCATAAATAAATTATAGTTGTTAATTTATGTTTTTGTTTTCATATATATTCATTCACTTTTTTTTTTGTTGTTTTTTAGCTTTTGTACTCAAAACTGTACGAAAAACGCTAGCGTGTTGTCGCCGCGTTTTTAAACGCCATAAGCCTTTCATAAGAAGCCCATATCAAGGGCAGTGTAAAGAGCACGAATGTCGCTGTGGGCGGAAATGCGCCAGAATGGGAAGTTCATGGCCTTGGCAGCCGACTCCTCCTCGGCGCCATCCCCAATCACGACGTAGGTGCTCTTGCGCCCAAAGCGTGTAACGATGCGTTCGTAGCAGGTTTCCTGACCTGTGAACAGATTAAAGATTAGCATTGGACCATGAGAATATTGCTGAATGGCTGACTTACCTATCTTGTGGGCACTGTAAATGTTCTCAATATTAAAGATACTGCCCAGGCCGAAGAGCAGAACTTTGGCCAACGCCGGAGCCAATTGCGTAGAGGTGACCAGCACATTGACGCAGTTCTCCCGCTGGGCAATCATGCTGAGACACTTGAGCGCCAAGGTGGCCCAGTTATCGGTGGCCACCTCGATTTCGGAGCGTATCTGCAACCAGGCATCTCGTTTTCCCGGTCCCAACAAAGTGCCAACACTGCAAGAGAGAATGAAGAGAGAGATTTGGTTGAGCAACAAGTAATAACATGCTATATAATTAAATAAAATAATGAAATAAATACAATGTAAGTATATTTAAATATAAATATATATAAATATAAATATATATAAATATAAATATATATAATAAATATATATATAGCATAAGAATCATGAAGATTCTGAAAGTGAAGTAGATAAATTATATTTATACCTTGTATATAGTACATTAACTTATAAGGAAATCCTAGAAAAAAATTATATTTTACGCTACTTTGGGATACCCGTTTATAAACCGAGTTATACAATTATTGCATACTTTCAGGGGTTAAGAAATACACAAATACATATATATAGCTTAAGAATCTGCATGTGAGCTGGATTAATTACATTCATTAAGTTATAGGAATATCCTAAGTAGCTCTAGTTTAGATAGGTAATATAATTAAATTAAATACAATTATAATAAACTCTGCAGTCAAGTTCCGACGTTACTGAATTTAATTATATAGTAAGTGGACTAAATTTATGTATGTTACTTGAGTTAAATTTCAAGTGTTATATATGATTAATATTTCGTAATAATTTATATTTAAATACAAAATAAGAGTTAAAATTAATATGAATAATAAAAATTGATAATATAAGTTTATCCTCTATTCAAAATGAGATTTTCACATTCCACTCTTATTTGGAATCCCTCGAAGAAATCTGAGGGGAATTAGGAACGGAATTTGTGTACTTACTTGCCCCTGTAGGTGTTGTAGATATCCTTGATCTTGCGGTAACGGAACGCCAGCTTGCGCATCCAATCGACGCCGCCACGAACGCCAGTGGGCAGACAGAGATTGGGCGGGGCGCCGGGCGGAGTGCCGGTGTGGAAACCATCGGTTGCAAAGTTATAGGTGCTCAGATCCTGGCCATTGTCGTCGGAGCTGACGTCGTCGATGTGCACCTGATCGCACTCCTCGATCTCATTGAAGAAGAAGTGAGTGTCGGCCATATTGAAGACCATCTCCTCCATGCGGAAGGCAATGGTCATCAGGGTGCTGTGATCTTTGGTATATCGATTGGCGTAGCTGCCCGAGAGCAGCGTGTGGAAGATGATCAGCGTCTCGTCCAGATCCCAGACAAAGACACGTTCCGGCGGCTTCACCGCCTCGCTGTTGCCCGTATCTGACGCCGTGCTGCGCGTCGGACTCGGCTGCTGGTGGCGTCGTCCTCGCGCTCGTCCCGTCTTCCCTGTCGGCGTGGACTTGGTCGCCGAGGCGGAGCCGGCGGTGCCAACGCTGCTGCTGCCGCCGCTCGAGTTGAGTGTGGCCGACGCAGTGGCAGCCGTGACAACGTTGACCGATGCATTCGGCGACATGGAGATCGGCAGCGGGGAGTGCGGAGAATGCGTCGCCGGATGCACAGGCGTCGTCGAGTGCGTGTCCGTTGGACTTTCGGAGAGATTCGAGGATGCGGTCGCCACATGGAAACCATGGCTGGCACTCGAACTCGGCGAACTCACCGCGTACGGCGAATAGTTTGCCGGATTGTAATAATTGCCATACTGTTCATTATAGTATCCGCCGTAATCCTGCTGAGCAAAATTGTTGTAGCCCGCATACGGATTGCTGTACAACTGCGAATTGTTGTTGCCGCCGCTCGCGTACGTCGGCGTCAAATACGCTGCCGCAGCCGCCGCCGCGCCTGGCTCCATTTTGGCACCCCTTGCCGCTGCCGCCGCCGAACTGGCCGCAGCATACGGCGCGCCATAGCCAGAGTAGAAGGGCGGGGGCGTATACTGCTGCATGGTGTTGTAGTAGTAATAATCGTGCTTGCTGTCGTATACTGCTGCCGCTGCCGCTGCCACCGCTGAGCTGGCAGCGCTGCTCTCGGCGCAGCCATACAGATTGGCGCCGACGCTGGCAGCGGCCGCAACTGCGCCATTATCCAGTGTGGCATGCACCTGGCCGGGACTGCGCGACTCCGATTTGACTGCAGCCGCAATGCTGCTGCTGTCGTGCGTCCAATGCGACATTGTCGACGGATGACCGACTCCGACACCGACGCCCACCTCGTCGCTGGACTGTTGATATGTGGAGAAGCTGCTGCCCGACGACTGTGCAAAGCTGCTGGCAGCTGCCGCCAAGCTGCAGCTACTAGGATTTGGATTGTTGTTATTGTTGCCGCTGCTGTTGTTGTTGCTGTTATTGTTGCTGCCGGTGTTTGTGTTGTTGCTGTTCGCATAGTGACCACTCAGCGAGCCAATTGTCGGCTGCAGCGGTTGTATCTGCGGTGGCAAACCCAAGGGACTGCACTGCCCAGCCACGCCCACGCCACCAACGCCTACGCCCACGCCAATGCCAACGCCAACGCTGGCGCCGGCACTGCTGGGCCCATTGCTGGTGGCCAACACGGCGCTTGGATGTGTCTGTTGTTGCTGTTGTTGTTGCTGCTGTTGCTGTTGCTGATGCTGTTGTTGTTGTTGCTGCTGTTGCTGTTGTTGGCTTTGGCAGAGACTGTAGAGAAAGAGATAAAAAGTGAGGGCAGGTGAGTGTATGTTGATTACACAATTAAACAATAATATCAGCTTATAAGTTATAATACATATGAAGAATTAGTCGACTAGCAGTTGTCCTGTAATGTTTGTAATTGATTAACTCATTAATTTAATAATTCATTAATTTATATTATATTTATATATATATATATTTAAAATAGTTATTTATTTATTTACATTACTATTTATTTATTGGTGTATTTATTTACTTATGCGTTTTTGCATATATTTGAATATTTTTCAATTTCTTTATGTATTAATTTATTTAAAATTTTATTTGTTTTCATATTTATCTATGCATTTGTTTATTTATTAATATTATTTAATTACCTATATTTATTTATGCATTTATTTGCTTATTTATTTACTACTGTATTTATTGATATTTATTTTAATGTACTTATGTATTTATTTATGTACCTATATATATTCATGTGTTTATTCATATATTTATTTATGTAATCAATTATATATTTATTTTGATATTTCTGTATATATTTAACTATGTATTAATTTCCTTTGAGTTTTTTTTATTTATTTGTATATATATTTACGTATTTATTTATATTTATTGCCCTTTATTATTTATTTATTTATATATTTCCAAACATGTAAGTTTATTTGTTAATATATTTTATACTTGTTTATTTTTTTATATTATTTCTATTATTTTTTGCAATTTTTTGATTAAAGAATGTTTAAGAACATTGACAGATATTCTACATTTTTTCAATTGATCCTACAACACAAAGAAAACAAAACAACTTTTTAACTTTGATTTAACTTTTTACCCGCATTAATTCACCATGGAAGTTTTTAATTGATTTAAAGAGTATACAAATAAATCTCTGCACATTATAAAAAAAATATGAAATGCTTTTTCATTTAACTTTCAACCCATATTAAATACAAATGCGTTTTATATTACATTATACTCTTTTTATTGTAATTTAAATAATTAAAAATGATTTTTAGTATGAATATTTTTCGTATTAAAACCGAGAATTTTACCTGTAAATACAATAATTATTATATTCAAGCATGAAACTTTAAGCTGTCTAATAAAACGATTCAAATTATCAGCGTGTGTGTTAAAAGATTTCAGTTAGTTTAAAAGTAATTGTACACTGACTACGAAAATTATTCTGTGAAGTATAGTCTTATCTTCTTAGTGACAATCGAACTTATTTGACCTTAATATATAATATTTATAATGATTATTTAAATATAAATCTTTGATTTAAAGTTGAATAAGGAAATCAACAAATTATATAAAACATATTGAATTTGATAATTAAATAAATAGGTTTAACGTTAAACTAAATATACCTTCTTTAAATTTAAGTGTTTTCCACATTGAACTTACTATATTTATATTGACTGGGAGATTTAAGTATTTCTTTAGTCAAATCGAATTGTTTTATTTGATTGCCGAATATCGAGAGTTAATTAATTTTAATTCAATTGTTGGGGACAGGAATGTAAATTATGGACTGAAAACTATTTGATTGTTAAAGCGAATTTGCCACTACGTAAACGCCTCCTAATTGGTTCATAGATATTTCTCAAGTTAAGACAAATCGCTTTTTGACCATTTAAAACTGAAACAAAATATGGAACAATTTAGCATAAGAATTCTAGACGAATTCTTCAAAAGCTTGACCCGCTCTCTTATTATTTCCTTTAAATTTCAACCGGATTTCAATAGACCAAATCTCTACTTGTTAATAAGCATAATCCACAGAGTATCCTAACCAATAAGGGGAAAACAAAGGAAACCAAAGACAAAGAAGGAGAGGGAGAAACATAAACGTTTTGCTCGTTAAGCGGACTCATAAAATAATTTCCAATAATCTTTAAACAGCCATAAAATTAACGGCACGTCGTCATCGTCATCGTTGTCGTCGTCGTCTTTTTGAACCAAAAGTCAAGTGTGTCACAGTCGCTCTCTAAAATCTTGTCAAGTGTTATAAATATTTTTCTACGCTCTTTGGGCTCGCATATAAAAAAAAAATAAAAAGGAAAAGGAAAACGTTTGAAATTCCTTTTTAAAAACCACTTGAGGGACTCGTTTCCATTCTCGTTCTCGTTCAAAGTCCCGGCCAGGCTGGACATGTGTGCAGCAAATGTTTCCTTTTCTTAAGAGGCAACAACACTTGTTGTTGTTGCTGTTGCTGTTGTTGTTCTTGTTATTGTTGCTGTTGTCATTCATTTTTAACTAGCAACAATTGCCAGACAAATTAAGTAGACTAATTTTGTAGTGGCCAATAAAAATCAAACTTCAATAAGAAATCAAATAAATCACCCAACGAAAAATCAAAACAATTAAATCAAGAAAATCTTAAACTCAAGCTCTCTGGTAATTCAATCCTTTGCTTCGGCAATTAAATGAAGTTGTTTCAAATATACATATACACCAGTTGACAAAGAAGGAGAAAGAGAAAACGATAAACGGACAGAAAGAGGGGGAATATTCTCAGTTATGTGTCAGTAATTTATCAAATAAGTATTTATTTTTCCCTTCTCCAAAAGAGCATACTTTTGTCTTGAGTTTAAGATTGTCTACAACAAATTAAGAACTCTCCACGATTAACTAAAAGAAAATGTAAACAGAGAAAATGCAAATATTTTCATGTACATTTCTCTTTAAAAGAAATCTGTATACCCTAAGAAATCAGTTAAAAAACGTATTTAAAGGTTCTCGTTTTATACTTTAAAATATACTCTATATTTAATTAATTTAGTTTAAAAAAGTGACGTTTTTATTAAAAAACTATATATGAAAATCCAGCTTATATTCTCAACTATACTATAACTTTAGCAAATGCATTAACATCAAGTTGAGAATGATAATATAAACTTTGCCAAGGCAAAATAGACCTATGCATTTAGATCGTTTATATTAAAATGATGATAGAACAATTAAAATTCTTCAAACTATAATATAATTAGTTTCTTATTTGGTTACAGTTTAAATAAACTGAACTATAATTATACTTCTGTTCCCCTGTTTCTGTGGGAAAGAGTTTTTCCGTGGTTTTGTCTTCCTTTTTCATTTTTATTACTTCCAACCAAATTTGTAGTAATTTTTCATAATTTATTTTCTTCTTTTTGACATCGAAATAAACGGGAAAGGTAAATGAAGTGCCCAATTTCCTTAGGAATTTGACACCCACTGTCTGGGGACATTTCTCAGACAAGAGAAAAAGGGAAAAGACTTGGACCCATGAAATGGGGTAGGAAAGGGGAAAAAAAGAAGTATGTGAAAAACGACGCGTGCGCTCCAGACAAATCATTTAATATTAATTCATTGCATTATTTTGGGGTTTGTTTTGGAATGATGTCAGCCAATGGTAGCATCAGTTCAAAATATTATTATACATTTAAGGATTAAAAAGAGGAAAAAGATGATGTTCCATGTTGAAAAATGTGAAGTTAGGGAACAAAAGTAGCTGCATTTAATAAGGAACTCTCCCTCTATTCTCCCTCTCTTTAAGACCCGTCTGTTAAGCCGCACTAAGCCCCTTAAAGTAGTCTGGGCATGGCACTCGCCCACTATTGAGGCATGCAACGTTCTGTGGCAAGTGTTAAGTGCTCTCACACACTTTACGCTTCCCATTATAAGTATTTGTCAGAATAAATTCCATGAATTCCTTTCCGATTCTCAATAGGGGCATGTGTTCGGCCTCAAAAACACATGCGAAATTCGAAAAAAATTTGTCAAAACTCAGGGACACTTGTTGCAGTGGCAAGTGTGAAGAATTTAAGTGCGATAGATACAAGTAGTGCGACATATCTTTGATCTATGCATAGATTATAATATGATATAGGGGCTGCTTACCGATTGCGTTCATGTGTATCCGTATGCTCTGTTTTGGGTCGTTTAACCTGCAAAGAAGAAAGTGAGAAAAAAGAACATTGAATTAATTTAAAACATATTTTACACATTTAAAGTTTTCATATATTAATAATGTCCCTTCTATCTATTAATTTACAGGGTACATATATATTTTATACACTTGAGCATTAAATAAATTTTTGCTTAAAGCAACTGAATTTGTTTACAAAACAAAGCCGCAATTTGGCGTCTTCCCAAACACCTCAGCGGGTTCTCTGTCTGAGTGTTTCTGAGTTCCGCTGAGGTTGGCGATTTAATGCACCTTTCCCTACCCCGAACCGATCCAGCACGACTGCCTGAAATACTATTTGGGGTCTTAATGCGACGCAATGCAACAGAAATTATAAAAATAAAAACAAAACAAAAAAAAAAACAGCACATTTTACATAATTTGCATTTGGCAAACGCTGCGACAGCGATTTCAACGTGCGTGGGAAAAACTTTGACTGGGTTGATGGGTTGACGGTCTAGATAACGGCGCCATAACCCAAAACAGCGGCAATAGGGGGGGAAAGGTCCGACAAATTGACGCTGCCTCAGCGCCTCGGAGGGTGCACACAGCAGGTGGCCCCAAATCGAGGTTGAATCCGAGGGGAAAGACTCACAAAGAACCTAACGATAGAATCACACTGAACTCAAGCTAAGCTGTTGAAATCAAGAGTCCAGCTAATTGAGACGGGGCCATGGATGGAGTGTTCTATTGGATAATAAAGCTCGCTAGATAGTTATTGAAAGTGACAGAGCCCAAATTAGCAAGAAATCAAATTGAAAGGAAAGAAAAGCAAGGGATTATACTCGTAAATACTATAATTTAAACTGAAGCTAAAACTAAATAAGGGATAAGTGTTATAACAGCTAAAGAAGAGAATAAAATAATAATATAGTATTATGATTTTCTTAGTCTTTCTGCTTTCTTTGCATAGGAAGTCAAATTACAGATAAGTCTATCTTATATTAAGACATTGTTAACTTTATAACACATTTTGTAGAGCGTCTATATTTAAACTAAAAGTTAGTAATAGTTTAGTTTGATTAACAAATCTCAAAAAACTCTAAAATCATCCTTTACAATTAATGATTCCTTAAGGAATTCTTTAAAAAGGTGTAATCTATTTAATTCCTAGCTGTTTTACTTTTTATGCAGAAGCTCTATCCTCCATCTTTACATTATGATATTTGAAATAGTTAATATAATTAAATTCACTCATTAAGCTCATTTATGTTAAAAATATACTGAGATTAAGGCTTGGAAAAGGTTGAGTTAATATAAATTAAAGTATATTGTAAGTACATGAATTATTAGGATAGAAAGATTAGCAAATTGTAATTATTTAGAGCAACTCTTAAACTATTCCCTATACTTATAAATACTGTAACATAGTTGAAGATAAGAAAATAACTATTTAATCCTTACATTTGTAGTAGTACATAAGGGGAAGTATGCAATACTAGTATATAATTAGTAAAGTAAGACCTATTGGAAACATAACGATATTTCTAACATATCCAAGAACAACTGTAATAAACATAAACGATAAATATGGAAAAGCATCCCGGTCAATCTTATCGATAGTTCGAAAAGATCTGATCGTGATGGTGAAATAACGCGCAGTTTTCTGCGAAGAATATAAAATTAAATACGCAATAATATAGATTATGGGCTACGACCGAAAGAAGAAATATCATAATTTCAGAATAGCTCACAGGTGCTAAAAGTTTCTGATATACATACGACATTATTTAGGGAAAACTTGTAGTCAGCTAGAAGTTGGTAAGCTCATTATTTACATATTATTATATTTGAAATATAAAAAAAAAAACATGCTCTACACATATAGATACTTTAAAATAAGTTTATTTATATTTAATCCTTAGTTTTTGTGCTTTTTCTGAAGAAGCTTTCTTAGTCTCTTTATTAACCATATAAAAATATATATCAATAAAGAGTTACGAACAAACGAAGAATTATATTGTGAAAAGCTCTCAGGTGATAAAAGTTTAAGATATATGAAATTATTTAGGACAAGTTTAGACTTAGCTAGTGAATGATAAGCTAATTGCTTACATGTTATAAGTATTACAATGCCAATGGGCATTACCAACCAAGTGGGAACTGAGGAAGTGCCTTTGGGAATGCAACGGAAGCCAGTTAAGGGGCAGCAAAGAAGAAAAGGGAAGCGGTGGAAGATCGCTGTGATTGGTAACCTACAGCAAACAAAGCTGCTGGAATTTATATACCTGACTTTGACATGGCATTCGTGAGCCGCATTTGGGGAGCAGCTTCAGTTGGCCACACAACACGCACACGCACAGTGTCCATCATAATTTTTGTATTTGTTTTCGACTTTACATTTCTTTATTTTTTTGGCAAATTTGTTTTCAGCGAACTTTCAACGGTAGCGTTTAATGACGCGTCGCTGTGGCAACAGCTGCAGTTTGTTGTTGCTGTGGAGGGGAGGGAGGGAGGCAGCTGTAGCTGAAGCTGAAGCTGCGCTTTGCGTGTTGCACGGAGCTTGACGCTGGGGTTGCAACTGAATCTGATACACGAATGCAAAACGCAATGCAACGCAACCTTTTACTAAACTAATTTATGGCACAAGTTGACAACGTAAACATTAACACACAGACAAGGAGGAGAAGGAGAAGATGGTGATGGAGGAGGGAAGTAGGAGATGCTGTAGATGCTGGGCCTCCTCATCATGAGAGAGATATATACCATATAAAGACCTGTTTTGAGCATCTTTAACGAAATTCCTGTGATCGTAATCTTTTGTCTCTCTTGGCTGCTTTAGAAGAAGATTAAAACAGACGCACACACACACACACACACATACACACGCACAACAAAAGACAAGTCGAAGACGGCGACAAATTTTTTATTAACTTGCCCGCCTGGTATGAACCTCGGCCACAGTCCGAACCAAACCTCTGGCTGGACCCTAAGCCCCTGCCGATAAGCATCGGAATAAACAACAAAAATTTGTAGCTCCCTCTCGTTGTTGTCATTTGTTTGTTGTCTTTTGTTGTTTCTTTTTGTATTGGTTTTTTTTTTTTTTTTTGGGTGGGGTTGTTGTTGTTGGTAGCGGGGTAGGGGGTATGGTTAGGAGCCACAACCTATGCGCCTTAACACTTTGGCACGTTAATTACGTGGGACAATCGACAATCGCCAAGTGTCAATCGCTGCAGCCATAATCAATATTTTGACTGCTTGCTCAGTGGCTGTGTGCAACAGACAAAAGGGGGAAACATGGGGCATGTGGCAGTGTCAGAGTCAGAGCCAGAGTCAGAGTCTTTCTTTCTTTCTTTTAGCCAAGTGGCACATAAATTACATGCAGCGTATTGTCGCAGTTGAATTATGGCGTGTTAATTTTTACGATTACGGCTTAAACTTAATTAAAATGTGATTAATGCCGCCAGTCAAAACTTGGCCAGGCCTTTGTGGGCCAGGGCTCCTTAAATTGTCATAAAATTGACCCCAGTGCGACCAAAAACAAAAAAAAAGGGACTCCCAACTCTTCAACTCCTCAATTCTTCAACTCTCCCCAAATGCCTGTAATTTATGCTCTATTAATATTTCGCCTTAAAACCAATTGCCGCATGTGTTTTAACTCGTTCAGATGTGGGCCCCAAAGTTCGTGACGGTTTAACAAAATTCTCTCGACTCTTGACTTTGTTTTAGCTAAGTGCAGAGATCCATAAAAAAAACTTGTAGCTTGTTCTTTTGCCTGTGGCACCATTAAATGCCACAAGTTGCACTTTGAACGACTCTCTGCACACCTTACTGAAATGTTCCCTATTTTTGCGGATAATCAGCAAAGTGTTTCTAAGGGGCTATCACATAGATTGTTCAATTTAAGACTGACAAATAGCATAAATTGATTAAGTTGAAAAAAATAGCTAAGTTTATAAAATAGTCAAGATAATTATACCAAAAATCAAATAATTCCAGCTTAAAATTAAATATCTTTAACACAATGCTTTCATAATTAATATAATAATAAAGCTAAGGGTATAAAATAATTTTGCATCAAATAACTTTTATGTAAATTAGCTATAAAGTTTGAAAAAATACGATCAGTGTGATTAGCTAATTATCATAACTGAAAAGCTAAATATATTTTTGGACTTTAGCTTTAGTTTGTGGCCATAAGAAACTTTGTTTGAAATGAACTAGCAATTAATTAAGTAAATAATTAATTAATTTGTCCTACGAAATATAAAATGACTTTTATGATACAACGCTGTTTTATTTGATATTTAAATGAATTGCAATATTTCTGGATTAATAATTTGCATTGTTGTTAGATTAGTCAAATATTAATGCATGATTATTATAAGTAAATAAATTATTTTCATTTTTGTATATAATTTAAAATATAAGAGAAATATTCATTTTTTGAATGCAAATTATTTTTAAAAATATTTTAATTATGTTTATATGATTTTTGATGAACTGTAAGTTTAATTTAAATATTAAATACCAGCACTTTCAACTAATGTTAATGACAATGTGCAGAGTACTTATTAATGCAGTATTTTAAACGATTAGAAATCAGTCAATCAATTGTTGGCCTAAGTTAGGTATTAAATAAAAGTAATCTACTTTTTGTTAAGTTTCTTTTTTTCGCAATTGCGATGATGAAGCCACACAAACAAACCACCACAACAACCACAACAACAACTTTGTTAACCGACGGCAAAAACCACAGCGAAAAGATACAAATTGTTGAAGTTTTGTTGACTTTAGTATAGGTGCAGTCTACTGAGAAACTAAACAATCAACCGCATCACTTTTAATGCTTCGCTTTAACTAAAATGCACTCGTATTATTGTTATTTTTATTATTATTATTATTACCTTTGGTTCAATCATTTTATCAATTAATCCGCAACGCGGCGCTGCATAGTTATATGGCATTAGGGTGACCATTTTGCGAGCAGGATTTATCTAACAACGTAATATCACTTGAAGATGTTTTGAAATTTAATGCGTTGTCATAGTATTACACCACAAACACACATTCACACACACGTACACGCACACACACACGTTGTATTGCAAGAAATACAAATTAAATGAAAGATATCTTGAAGTTTGAACGAGCTCCGTTTGCTGTAGCGGCCGCTTTGAGTAGCTCGAGTGGACTGAAATATGTATCTCGGGTAGCAGTCGAGTGAACTGAATTCTGTAATTCGTATTCTGAGTGAAAATCTCGGCATTGGATGAGCGCTGCGACGGCGCTGCTCGAAACGGGTTTGTGAGTGCCGACCGTGTGTGCGAACGGTGCAGCATGCGCTAGTAGCGCCCTGTTCATTTCGCTCACTCAAACTCACTCGCAATGGTGCGCCTTGGCTCCGCCCCGTTAGACAGGGTTGATTTTCTCTCAAAATTCGCGGGCGCGTTCAAAGCCGAATGTCTATCAAAAATGTGCTTTAATGTGCGTAAATCATTTATTAAATTAATAAAAAAAAGCAAAAACTTTAATCAGTTGCATATTAATTAGTGCAATTATCAACACAAAATCAATAATTAAATGCCGAAATTCAAAACGCTTCAAATTGTAAGTGAAAACCCGGATGTTTGTCTATGCTGATAACATTTAATCATTATCTCAAAATATATTTCACTTTCCCCTTCAAAGCATAAACAAGATATTTAACAAAGCTGTAAAAATTCCAGTTGTTTAACTAGATCTATCAAATTTATTGTTCACAAATGCATCTAAATTGCCCGTTTACTCTCAATAAATTAATTTGAAAATTTTTTATGCGGGTGCTTAAGTATTCTATCCAAAAAATTACGTATGATTACAAATTGTTGAATTTTGCTAATTTCGTAAGCAATCAGACACGTGATTCAAATAACTTTTTATGGTGTTTGGAACTGTATCAAATTAATATCGGAATTTTAATTAAATTGTATAAAATTATTATTAAATATTGTCTATGTCTAAAGTTTCATATTGAAACTATGAAAAACTACAAAAAACGGGCTTAGATTTAAGTTATATTTAAAGCGCTTACGTCCTACAACTTTAACAAAGAGTATTTTGATTTTTTTAGGCATTGTAACTATTATATAGTAAATATATTATCATCAGATCACAGATCAATAATAAGAGGCGTTTCAATACAGACTGACAAACTCATAAACATATTTCCAAGTGGATTTTTTGTAATAATAATAAAGTATGTAATAATAAATTAATCCAGAGGGTTTAATGAAATCCTCTCACAGATACATAAAGACAGATATATGTATATATCATCAGAAGTGGAATTTCGATTATTTAATTGAAATCTTGTATATTTCTGTACTGACATTCCGGCTAGTCGGGGTGGTAGCGACAGTAGATTGCCCTGAATTAGTCTTCTTTGTTATTTTTTGGCAAGCTAAAGATTTCATACGCTTGCAGAACCCTGAAGCACTTATAAACCGATCTTTCCTATGGCAGCTATATGATATGGTGATCCGATTTAATCCAGGATGTAAATATTACGACCAGATACATAGTATGTGAAAATGATTGAGGTTTGTCGATAAACAAAATGTTTGACATAGTAAAGTATGATTTTCGACAGATAGTTCCTTTAGCAACTATACGATATAGCAGACCGATTTAAAACATATTTGGTCAGGATCTATAAGACATGACCAGACGCATAATCTGTGAGTTTGGTTTAAGTACGCCGAAAAATAAATAAGTTTTTCATACAAAAGTATGATTTTTGCCCGGTAGTTCCTATTGCAGCTATATGATATAGTTCTGATATATGTACTTCCTGCTGCAAAAATACTGATCTGTACCAAGTTTCATCCAGATAGCTCTAAGACTGAGAGACTAGTTTGCATAGAAACAGACAGACTGACGGACATGGCTATGGATCGACTCTGCTGTTTTAATGCTGATCAAGAATATATATACTTTATAGGTTCGTTTGATGCGTTTCAATTTTCGAGACAAAATTATAATACCCTCTGCAAGGGTATACATTTAGAAACTATCTGTCGAAACGTCGATTGTAGTAAGATACATTATTTTCTATTTAAAGATAAAACAAGTAAACTCACTACTACATTTAATTTATTAAGTACACAGCCAAATTTTATAAAATTTAATACATATTTATATAGTTTGAAGCAACGCATATCCATATAAATTCCAAGAATTATAATTCCAATTGTATACCAATAATTGATAGAAGCTGGAGTTCTGTTTAAAATCCTTTACATTTCATTAAAGATGCACTAAGTAATTAAATTTATAATTATGGTAATACCAACAGCATTCTTATTAAACCTACATATACTACAATAAACCTACCAGGTGTTGTTACACGAGCTTTTCCTGCAAATTGAATAAATACCATTTGATTGAATGTTACATATATGTGTACATAGTATATATGTAAGTATTTAACATTCTGTTGAAATCAACCCATTTACAAGCAGCACAAATAGTACACCTCAAAGTACACACCGTCATAAGCATTTTGAATAGAAATTTATTTATTTAAGGCTTAATTTTGTGAAAACGTCTAAATAAACTTTCAGTTCTTTGCTCTGACTTATCGTCAATATACAATTACATGTAAACAAAGCAGGCTCATAATGCAACAACAACAACATTACGAGATATATCAATATGTGTAGACAATAAATAAAACAACGATTCATATGCACTGGAATTCCAACTAATAAACCTCATAACTGCTGCACTCTCAGACGCCAGTCACCAGTCGCCACCTGCCAAAACAAAAGGCGACTCAATCGGGGGCACATAGAGGGGTTTATATTGCGTATAAAAGTAATTCAATCAGCACTCAGTACACACACACACACACACACACGCACGATGTATGTATGTGTATAAAAACTATTTTTAATTAAGCATCTCTTATGACCTAATCACAATTGTGATTGCATTTCTGGGAATTTATATGTCAATATTAAAGTCTGATTAAATCAGCTGTTGCGAAAAATGAAAGCATTTGACAACAATATTATATAAAGCAACTGCTGACAACTTGCAAATTTCCAAAGAAAAATAATACATCTAAAAATAGAGAACAAATCCTAATTAAACCTCATGAAAAACGGTTATTGGAGAATATTGCATTCAAAAAAGGTTCTATTCTAAACATAATAATAATATTACATAATTAAATATTACTTAAATAAAACTTATATTTCTAAATTTACAATTAAGGATCTCACTGGGAATATATATGTCAATGGTAAAAATGTCTTGATAAAAATGAAAACATTTGACAACAATTTAATATAAAGTAACTGTTAAAAACTTGCTAAAATATGCAAATTTCTAAATAAAAATATTGTATCTAAACTTATAAATAAATTGAGAACTTAAATTGAATGAAAATCGGTTTCGGAAGGATTATCGCAATTAAACATGACCAAATTCTCAACATAACAATAATTTTTAAACAACAAACTCATAGAACTCATAGCTCCAAATTCACAATTAGGGATCTCTATGACACAATCCCAATTCAGAATAAATTAGCTGTCAATGCTGTTAAGGAAATGGAAACATCTGATAATAATGTTTAGCAAAATGCATCTTAACAAATTGCTAGAATAAGCCATTTTGCGAAGAAAACTAATATATCTAAACTTATGAATGAATATAGAGGACAATTCTTGATTAAACCACATACATATGTCAATATCTTTATTTGAAAGAATATTGCATTAGAGAAGTCATACTCTAAACATTAAAACAATATTTACGTTCAATTTATTTCCAGGAAATGTTTAAGGAAAAATCAAACCAAATATTTAGTTATGATTTGCAAATAAATGTTGAAATTTTCAATTTAATTAAATGCATTTTCAGGTCGAGTCAAGACCCAAATTGTATTCCACATGGACCTCATTTAAGTTTTGATAAGTTCCACGTATATTCCAAGAGTAAAAAGTAAGTTTTTCATACCCTGTATGTAACATGCTAAAGGAAGCGTGGTCGATCACATAGAGTATATATGTATTCCTGATCAGCATCAATAACCAAGTTAAAATATATCCGTATATATATCCGTAAGTCAGTCTGTCCGTCGGTCCGTCTGTCTGTCCGTATGAACGAAAGTATCTCAGAGATGGTAAGAGCTAGAAGCTTGAACTTGGTCTCCTAGCACTGGTAATTTTTGCAGTTTTGCAGCTAGAGACTTGAGATTGGGCACACATGTTGAGTATCTTTGTGTCGATGTGTCCAGATCATCACCATAAATTAAAAAATAAACTAATTACTAGAGTATTACATCAGGATTGAATTAAGCGGTACCCTGTTCTGTCACAGGGTATATTACGATCGGTGTCCCGACTGTTCGGCTTGTTCATATTGAAAATTTTCCATTTCAAAACGATTAAAATATTGACTCGATTTCTACATTGAACACAAATGGAAAATGCTTGTATAGTTTATTTCATATACGTAGAAGGGCATTTCTAAAATCATATTCAACATTTTCTCCTCCACACACACACACATCATTTCGTATTGTTTCTTTTCGGTTTTTGGCAAAAATAAATTTGAGAATTTACACAATTACACAATTGCCTTGGCCAGTTGCAATTAACAAATGCGATTTACATGTGAAATTGTGCAAGCAATTCCGCAATTTGTTTGGCGGAAGTGGATGACACACTTACGGCATTGTGTGCGAGAGAGAGTGAGAGAGAGAGAAGACCAATTTTAACCCATTGATGACCCATGGTGGTCAGTTTGCTGACGAAGCTGAAATTCAGCTGATTGCAAGTTCGGGGGCATTAAATATGCCTTTAATCGCTTTAGCACGATCGTGAGACAACATGTCGTCAATTATATCTACGCGCGATCAGCAGCCGGTCCAAAGCGCGATCTTTCTACTGTCTACCCATCATCTACCCCCTTCCGACTCTTTCCCCCCACCCCCCAAATTACCCCACCACAACCCTCTGCTACAGCCCTGGCTGTCGTTCTGTTTTTTTGCCATTCCAAGTGCTCGCCTGTCTGTAAACAAATCTGCACACAATTTGCTGCATTTGCAGATATTTTTGCTGAAGCTGGACCCGGTTACTTGCCCCGTTTCCCCGTTGCCCGTTGCCTGTTGCATGTTGCTGAGTCTCGCGCATTTATTTGGAGACGGGTCTGGAGTCGGGGGACCGGTCGTCCTCAGTGAACGTGCTGATCGTGAGCTCGAGAAGGGGGCAGCACAAAGTGTTTAAGATTTACGTTCAGTTTTGATCGGACCGGACCTCCCCAGTGCTGTGTATTAATTTTATGCTGAAAGAGGTGCAGAAACTGGCAAATAGTTTTGTCCATGCTCGGGCGCCATTTTTTTAGCTGCCCCCGGGTTCAACACCTGAGCTGCCCACACTCGACACTCCCTCTCCCGCTCCCTCTCCTTGTTCACGATGTCTTTCTCTCTCATTCTCACTCATTCCTTGGATAGTTCCATGCGTGTTCAACGATAATCGCACACATTTTTACAACTTGATCTGAAGTTGCCTGGTACCAGCATCTAGATAAGGTCTCAGTTCTTCCAGACAACAGCAACCAATTGATGTTGTTGTTGTTTGTTGTCATTTGTTGCTGCTTGTTGCTTGTCTTGTAAGCGCAACACTCGGGAAGTCGCCAAAAAAAAAAAGAACCCAAAAGAACAACAACTGCAGCAACCTTACGGATGCGTCATGCAACACAGCTTGGCCTACAATTGGGTCAAGTCTTATTTAGCTGATACTCGCAATCGGATGATTCTACAATATAAATGCCGATGTCAGCGCATGCCAAAGGTCTGATTCGTTGTCTAAAAGGCATTTCAAGCTGATACCCATCGCCACACGAGCCACAAAACACTTGAAGCATTCGCACTCGCACTCACAGACCCAATAATATTCTATGCAAATTTCCAGAACTATAAACCGCTGAGCCAGGCGCTTTGTAAATACAAATTGCACTGACCACAAGATATTATAAAATATGTAGACGCCCGAGCACAAGGAACTCAAGTATTCAAGATGTCTGTACAAAGTACAAAATTGGATCTTAGACCTATTTAAATGCTGAATAAATTACAAAATACAAGAATGCCAGGCAAGCGAATATTCTCAGTTTATTCATTACACTTTTATAGCCGTTGACTTTTATATCTTTTGTTATTTATCTACTTTGTATTACAAAATTGCATAATTGTAGAAAGAAAGGAAATAAAAAGGAATTAATAAATATATATACAACATGAAAATGTTCTTAAAATAACTTTGGGGATTATAAAATTAATCAGTTTACTTTATACAGATCACTATTTGAAGTCTTAAACTTTATTAAAAATTTAATATCAATTTCTAAATAAATTTCAAGGACTTTCGTTCTAGTATAAATAAAGGCAAAATAGTTAAGGCATTTTAAAGAAAGCAGAATGTGTCAATTATTTCGAAGGTGTTATTCTTTTTAAAAATGATCAGCCTAGAATTATTTAATTATGTGAAGAAGACAAATGTTTTTCAAAGAGAACTTCGTGGATTCTAGTTACATTCTGTCTAAATGGTATTAATAATGTAATGTTAATAAATCTATCTTTAGATTGTGTAAATAGCAAATATGATTAGCATTTCAATTCGAAATACTCTAAGATGTTAGTATATCTAAATTAATACATTGGAAAACGTTTAAAATTACAAATAATAACATTATTCACAATTTTGAAAAATGCACTTTTAATGGAAACTATAAAAGAATTTACAAATATTATTAATCAACTTAAAAAACCATTTGGAAGGGTTTCTCTATTCTTCTCTATTGAGAAAATATCACCACAAATATTTCAAAATATCATCTTCAGTTCATCTCCTACTGCGTCTTAGTTACATTTAAGTAAATAAAAAAACGACTTTTTCTTTTATGATTACAAGGCATAAAAAGTCGGATAACCTAATATGCCATAAAAATAAAATGCTGAACCCACTACTGTGTGACTCCAAAGACTCCGAATATACTCGTATGCAGCAGCTCTTGAACTGGCCCCATTTAATAAAGTTTTTATGAATCAAAAATGTAAATTGAAGAAAACAAAAATAAAAACAGAAACAATGGGTTGGACTTATGTACGAGTAGGCGAACCGAAAATAAACCAAGCCAGAAATTGCAATTGCGCTCTATCAACGGGATTCTACACTTGTCGAACTTGCCGAAGGGGGATTTAAGAGTCTCGGGGTCTTTACAGTTTCTGTCGTTGGTTGACCACCCGGGGTAGCCTCGGAACGCCTCGTTTATGCTTTCATTCCGCTGAAAATTATGCGGAACCCGTGTTTGTGTTTGAGGCACGCGCCAATGGTGCTGCAACTGCCGCTTCGCAAGGGAAATCGAAAGGGACAGGGCATTGACAGTCACTTCTCTTGCATTGCCATGGTGACCTCAGAAAAGCAAACATTGGCCAGGAATTTTCATTAAAAAGGCGGCTATTAAGGGCCGTACAGTAATACGGACATGGACACGGGACATGCCACGCCACCCGCAACCATTGCCCGGACAACCTGCCACCCACGTTGAGCCTGAGTCGGCAGCGAAGTGTGTCAGCTGTCACTTGGCGTAAGCATCAAAAACGATGAGCACAATTGTTGATAATGCAAAAGGTGGCAGGAGAGAAACACGGCCTAAGCAGGTTACCCTGTACCCTGTAGTCAATGGCTGAGGGGTGTATTACAGACAAACAATCGCAGCATCTGATCTATTGTAATAAAGTTTGGGAGCAGAAGAAAGAACTTCCCCAACTGATTGGGATTAACTTTACGATTTTTAAGCAAACGCTTCAGAAAAGAAGCAAATGTGCATTTGCAGCGTATTTCGTAGGTGAATAATTACATTATCACATTATTGGTTGCATTATAGCTATTGTTAATTCTGATTAATACTAATTTATCAATGCAATATACACGTTTTTTCATAAATAAATGAAATAATAACAGAAAAAGTTTAAAATAAGAAAGTTTTTAGTTTTTACAAAAATGTTGTTCATTATAAGAAAGAAATCCTGAAAGTAAGACATTATTAACTATTTTTTATAAGTTACTGCCATGTAATTTCAAAATTCCTTAGTAATATTCTTACTTTAAGTAATTATTGACAATAATTTATTGTAGTGAAAGTTAGAAAAAACAATATCTTTGATTAGAATAAACTGGAGAAAAAATCTAGTTATTAGAAAACATATTTCCGGTAATTAAGAAACATATTTCGATTGTTATGTATTTGGAGCCCTGATTTTTAATTAAAGGTATTACAATTTAGAAAAGAAGACACATTTTTAAGAACCTTTTCACTAAAACGAATGATTTTGTAGACGATAGAAGGAGCCTTGTTCAGAGAGTAGGAAAATTAACTTCGGAATTTACAGGATTCTTCATAGTCTCATAATTAAAACATAAAACATTATCAAATAACTTGCTGTAACTTAATAGAGCTGAAACATTTAGAAAATGTCCATTACATGGTATTTTAAAGTCTCATTTGGATTATTTTATTAAGAATTCAGTCGAAAGCGTAGTCTCTTTAATTTTTTAATTTATGTATTATATTTATGTAAATACCTAGTTATATAAAATCCAAAAGTGTTGTTACAGTTTATATCTTGTTCTGCTTTAAATAACAAAGTCCGCTTTGAGAAAAAAACCAAGAAATTGTATATATTAAAGTCTGACGTATTTATATGTCTTGTATGCATGCCACATTTACAGGATACCTCATAGTCTAACAAATATATTGTAGACAAGATTTGTTTAAGATGACATATCTGTCTTTATGAGTACGTTTACAGGGTATTCGATTGGCTTATATACACATATCTATGGCATTATTATCGAGTGACTTGTTCTACCTGTGGGAGCGACTCTCTCATTAATTTAATTATGCGCTCTCGACTTGCGCGTGTCAAGCGTGCAACATCAACATCAACAACATCCACAAGAACAACAATAAATTAAATAGTCACGCCTGGGCGAGCTCTAATCAAATGCATCCCCCCCGTCGACACGCCGGCAAGTATGCAGCATATGTTTTCATTGCTGTTGGCGTTGCCAGGCCTATGAAATTTAATTTGTGAATAAAAAGGAGAGAGAGGAGAAAAAAGAACAACCCCTCGACGGGGCTGATTCCTGGCATCGCTGACAAATTGAATTTGTAAACTTGCGGAGTTACAACAACAAATCATTGAACCCCACACCATCCCAAGGGGGGGAACAACGACTGATACGGATGCGTATGCGGATGCTGTGTGGTAATATTAGACCCTAACCATGTTACGCTCGTCTGGTCGGACTTTCCAACTCCCAACTTGGCCCTCAACTGACTTTCGCGAAAGTGAAGTGAAATTGTAGCCCAGCATTGGAACGGTTGGTTGGGCGGTTGGGCGTGACAGCTCAAAAACAGGCTCAAACACAACACACACACAATTATTAACACTTATTAATGTTGAGGTTTTTATAGATGGCACCCCTGGGCTTAAATTAAAGTCCAAGTGCCAACAGCTGCCTCAAGTGGCTAGCTGCCACTTCCCCCTGGGGTCTTGCAGCGGGGGTAGAAGCACTCGTGTCGCTTTAAGTAGTCATTAAGATTGAGTGAGATATGATTTTTTTATATACAGCTGGCGCTATAGATTGAAATCTTCCCTTGATTCACATACAACCAACCTCCCCTCGTGTCGCGACTCCTCTCTGCAATTAACAGCGAACCTTTGACTTCTCGAACTCCGCTGATCAAGCACTCGACAAGCTATTGACAGCTATTGTCCTCTAATTAAACAACAATGTTGACCTATTCTCAAGATGTCCTGGTCAAGGTTCACTTATTTCCACAATCGACTACTTTTTGGGCTAAAAAAAAAAAAGATGTCAAGAATTATGGCAAGAAATCGGATTCTTTGTTTGCTAATTAAAAATGTTAGTTTGTTGCAAAAACAACCCTCGAAAAAAAATTTTTCTAACCCTTTCAAAGTAACCCTTTGGCTAATCAGCTGAGAATAGTTCAAGTCTGACAATTTGGGAAATTTCTGGGAAGGTTGTGCCTTAAATTACAACTAGGTAGAAATTGTTTAAGAATGAAGAACTAATTTATGAAGTTTATAGAACAAGGCTGAGACAGAGGTCTCCCCTTCCTCTATATATATTCTTCTATTACCGAAAGACAAATTTGGCTGCATAATCAAATACAAACTGTGTGTGAAGTTGTTAATAAATTGGTGAAGTGCTCGAAATAATTTATATCTTTGCGATCGTATTGTTAAAAATGGTTCTTTACATATTATAATATGTAATGATTATTATCAAAAAAATATAAACATAACACAGATGAACTACTATTTAAGTTATGATACTAAGGACATGGGCGTAGCCAGGGTGTGATTCAGAGGGGGGCAGCAATTACTTTTTTTTATAATATATTTTCAGTTAAAAAAACATATTATTTATATACTATAATAATAAACGGTTTGGATTTGTGGCAAACTTGTTTTCTTTTGAATCTTCTCACGATTTTCGTTGTCGATTTTCCTATGCACGCTCATGAGACATAGCCCGGAAAGTCTTTCCTGCCGTACTGAGCTCCTCAGCCGCGTCTTGGCTTTACAAAGAGAACTAAAAGAAGGCTTCATAGTCACTGTTTTAAATAGTGAACAGTTCCAAATATAAATATATTTATTAATATTTCTACAAGCTCAATATCCTTTGAATTATTTTCGGTCAAGTTCTTTATCTTCCGAAGATTGTACCAAAGAGTGAGTTCCCTATCGACATTTAGGTTATACATTTTTTCTAAATGGTTCGAGATTTTATTAGAGTATATAACCTGATACTCGTACTATGGGTGCAATTTGGAAAGCGACAAATTATAAAATTTCGACAGTATTCCTATTCATTTACTGCAGGAGAATTAATTATGTTTTTTTGTTTTCCAGTAATACGTGACAGTGTCATGTCTAGTATTGGATCGTCTGTAAATATGCGCGATTTGGTAATAATTTCTTCAGTGGATTCTCCTGCATTAATGTGAACATTATTAAGACGTGTAATATATATTCAATGTGCTGACCAATGGTAATAAAACCTATTAACATTTTCTGCATAATGTTTGCAAAGAATAACGCTGACTTTGTCGCCGCAGAATTATACTGGTATACAGACTATGATTTGCCGGGGTTTCCTTATCTTTAATATAACTATTTAGTGCATCCACAATTTCAGAAACATGTTCGGAACATTTTCTGTTAGTCTTTACCGACCATCTAGTCTTACAAAGGCGTGGAATATTAGGAGCATAATTTCCACGTGTTGTTGATTCCCGAAAAAAATTAATTACTTAATCTTGTATAGTTCCAATAACATTTCCTATTTCTGAAACCGCATTTATGTGATGAACAGCTAGATTCAGCTTGTGGCTATATTTTCTCCTTAAATTGGCTTGAATACCGTCATGAAGCGAACAATAATTCAATTGTTTTGGAAATTTGATTTATTATATATTTTTACTATTATGATTTATTGTATCTATTCAACATTTTTCTTAAATTAATGGGCTCTAGGGGGGGGCAGCTGCCCCCCCCTGCCCATACCTGGCTACGCCCATGACTAAGGATCTAACCGAAGTAATTCATAGTTATTAACTGAATATTAATAAAGCATTTTTACAAGTCACCAACTCCAACCAAGTCCATATAATCTATGGTAATATATTTTTGGTCAGATTATGTGCTTCCTGGGTTTCTCCGAATTGTAGCAACGAATGTTGTTTTAAATATTATCTTTCACTTGTAATTATACCCTGTGCCCATTAAAAATGGGCAAAAAAGGGTATAGTGAATTTGTGTGAATGTATGTAACAGGCAGGAGACATCTCCGACCCTATAAAGTATATATATTTTTGATTACTATCAATAGCCGAGTCGATTGACTGCTGTCGTCTGTCTGTCCGTCTGTCCGTCTTTATGAACGCGTGGATCTCAGCAACTATAAGAGCTAGAGACTTCAAATTTGGAATATAGGTTCCTGAACACCATACGCAGATCAAAATTATTTTCAATTTTCGATATCAAGTCCCGTTGGCTTTAAAATTAGTAAATTCACCATAACATAAGCAATGTTAAAGCTAGAGCCTTGAGATTTGGCACACATGATAAGAAGCTTGGGTTTATTGTGTACAGAAAATTTCATCGCGAAGCCACGCCCATAACTCGAAAAAGCTGATATAAACAGCAGTTTTATAGCTAGTTTTCTTTGTCTTAAGATCTGCACAGGGTATCCTACTGTCGCGCCCGCTCGACTGATCGACTTGTTTAGTTTATCTTTGTTTATATTTTATTTTTATAAATTTAAATTCTTTCTAATTTTATTACCTTTATTTTTAGCAACGTATTTTGATTTAGATCCCTGTGTCGACTGTTCATAGTCGATAAGACTTATTCAATAAATAAATACGCCTCAATATTTAATGACTTAATACAATTTTAATAAGAACATAAACTGCAGCACAAACTGTGCCAACTTGAATGTTGGGGGGGAGGGGGAGTGTATCTGGGGCAATCCAATACCACAATGGTTGCTATCAATTACAAGAGGCAGCCCTAACGCTCTACGGATCGGTTTCAGCACAGACCTTGGCCACATTAACATTAACTCTGGCTGGGCTACTCTTTCAATGATTGCCACAACAACTTCTACACACATATGGATATACATACATATAAAAATTAGAAATAAAAATAGAAATAGTTGATTATTTCCGTTAGACTTAATTACTAAAATCGCAAGGCCGTTGTCGAGGTTCAGTTGAGGATATCCCATTACAGATATCCCAAAAAGGAAAACAAAAACCAAATGAACCAACTGTTGATGGAGCCAGTTCGTGTTGGAACTAAACAGGTGAGCTCTTAAACAAGCGTTACTGGGTCTGAGGGTATAACTATCGAATTTCGTATTGCCGCATCGCCAATCAATGGGCAAAATGTGAATGATTTGTTGTTGGCATTTTGGCTGCAATTGTGCGACACTCGATGCAGTTTTTTTTTTCTTTTTCGTTTCCCAAGCGAAAAGCCTAAGGAAAATGTGCAGCACGAAATTTGATATTTTATGTGCGATGCGATGTTAGGGGCACAGACAGGCGGCCATTTCGTGGTAAAAATTATGAAAAAAACTCTAAAGGAAAATGGAAAAACGTAAAAAAAAAAAACATTTAAGAAAAACTGTCACGACTGCTAACGAGCAATGGATTCCGTGGCAAGTCAAAGGTCGCACGCTGATTGCCGACAAATTTGTCTCAAAAAGTTGCGAGCCGCTTAATTGGATGGCAAAGGGGGAGGGGAAAGAAACGGGTTGCAGCAGCAGCAGCTGGCTTGTCTGCGCCTTTTGACTAACAACAGCCACACCTAAGTAAACCCAAATAGAGAGAAATCGCTGCCCCACTTGATTGAACCGGAAATGAGGCACAACCCCGAAGATCGTTTTGTTTTCACAGGCTGCGCCCCACTTGACCCCCGTCAACCCGTCAACCCGTGCAGCGACACTGCCAAATCAAAGTGCCGATCTTGTGGGGAACCCCTTTATGTTGAAACTGTGGAGCAGTGTGGGGCATGCAACAAAATGTTTTACATCAATTCCAGGCCAAAGTGCCATGCATTGCTTCCAAGAATGCACAGGATTCATCCTCATCACAAAATCATCATCATCATCAATGTCGTCATCATCATCGTCACACTTATACCAACTGTCAAATAATTATGACAAGTTCATTTCGTCGTACTTTCGCTCATTTGTTTGGTTACGATTTTTCTTTTATTTCTGTTCTGTTCTGTTCGGTTTTCCGCTTTAACGAGAATTACTGTAAGCGGAGGCGGCCCCCAAAATCCCCCAGTTTCCAACACCAATTATCGGGGCGTTGTAAATGTGCGTGCTTTTGATGTGACAGTTGCCTGAGGTTGCATGTCGTTTTGTGTCGTGACGTGTAAAACCTACAGATGCGCTTCATGGATATCTATATGTTCTTAAAAGCAGCACAGACAGGGGCAACATTGATCGACGGTTTCGTGCCGAAAAGTATGGTAGGGTTAAAGCTATCTAACAATGATCTAATTACAAAATATTTTAAGTTTAAAGCTAGATTGTTCAATTTTAACTCAAGTTAGTATTGTTTTTGAATAAGAAACATAGATCTAACTGAAATTTTGAGACATTTGAATATAATCTAAAATAAAGATGTGGATAAAATGTGAATATTCCAGCTTGTTTCATTCGAAAGTTATTGACTTCATAAAAATTATATAACTCGAGAGAAAAATACTTCAAATCATATCAGATTGAAATGGAAAATATGTAAAAGAATAAAAAAATGAATGGGTAAAGATTACTTATAATGATCTGATTACAATATCTTGAGTTATAGACAGGATTGTCCCATTGTGGCTAAATTTAGAATTGTTAATCTAAACACACAGCTGAAATTTGGTGATACTTGAATATGATATAAAATATTACTGTGTGTTAAATATCAATAATGTAGCTTGTTTTATTCGAATGTTAATGACTTCCTAATAATTAAATTGCTCAAAAAAATAGAGTCGAACTTCTCTATTACGAACTTCTGTACAGCGAAGTTTTCTTTATAGCGAATAAATTTGCAGAACACTGCAATGGCTGGATGAAAGATATTTTCCTCTATTACGAGTTTTCTATATAACGAGCTGGATGAAAGATATTTTCCTCTATTACGAGTTTTCTATATAACGAGTTTTTTCCCCTTGAGGTTCGCTATATAGAAGTTCGACTGTAGTTAAATTGCATTTATGATATGTATAAGTATGCTTGGGTTAAAGCTGTCTAACAATAATCTGATTACAATATCTTTAGCTAAAAGCCGAACAGTAGTCTAATTTTAACTCAAGTAGGAATTGCTAATATATTTCTTAAACTTAATTTAGCTGTGTGTAATATATCAATATTCTAGCTAATTTAAAAATTAAGTATCTTGAGTAAAAACACTTCAATTTCATATTATTCTATAATTATAGATTAGAAAACTCACTACAACTGTTAATATTCCATTGTAACAAATGCTTGAATTGATTTTATATAAATTTTGCTAACATTTG